>JAQQZR010000033.1:6639955-6656006 GCA_030068235.1 Notoglanidium macrostoma
AACAGTCTCATTAATTGTGTTTGTAAGAAAAACAGGTACATATGGACATGTGTTAACACCCACTCTGTGTGGGTCTAACACTCGCTCTCACACTCTCCCTCCATCTTCTGGCCCACCGATCTGTTTTTGTCTGAACGTCGAAAGAGCCTGTCTGAACATTCACGACTGCTCTTAATAACCATAATTCTCTCTCTCACTCTTGGCCCCTCTCTTTCTCTCTCTCTCTCTCTCTCTCTCTCTCTCTCTCTCTCTCTCTCTCTCATACACACACGCGCACACACTCACGCAAACCGCAAGTCTGAATCTGTCTGTCTCGCCATAATCTACCACACAGTGGTGTGTGTCCTCCAAACATGAGCGCGCGCACACACACGCACCGATTCCTGTATTATTAGAAATAAATAATTCTACACATACACATAACTCTAACCTCAGACCTTTTGCTTTTCCCAAAGAACAGCCATTTTGTCCGACAGTGTCAGAATCCTCACATGCTCCTTTAACTTGGCCCCCTTAAAGATCTGACACACACCGAGCTGAGCACACAGCTAAGCGGCATCCTACAAACATTTGAAAATCGCCTGTGTCAGCATCTTCCCTTTAACCTGCCATTCACACAAATGAGTGGCTTACGCATTGTGAAACAAGATCAAATGGTATATTCTGCACACTCACACTCTCTCTCTCTCTCTCTCTCTCTCTCTCTCTCACGCACACACACGCACACTGCTAGGAGAAGGTGTTCACATTTGGGACACATTTAGGTTCGTATAAATAGATTGAGCAACAAAACGATAGAGGTTATGTAAAGAGCTGGAGGAGGAAAAAAGTTCATATATAGGCAGCGAGAGCGAGAATAGAATTATATAAAGGGATTAAGAAAGGAGAATTTTAACAGTAGGTTATGTAAACTCAAACTAGGATGACCACAGCTGGCCTTAAATGGTCCAAATGGCACGCGTTTCTATGATTTTGTTTCACAGCAGAGGCATGTATGTGTTTGTGTTGTCCTGCAGGTATTACTATAACAAACGGATCTTGCACAAAACTAAAGGCAAGCGCTTTACCTACAAGTTCAACTTCAACAAGTTGGTCCTCGTCAACTACCCCTTCATAGACATGGGGTCTGCAGGTACAGGTGTACACACACACACACATATAGAAACACACGCACACAGGCACACTGCCTACATGCTGTCTTTTAAACTCCTACACAAACAAAATGACACACACGTGCAAACACGCATACAGACAAACTGCCCACTCACTGTACTCTCTACATAACTCGCACAGAACCTAATGTTTTTTCCATCTCATGCCATCTCTTTTGTCCCGTCCTTGTTTTTATATTTTAACTCTCTTTGTTTATTCCCACTCTGTCTCGCTTGTGTGTAGGCGTAGGCGTTCCTCAGAGCGCACCTCCCGTGCCCACAGGTGCAGTGTCTCATTTCCGCTTCCCCCCCTCCACCCCATCCGATGTTCTGTCCCCCAGTAGCGAGGAGCTGAGAAGTCCGGGCTCTTTCAGCAGCGTGGCTAGGCGCCTGGCTCGAGGCTCCGTGTCCGACTGCAGCGACGGCACCTCCGCCAACTCGGAGATCGACGAGGGCAGCCTCGGTGTCGGCACGGCCGAAGAGCGGGTGCCTGAAAGAGGCTTCAGGAGCGCCGTGCCGCCTCGCCTGACCCACGACGCTCTGTACCGGATGTACGGGAATCACGGGGGTCACAGAGGTCATCGCGCTCATCCGGAGCCACTCTCGCCCTTCGGTCCCGCAGGCTCGGGCCTGTTGGCTCCACCGCCGCTCTCACCCGCCCTGCCCGTGACGGCGGGCACACACCTGCCCTACACACCCTCACCCACGCTGTCACCAATGCCAGGCTCCATATTCTCGTTCAGCGCAGAGGATATGCAGCGTTACCTGCAGGCTCACACGCAGAGCGTCTATAACTACCACCTGAGCCCGCGCGCCCTCTTCCACTACCCCAATGTGATTGTGCCGCAGCCGCAGCGGCCCGAGAAGCCTCTGCCCAGTACCGCCGAGCGTCCGTCCGTCCTCACCCACTCGTACCCGCTGGCCCCGGCTGACGACGCCCATCACACCCCCTTTAAGTTCAAACTGCAGCCTCCACCACCAGGCAGAAAGCAGCAGCGTGAGGCACAGGGGCACCAGGGCTCCCTCGGCTCGTCCTCCTCGTCTGCCCTCGGCTCTTCACTCTCTTTCGGCAGTGACCTGAGCTCAGGCATCGTCTCCAACTCCTCATCCAGCGGCTCGCTCAACAGCACAGGCCTACCCAAGATCAAGGTGCGTCTCTCTCGCTCTCTCGCTCTCTTTTTTTGTATTTGTTGTAAACCCATACATGTTACATTAATCGAACTTGCATGGCAAGTTTATTTTTGAACAGTACATCCCTTTGTAAGACCTTCCTGTGGTTATTTTTTTTGTTTTCGTATCATCCCACGAGGGGCTTTAGAATTAAAAATAACAACATAATGACTACAGGAATAGTGAAGTACCACATCCCGTAATGAATTTTGATGAATGAATTCAATACAAATGGTGGCTCTTTTAGATTCAGCTCTCAAAAGAGCAGATTAACTCCACCACACTTTGTTCTGTGCTCCGACATCGAAAAACAGACGTCGCCGTTTACTCGACTTCACATTTTCCGGTGTTAATATAACAGCACATTACTCCTCCCTATTTTCAGTATGTGATGCATGATGTTTGTTCTTTAACCAAAAGAAAGGTCTTTAATAGAAGGACTGGGTGATAAGACGGTACAACATGGATTTTGGAATAAAATGGCGTCGTGATGTAATTTGAGTGTGTCACGGGTATTGTTAGCACTTCAATAGCTGGCCAAATTCATTGTTTCGCAAGTAGTTAATTAATCATTGAAATCTATTTTTGTACCAATTATTTATTTCTTCCCCAGGTCCTTGTTATATAACTTACTGTAGATGCTGAATATTAAAGCTGGAATTATTCATAGGCTTTTTGATGGCAGATCTTAACATTGCGGTACATAATATTACCAAGTGGATGTTTTACATCAGGTTAAATATACTCTTTCTACCTACTCATTTGCTCATTCTTTCCCTCTTTATTTCTCTGTCCGTCATCATCGCGCTTGTCGTCATGCAGGTAGAGCCCATCTCTGACATCGAATCTGAGGAGGAGGTTGAAGTCACTGACATCAGCGACGAGGACGGAGACGAGCGAGACGAAGAGTTCTTCTCTCCCCACCGCCGCAACCATCATCATCACCACCACCACCACCACCACATGTTTGGGCGCCAGTCCAACGGCACGTTCGCTCCTCCTCAGTATGATGACTCGGAGGAAGATGTCTTCAAAGCCCCGGCTCCTCCACCACTCTTTGGTCCACCTTCCTCGTCGTCATCTCGTGGCGTCATGCCCGTGATAAAGAGTGAGCCGGACACGCCCCCGGCACCCAGCGGGCACGGGCACACCCCCTTGCCCTCTCCCTCTCAGTGCATCCCACTCAAACTGCGCTTCAAGCGGCGCTGGGACCAGGAGCAGCACACCGAGGAGGCCGAAGATAAAAAAGTCCGGGGCGACAAAAAGAACGGAGAGAGCAGTAGAGTTGAGCGGGAGGACAGCGAGAGCTCCGCCCCTCAAAAACTGAGCGCCGAACTGCACCGCGCAGCCGCCCAGCTGTCTCTGGAAAACAAGGACTGCTGATACAAGTGACGCGCTGACATCACACACACGTGCAGAACGGGCATTGATCGCTACAATGGCCGCTGACGTTCACAAGCTCGCAGACGGACATGGCTCTTTTTAGAGATCTTCGATACTGACAGACGAATACACACGCGCACCAGCACTCTTGACGGCAGCCCAGAAACAAAACCGACCCCCTCCTCTTCACTTCACGTCACGTCACTTCACAAACAAGTCTGTTTTCATTTCAGAGCTCACCAATGTAAACTTTGTCAGAAGGTGATCATGAAAAGGAAAAGTCACACACACACACACACACACACACACACACATCCCACTGACCCTCAGGAGACTTTGACAATTGGCACTGGAGGACATTTTTAATTTTTCTTTCTATTCAGTGAAGTGCCTGCAAACGACTCGCTCAGACATCCACAGACAGCAGAGAGAAAGGCAGAACAAGTCTTGGACTGAAACGATCACGTGATCAGCAGAAACCCGCTGAATGAATGGCCGATCAGCTATCGTTAGCTTTGGGTGGAGTTTTTTTTTTTTTTTTTGTCTGCTTCTCCTCATCCTCAGAGAGGCACTGTTCTAAATGCTCTTCGAGCTGTGCTGTACATGTAACCAGCCTGGCCACGTTGCTCAGGGACTCTTTATGGCACACACACACACACAGACATGCTCACACAACTACATATATACATTACTGATAAATCCACCTGTTGCTTGTGTGAAGCCTGCACTGGACTGCATTTCTCTAAAGCTCCTCAGCCTCATGACCACCGATATGTGATTGAACTAGGAGTGTTCACAAGGCCTATTGTAACTCCTCTAACGTTCAACAGTGGATTTTGCTGTTTGTGACCGTTTTTTTTTTTTTTTTTTTCTTTTTTTTTTTTTTTAAAGAAGCTAGCTGACATGGTTGGACGTGTGTGTGTTGTGATGTTTCTGAGTGTTCTCAGGATCTCTCTTCTCTCTGTAAACCAGCTCACCTCAGCGTTCTCTCTCTCTCTCTCTCTCTCTCTCTCTCGGTGTCTCTCTGTCTCTTTTTTCGGCTCGTTATGGGACCAGAAAATACTGTTGTATTCCATTCTGTTTTTTTTTTCCTGTGTGGATGAGAGGATTCATCTTTTACAGCTCTGAAGATTGCAGATCCGCGTTGGCTAAACGAAGCTTCAGGATCATAGCCGAGTGGAGCGACGGTGGAGATTTTAGTTTTTCTTTTTTTTCTTTCTTTCCTTCTTTTTTCTTTGGACATTCTTGTCCAACGTAGTCACTCGTTCTTAGTTCTCGGCGCTCGCTGCGTGAGTGATCAGCGTGTCATCCGGCGCAGAAGAGGGGCCGGAGGGCTACGCTTTGGGTTGTGTAAGTGTAGGGCGTCCTGTGTGGGCAGTGTTTTTTTTTGTTTGTTTGTTTTTTTTCCTCTTTTCTCCTCCTTTTCTTGCTTTACCTGTGTGGGAATTAGTTCCTCTCATGTAATCCTACAGAACCTCCTGGGGAATTGTGGGAAGTGTAGTCTTAAGCGTCTCTGTGGCGTAAGCTGCACCTGATTCATCCCTCCCCTACACACTAACTGATAGCATAACAAGCCGGAATGTCGAGACGAAACCATGAAACTATACTGTTTTATATCTAAACCTGTTATGTATATTGTATGAATATTGTAAGCTGCAGTTGTGGAACCATAGCATTAACAATATGTAATTATCCAGGGTTTTGAAAGAGATTTTTGTTTTAAAAGGCCTGGACGTCGTATATAGGCATTTGTTTGGGGTTAGGGTTTTATTTTGGTTAATTTTTCTACATATATGTGTGTGTATGATTTAAAAAAAAAAAAAAAAAAAAAAAAACGAGGAAAAAAAACATGGAAACAAATAGCGAAAGACAAAATCACACCAAGCATTCTGTAGAAGCAGAGTTCTTAACCTTACCTGATGCAAGTGCCACCATTCTGTTCTATTCGACGTGCGTGTGTGTGTGTGCATGCGTGCGTGCGTGCGTGCGTGCGTGAGTGAGTGAGTGTGCGTCTGCCTTGTCTGTCCGTCTCCTGGGTAACCACCAGTCCAGAGTTCAGCAGAGTGGACCTCCTGGAGGTCTGTGAACTTTAGCCCAGCTGTAAGGACACTTGCATACAGCATTGGACAAGAGACTGCGTGAGACAGCCAATCAGGACTCGGCGAGAGCGGAGTCTGCATCCTGCCATCAGGAAGAGGCGCAGATCTTCTGGGCATGTCGTTCACACTGTACAGTATTTAACTTTTGACAGAACTGGCAAGCTCGATGTCTACGCTTCTGGCGTCCTCTGTCCCCCATCCTCTTTACGTGACTGATAGTTGCCTTATTCCCCCAGTTAAACTGTCCCTCGACCCTTCTCCTGCCCAGGAGCCCGGCTTTTTTCTTTTTTTTTTTCTTTTCCTGACCTATTGAATGATTTGTCAGGTCTCTGGACCGGCTGCGCTGAGGAAGACATTGCTTTGTTTGAGGGACATGGCGCAGGACTACACGTTTTAAGCAGGTTAATTTCTCTTTCACCTTTGTTTTTGTTTATTTTTTCCATATGACGTCAAATTTGCTGTTTATGATGATGATCATTATTGACATTTTAATTGTTTATTTTTCCTCATGTAGTCCTAAGTTCGGGTTCGTCAACGAAAGGATCTATTTGATAGCAGAATCTCTTGCCGTTAACCCGACCATGTGTTATACATGTAACAGTTGAACCTTTTTAAAGTTGTAAAATAACTAAAAGCTGTAATTATATTTCAGGCCGTTATAATGGAGACGGACGATAGCGTATGGAGGTAGAGGGGAGACGTATGATTTTTAACTCTGGTCATGTTATGTAATTCGTTATTTTGTAATGTTACTCTTCTGTTGATCTTGCGTGTTTCTTTTTCATTTGTGGGATTACATTTGAAAAGAAACTGTATTGCTTTATTGTGTAATGGTCTTTCTTTCTCTCTCTATCTTCCTTCTCTCTTTATTTCTGTGGTATCACAGCTTTTAATGACAGGTTGAGTTTTAATAACAAATTGTAACATTTTAATTCTCCTTACGTTTGTTGATTTCTGATGTTTTTAAATGTAATCAGGGTTAATTAAACTGGTTAATACCACCCGAGGATTCTGCGTTGTGACTTTTCTTTCCAAGTCCTTTCTCAAATATCGATCGGTGGTAGTAAATTTCCGCACGAGATTGTTGTTCATCTTAAAGCGTGTTCTTTATTAAATACTATCAATTTCCTGTAATTAAAGGAAAAATACACCTGAACGGCTTGCGTAGTACGCATGCTAGCTTTCCAAGATTTATTTTGTGACAAAATACTGAGTTCTTCAATATGTTGATGTATTTTCATGTTTAAAAATAGTTACGTTTGCTACATTTCCCGCACTGCTGTTTGACAGGCCGCTAATGGCGGCATCTGTGGGATTTGCGCTGCATTTGATTTACATCAGAAATGGTAGGCCCGACTCGTAGCTTGGCGTTATTTCAGCCTCGGTACTTTCGAGCTACAAAATGGGGGAAAACAATGGATGCCTCCATGTTCAACAAGCTTGACAAACTTGTGTATACAGCATAACTTATGTAAAGGTGAGACGTGCTGCTATGTTTACTGCTGATGTGAGCAGCCATGTCGATTTAACATCACTTGATGAACTCACGGTTGAGGAGACCACCTTTAGTTCCTAAGCAGGAATTCTGAGCTAAGGGGAAGTCCCGCCCTCCCCCACCCCCACCCCCACCCCAGTTGGAGGTCTGAAATTACAAGTTAGGATCTTGAGTCAAATGCAACATTGGCTCCTGCTTCATCTTCACCTAAAGACTGTGTTTTAATCCTACCCAGCTCTCACATCTCCTCAAACAGATAAAGTTTTAAATGTTCAGGTTTCTCACCAGTTCTGCACCATCATGCTCTTCATCTTGTAGCACGCTAGCTGGGAGAGCCGAGACTCGGCTCCAACTTCATCGTATGGCTGCGTTGCATTCTGGAAGAAAGAAGACTGCTGTATAGAGAACCTGTTTCTCCCCTTTTTTTTTTTTTTTCTTCTCTATGGGTGTGGCTGCTTCCACATTCCTCAGGTTGTTCTCTTCTAGACAGTCGTCAACGTTCTTTCAGGAATCTGTTTAAGCTCCTCTTTCAGGATTGGGGTCATAACCCTGAATACGCTCTTTACGCATGTCTTTACCTTTTGGATTTTCTCCAAGTCCTTCTTTTAGACTTGATATTTCTCCAGCTTCTTCTATCCTTTCGCTTTGAATTTGCCACAGCATCAGATTGTCTGCCACCACGGCTGATTTTTGCTCCTTATATATTATCGCTACATCTGGTCATATTTTCAGTGAGACATTAGGATTTTTGACCGCAGGGACATTTTTGAACCATATTTACCCATCTTTATCAAGGGTGGCAGTAATTCAGCTTATTCTGGACAGTGGTCAATACACTTTCACCTTGCACCCAGTGTTCCCAGTATAGGCTCCAGATCCACTGCAACCCTGGCCAGAATAAACCAGTTACTGAAGATTCGCAATACTATAATTTATCATCCATCATCTATACCGCTTATACGTTATTGGTCATGGGGAAGCTGGAACCAATCCGAGCTGACCTCAAACTGAGGCAGGGTACACCCTGGGCAGGTCACCAAACCATGGACGCCTCCTTGTTTATCTTCTGCAACACGCTTACCAGCTAGCTGTAGTGATGTGTATTTTCACATGATTGATGTGTATTCTCCTCCTCAAGACAATGAACTGTATTGTCAGTGTTATAGATCAAAAAGCAAATATGCGTGTATGCTGATCTTAAACAAATACTTATATACAAGGTAAGAAGGGCTACTTTGCTGCTGATGCTGTGAGCAGCCATGTTTGATTTAATAAACTCCGGAGTTCCCAAGTAGGAATTCTGAGCAGAGGAGATGTTTTCCATTTGGAGGTCTGGAATTACAGGTTAAGATCTTGAGACGAATGCAACGTTGGCTCTTGCTTCATCTTTACCTAAAGAGTTTTAATGCTCAAGTCTATCAGGTTCTTTAACGCCCTCAAACAGATAAAGTCCCTTGCGTTTCACAATAGTTCTGCTGTCGGCGCCATCATGCTCGTCATCTTGTTGAATGCCAACTAGCAGAGCTGAGACGGAGCGCAACTTGAGTCCAGTGTGTCTCTGTCTCCACTGCTTCTACACTGGATTTCTCAATAATATGACAATAAAATTGTGAATGAGAAAAGAAGCTCATGTTACATGAGTATAGTTACATTTGAATGTTTTTTATGTCAGGATACTCCAGCAACACTGATTCTCTAGTTCTTCTAATAACAACCAAGGTATCGCTTAAATTTTTAAATACCTAACACTTTTGCTGTATGCAATCTATGCGAATTAGCCTAAACTAACAACCACAGAGAGCAATGAAATCACTTAATGATAACGATAGCGTACAAAAAAGAGGCTTTCAGAAAAAGTATCAAGGTGCCTGACAGTTAGACGAGGCACCCACTTGAATTATTGTAAGAAGATGAAATAAAAATGAAATTTTCTCGGATAACTCTCATCTGGTCTCCCTTAGCCCAGCATACCTGTTTGTTTGCCGAGACCTACCTGCGCAGGCCGTTTGTGTGTTTGCAAACATTCGCGGTGAACTCGGAGCAAACGAAAAGCTGTTTGAAAATGTTCATGAACGTTTGCCCTTGTTTACTAATTTAAAAGCACCTCTGGTCATTATCCCTTAAAGGGGGAGTCATAGATTCTCGAGAAAGATTGTTGATATTTGAACTTTACCCTACAGGTGTAACTGTGGACACACCGTACTGACATGACATGCCTATTACATGACATGCCCACTTCGCAGAGCCGCCATCTTGTAAACACCGCCCCAACCTTATTAGGCCTCGGGTTAAGTTTAGGGTTTGGTTTTGAACTACTGGCAGTACTTCTGGCTGTTAACATGCGTTGTTTCAGGGGGTGTGTTGTGTACCGAAGTGGGTGTGTCTCGTCAGCTGCGAGACTGAAGATAGACCTCAACAGCAAAACAAATACTTACCTCCCTTCTGTTTTCCTTCTGAAGCTCCGCCCCCCAAATCAATGGAAACACTTTGCCAATGCAACCGGCAAAAGCCCCAACTCCCCCCTTTCCCTTCCCCGTCTTTTGATTGGCTGGAATACGCCCCCTGCTGCTCATTAGCTGGAATAGTGTGGCTCAGTCCGTGACACTTTCTTTGTTTCCCTATTTACAGAACCAGAGCTCTGTAACGAACACCGTTTTTTTTTTCCAGCACACAGAACCATCGGCTAGTAGACTGTAAAGAGGTATTCACTGAATTAAAAAAAACAAACAAAACGTATTGGATTAGAATCGGTGAGTGCACCTTTAAAGGTCCATTATATAGGATTAAACCATCTGAATGCCCCTTTCTTACCCCCCCAGCCTTAACAAGGGTATATTAGAATGTCCGGTGGCTGTCAGGTGCCTGTAACATCAAGTGCCTCTACTTACATTCACACTCCCATGCTTTTGAAATTTTTTTTTTTTTTTGGTAAATAATCAGAATGATCCTCCATTTTTCAAAAAATTGGGTGTTCAAACTTAGCCAGCACCAGCAAACACTGATTCCTCTTTCTTGTCTTTCTTTCTTCTTCTTCGTCATCCTTCCAGATTCACGCTGCCACGTGTAAAAACACGAAACTTGGAAGGTGCTCTCTAGAGGTCTGTCTATTCTGGGCTACTGTAGCTGTGCAACATGGCGGGTTCATAGAGGTGGACCCACTCCCTATGTAGATAAAGGGCTCATTCTAAGCTTACAAAAACACAACAATTAATAGTTACAGGTAGTTTCATACAATAATGAAAGAATACTTATGAATTCAAGAAGTAGGCCTTATAACGGAATGGCTGTGTACTCCATTTCTGCTAGTAGATACCCTCAAAACCTACATAGTGGACCTTTAAGTCCGAGGTTGTAACTGCGCTAACAATGTCACCACGTGACGTCATTTGGCACACAACTGTTACCTTCTCACAGGAGTAATGAAAGTACACCATCATCCAACAAATTAGCAGGAGAAGCCCTCAACGCATTGCAAGTGTTTCAATATAATTTAATGTGTGTTAGGGTGGAGCTTTGCCTTAAAGATAGGAAAGGGGTGCAGTAATGAGGGAGAGGGATGTGTATTTGGCTGTCTGACAAAACACTGACAAGTCATGAGAGTTTCTTGGGGTTACCTTATCACACGAATACTGTACATGCGCGCACACACACAAAGTAAGTATGAGAGAATCAATCCTTTGAATGTGTTGCAGTGGAGATAACCGACTTCAGCACCACTTCCCCTGTTTCTCATTTTCGGCGCAAAGTTTTCTTGGAACTGTGCCATCTGTCTTTACTCTGACGCTCTCAGTTGCCACATCCGCACACATGGGCACACACACAGCTGTCAGGTGCGAACCATATTCACACTTAACAATGTACAAAAAGGGAATATAAAGGTTTGAGATACAATAGAAAGCATCGAAGACTGATTTAGAAGAAGGAACTGGTCACAATACCAAACAAAACTCCTGAATGGCCTATTGTTAATGAACTCTTTATGTATAGCGTCACGTCGCCCCCTGCTGTCTGTGCAGAGGAACTGCATGTACTCAGCTTCGTACTAGGCCCATGGTTCTCATTGGGGCCTGAGATTTTGTTCATGCTGGAAATCACAACCTGTTATCATCAACGTTATTATGCCTATGATGTCTGTTAACGTCAACTGGAATTTATAACTAATCTATTTCAATTTTAAAAATCTATGGATATAGTAAAAAGCTAACATATATTATTATACATCATTCAAATAATGTACCTAGTATTTGAATTATGTTTCTGAAATGAAATCTGTTTGGGTCCCTGGTTGTAGAATGTTCAATTACCCCATGCACTAGGGGTAAATCATCTCCATACTGTGACTGAACATGTCCTTAGGTCCAACCATTATCTATACTGCTTATCCATTAAGCGTTGTGGGGAAGCTGGAGCCAATCCCAGCTGACTTTGAGCGAGAGGCGTGGTACACCGTGGACAGGTCGCCAGTCAGTCGCTGGGCTAACACAGAGATAAACAACCATTCACACTTGCAGGCAATTTAGAGTTGCCAATTGACCTAATCTGCATGTCTTTGATTAGCATGTCCTGTCAGAGGAAACTCGCACAGGCATGGGGATAACTTACAAACTCCATGAAGAAAGGCTAGCAGGTTTGAACCCTTCTTCCTGTGATATGTAGGTCATATTTTTAAAAATGTGTTCATAAGAGCAGGCCAAGCTTTTCTCTTTTATACTGATTTAATTATAACCCTTAAATGCTACACGTTGCTCTACCTATGGAACTTCATAACAAGGTGAGGAGAGACGGCTATACCAGTTCTCACGTGGTTGAAAGTAAGACCCTGACCAGGATAAACCGTTACTGAAGATGCATGTTCTCAATAATATAATGTGCTTGTAAAAACATTTGCATATTGTTGCTAATGGGCTCTTATTAAGGGCTATTTTAATAAGATGTAGCCTAATGTTAGGCCAGTAAACAAACTGCCACTCACCGCCACTGTCTGACTGCTCTAATTATTCAGCTCACTCATGAGGTGATAAATTCAATCAGGTGTGTTCAAGTGAGGAAAAAATTAATGGGGCTCTGAAGCTGAGGGCATGCTGTTTTCATTTCTGAACCAGATAAACACTTTGTCCACAATGAACTCACACCTGACACAGTTAAGTATTCTGTTATTCTGGCGATCATACAGTACTCGTGAGTCTGGAGTCTTGTGCAAAACAATGCCCCTTCTTTCCATTGTCTCATCATCGTCTCACTGTCTGGCTGGCTGTCATCTGTCTATTCTTTCGCCGCTTTCCTCAGTTCAGCCCTCGTCTGCCAATAAAGCCAATGGCATGGAGGGGGGTTTGGATCTGTTGACAGTTCACTGACATGACATCACTATGCTCAAAAGAGAGAGGCTGTCATCATGGGGGGGGTCAGATCAAAGGTCAAGCCCCTAGCGAGGGGGCGGTGCTAACGAGGCATTTCACCATGGTGTCATCCACTATGCATGTTCTGCATCACAGCCTACTGTTTATTGTGCAGCTTATAAGACCATCTTCTTCATCTTTCATTCTAAAACAGAAGCAGCTGTTTTATGTTTGTGCCTTATCACTAAAACAATGTGGTGCCTTAATAGGAGCATATAAAAGCCTAAAAAACGTGACCGACTTCCAGAGAAAAAATTAAATTTTAAAACCGTTTAAAACTATTCTCACTGGGGGCAGCCATTCTTATTCAAGTTAAAGTAAAAATCTACTCAGAGGATGAAAGTAAAAGTACCTAGAACGATACACAAAAGAAGATAAAGACGCCTGACTCAAACCACATCCTGATTTTAGTTACTGGTGGTAAATTAGTGCCACTTTCACCAAGGAAAGCAGGAAAACAATAGCTAAGGGTAGCAAAAAAACAGCTCTCTGATTGTCAGCTAGCATGACAAATTCGGAATATAAATTAGTTGACTATTAATAGCTAGTTGTCACTTATTAGTCCTACGGTCTAATAAAAACAAATGCACATAGCAAGAGAAAGATTATAGTGATGGGGATTAGGTCTCATGCTTGCTGTCACATCTATCTCTAACATATATTTTTGTTAGGAATTCAGATAAACTCCTCGAAGGTAAAGTTAACTTAAAACTTAAATACTAAAATCATATACTTACATTACACAGATTGTTTAATGATTTGATTATGTATCTTAATCATAATGAAAATATAAATGTCATAAAATTAACAAAATAACCACGTGAGCTAACGCTGGCAATGAGCTATCGTTCATGGTGTCCATTTGCTGCATTCTAACCCAACACAATACCATGCTAAATAGTGCCATTACAGTGGTTTGTGGATTTATATGCCTTCCTTTACACAGACAACGAATAGCATATGAATAGAACAGAAATGAATGAAAATTACTCTGTCTCTCCCATTGCTGCAGTCTCAGAAGAAAATATTACTAAACTGTACTCTTCCTTGTTGCTGGGTTGGCACCTTGTCTTTTTATACCTTTAATAAACATCTTATAGCTGGAAACATGTCTTCAATGCACATTTAAAAAAGAGTTATGGTACATAATTGGACCACAATTACCTTTCAGACTAAAACATTAAAGGTAAACTATATATACCTTCCTAGATAAAAAAAAAAAAAGGCATAACAAAAGGGTAGCAACTAGGAAAGGTACAGTGTAGTACCTTGTTTTCCTGAGAGTATATATATTTGAATAAAAAATGTGTGTAATGCAAATAATAAAATACTGTACACATACAATTGTATGTTTACATTACAGTCAGAGCTACACTATATGGCCAAAAGATTGTGGACACCTGACCATCATTCCCATATGTGCTTTTTGAACATGGCCTTCAAGATTATAATAACCTCCACTCTTCTGGGGAGCCTTTTCCCTAGGTTTTGGAACATGGCTGTGGGATTTCTGCCCATTCAGCCATAAAAGCATTAGAGAGGTCACAAACTGATGTCAAGTGAGGAGGCTTGGTGCACATTCGTCAATTTAAATTCATCCCAAAAGTGTTCGGCAGGGTTGAGGTCAGGGCTCTGCGCAAGCCACTCGAATTTTTCCACTCCGTCCTTGACAAACCACATCTTCATGCACATAGAATTGTCATTGTCATAGAACTTCTAACAAATTTGGGCCTCTTAGTTCCAGTGAAGGTCAAATCTTAATGCTACAGCATACGAAAATATCCTATACAGTTGTGTGCTTAAACCTTTGTAGCAGCTGTTGGGGAAAGAACCTCATACGGGTTTGAAATGTCGGGGTGTCCACATACTTTTGGCCATATAATTATGCACCGGTATAGCAGAAGACCAGCATTTCAACTAACAGTGATTCATGCTGCCACATGCTGATTAATTAAGGTGATGGTCCTTGGGGAAAAGCTGTTTCTTAAACTAGCTGGCCCAGAATTACACTGATAAATAACAGAATATGAGAACCACAAATACAAAATTAGTGGTCTTAAGCTAATAAAATACTTGTATGTATCAACATTTAAGTGTGTGCAATCACTTTTGTGTATGTGTAAATCTGTTATACAATTACAAGTCATAAATAGGTGAATTGATCACTGAAGTGATGCTTCAATGAGCAAGAACATCTCATTTAGGAAATTATGGATTAGAAATGTAAGAAATGAGTAATGCCCCATGTCTCTGGAAGCATATGGAGAGGAGGCTCCACTGAGGAGCTTACAGCTAGGCCGATTTTGAAACACAAACATTAGTTGTGTGTTGGTCCAGTTTGACCCAGATTCAAAACGCATTGAAAAAAAACCCCTCTAATGTACAGTATATTGCCAAATGTTTGTAGAAATCTGACCATCACACCCACATGCGAGCCTTGCCCAAACTGTTGCCACAAAGTTGTAAGCACACAATTGTCTAAATTGTCTTTTGTATGCTTGTTTACCTTCACTGGAACTAAGGGGCCCAAACCTGTTCTAGCATGACCGTACCACTGTGCAAAAAGTGAGGTCTATGAAGACATGGTTTACTAAGGTTGAAGTGGAAGAACTCAAGTGGTTTGCACACAGCCTTGACCTCAACCTCACTGGACTGGAACACCTTTGGGATGAATTGAAATGCTGACCGTACACAAGGCCTCCTTGCCTGACATCACCAGCTGACATCACCGATGTTCTTGTGGCTGAATGGGCAAATCCCTTCAGCCAGGCTCCAAAATGTAGTGTAAAGCCTTCCCAGAAGATATGAGGTTATTATAAAAGCAAAGGTGGAATAAATCTGGAAAGAGATATTCGAAAGGGCACATGTGGATGTGATGGTCAAGTGTCCACTAACTTTTGGCTATATAGTGTGGCTGCAAACAGTTGAGCCATATTTGGCTTATATGACACTTCCCATTTCCGTAATACGCTTTAACCGTAACCATATAAGGCCTGGAATTCCTCTGTCGCTGTTAGCAGGTCAGTATTTGGTATTAGCTCAGGTGAGTGGGTAAAGTTTTTATGACCAAGCAATTCTGAGACGCAATGCATGTTTCTGATACTAAAATATGAGCTTGAGGAGCCTAAACTGACTGAATTAATTACTAGCTATATTCTTTATACAACTATATTAAGCCGAGGGGATTAGTTTAGTTTAGTGAATCCAGCGTTCTTAAAAAAAACACCTTGTTAAGATTAGTTGATAGTATATACTTGAACTTGTTAGTTTTGTAAGTAATACAGGAAGTGTGTGTGTGTGTGTGTGTGTGTGTGTGTGTGTGTGTGTGTGTGTGTGTGTGTGTGTGTGTGTGTGTGT
>JAQQZR010000033.1:6656106-6677645 GCA_030068235.1 Notoglanidium macrostoma
GTGTGTGTGTGTGTGTGTGTGTGTGTGTGTGTGTGTGTGTGTGTGTGTGTGTGTGTGTGTGTGTGTGTGTACATGCTTGCTACATATTGGGGACTGAAAAACCTATTTGAACAAAAGAGTGAGAACATTTTTGGGAAGTGAAGACATTTTGACTGGTCCTCACTTCCTCAAAGGGCTGTTTAAGAGTTAAGACTTGGTTTTATGGTTCAGGTTAGAATTAGGTTTAGGTTAGGGTTAAGGTAAGGGTTGGGTTTAGCTATGATGGTTAAGTTTATGGTAAGGAGCTGAGGAATGCATTATGTCAGTGAGTGTCCTTACGAAGATAGAAATACAAGTGTGTGTGTGTGTGTGTGTGTGTTTTGACCTCCTTTTCCTGTGTTAAGTTTAACTAAGAAACCTAAGACCACACTTTCCCTGTTTGCTTACTACGAATAATGACGAAAGAGTGCTGAGTGATGAGCAAACGGCAGGTGGCGCCTCAGGTCAAGCTTGAGTACCAAAAGAGATTACGTAACTGGAACTATATCACTTGTAAGCATTTCACGTATGATCTTTACATAGTTTGCGCATATATACTCTATATTTGATATCTGACATGAAATAGTATGCATTTTATGATCTGCTCATTTGTAGCAAAAAATTTAAGAAGATATATAACAAATCCATATCCAGTTACAGTTAAATACAACACTTTGTCATAGCTACAGAAAGTTTATGAACTTTGCTTTAAACGACGGATCTTTGTCGCCTACTAACTTCGTAGCATTTTACTATTAGACAGGCTGCGGGGTTAAGTGAGTACGCCAGAACACGCCCACAACGGCCAGCTGGTGGCAACATGCGTGATGACTTCACCACTCTGTTCGCTGATTGGCTGGAGGACTCGGCCATATCGCCAATCGTTGTTCGGCAAGGTGACGTCAACAAAAACTCCAGCTGAGATTGTATAGAAGAGGCGGAGCAAAGCGTCGCCGACGTCAGCGCCATCGGAACCAGGCACCGCGATTGGCTGGCGGATACGAAGGCGAGAGGGTCTGTTGCTGAGAGAAAAAGAGAGCAAGACTTGAGGGGGGTAAAATCCAGAGCAAGGAGGAGAAAGTCAAAGTGATCTCGATGGCTGTAGCGCTCATAAACAGCATTGTTCGTCTTTTAAGTGTCTTCCTGTTTCAGGAAGTTTCGGACGCTCAATTTATTATTTTTTTTTTATCACACCCAAACATTTGACTTTTTACCTCATTAGTGTCAAAATGATCACAGAGATCACAGGTAGGTTTCAGACACCCGGGTGTTAATTTAAATAGGTTCACATTTAAATGCAGGGAATCCAAAGAAAACTCACACACGCACGCTCGCTCGCGCGCGCGCACACTCACACTGCGCTGTAAACATTGCCCCGCTATGAGGGAGAAGCGACGGGAACCTCACGCGGCGCGTCATTGGCTAACGCGTCCTCAACACCTCCCTTGTGCCCGCCTACTTTCTGTTCCTATGGTTCCCAGCGCTCTTACTGGATACTGTACACTTCAGGATGAGCCGCCGGCAAGGACTTCTATTGGCTCTCGCTCCACGTCAATCACGGCTACTTTGACAACTTGGACCGCCCCGTAGTTTTTACTCGTGTGCTTATTGGTTACTGTATCCGTCGGCGCGCTCTCATTGGTCGAGCGGCCCAGCTGTTAGTGGTTCATTCACCATTTTGTGACTGTAGTGGAAAAAGGGGACGCGGAGAGTTTTGGGTTTTTTCCCCCCCAGTGCCTCTGAGTTCCTGTGGGGAGGAAGACAGAGATGTTTAACGGATTAAGAATAAAGTTGAACGTCGGTTACAGGACGACCGCTGGACCCGACTTGCTCTTCATTTGTTCTTAATTGCGCGAGACACCTCAGCCTGCAGTTTGTACGGTGAACGTTTCTTCCTGGTAAGTTGTGATTTCATGTAAGACGATTTGTAATCGATGTGGTTGGTTTGTTGGGGGGGATGAATGAGACGTTGAGGAGAGCCTCTCATTAAACGGGGAGGAAAAAAAAAAAAAACCAGAGAGGAGAAGAGAAGAGGGAGGGGGGAGGGGAAGAGGGGAGAGGATGCAGTTTAAACTTTGTCAAATGTTCGAAGCCAGCGTCAGGAGCGAGCTCGCGCTCGATGCCACACATGTAAGTAGGCTGTTAGTTCCTGCCTTTGCCAGTTGTGTCGAAATGTCTGCGTCTGTCCACGCGTTAACGCGTCCTGCCCTCCGGAGGAGCTCCGAGGCTCAGCACTACTACATTACAGCCTTTACTATTTACTATGCATAAATGTCACGGCGCCAAAAGGGACTGCACATCAGTGAACAACGCCAGTAAGTCCGAGATTTACTCGAAAGCTTGGAGCTGTGTGCTCAGCATAAACATCATGTGCAACTTTACTACGCGCACGAAGGCGCTGTGCACTCTCCGCGACACCACTGACCATTTCACGCTTCTTCTCTTTTCTTTTTCTAATCTTTTGGATGGGAAACGACACCTGGCTTCTATTCCCGTGACATTGGGGAAGGAGCTGTAGTACTACAGCGGTGTGTGTGTGTGTGTGTGTGTGTGTGTGTGTGTGTGTGTGCTGCACAATCTGACGCTTTAGTTCTGCTTATGGTTGCTTTTTTTCTTTTAATATTTATATACAAAAAACATTGCATTGCTTCCAAACATTAGGCTTTACTTTATATTTGAGGCTCACTATCAAACAGACGTGCTCAAAAGGATTCACGTTTATTTACAGATACATATACATACACAATGCATTGAAATACTCTTCTGTTAGATTCTGGAGAAAAAAAAAATCACTCAGTAATGTCAAGGATTTCTGCTGTGACTATCAGGACGCATTCTTTTACTATTTTCACAAGACAGATGCATGCACGGAGGTAAATATGCTGTGTGAAAGACGTATGCATTCTGCAGTGTGGTGTGAGCACTGTCTCCATAATGATGGCTTTGCTCTGCCTTCATTCAAAATAAATAAATAAATAAATAAATTAAAGTCAAATATAAAAAGGTTTCTTTTTTTTTGGTTTCCACTTTGCATGCTATTTTGTAATGGGAAGGGTGCTCAACCTTTAGGACCTTTGCTCGTCATCGGTGGTGTCGGAGTGATAAGTGACGCGTGTCCGTGGTTGATGGTGGTGGCTGTTGAGTCATGGTGCTTGGTGATGTTAGGGAACGTGCAGCTATGTCACAGACGCCTGGGCTGCCGTGCACTTGCCTGTGGCTTGCACTCGGTTAGACGTCGGAGGCCGAGAAAAGGTCCAGGAGGTGACACTGGACAGGAGGTGGGCTGGGGTGTGGGAAAAACATCGGGAAAAGTGGATTTCCGGTGCATCACATTCTGAGTGTCAGGTACTTGGTGACCTTTTAATGCATAATTATAGGTTAATGGATGGGCATGCAGGAGACTGACCCAGACCATACATGGGCTGCAGGAGACTAGTCTAGATCTGGAAATGAGTGAATTAGTAAGAAATAAAGAGATCTGGTGGAAAGGTGCTATGGAGCACCTCGTGCATGCTCCAGTTCAGGAAAAACCTGCACTACTGCAGCCCTGCGCCCTGCTCCATGCCCCAAAAATGCATTTTTGGTGTACGTGCTGATCTGCAGTGTGAACACACTCGCAAATGCATGCACACACACACACAAACAGGGCCGAGTTGCTCTCTAATATTAGAGTTACTTTCGATGTTGTTGGGAACAGCATGGAACTGTTGTGATTACAGGGAAGGTTTCTTGCATTGCTGCGTAGTGTGTGTGTGTGTGTGTGTGTGTGTGTGTTTTGAAGGAGCAGTCAGGAAGCGCACTGTCAACACTCGTTTTTTGGGCTCAATATGCTCACACCGTAGTAGGTTGGAAGAAAGGAATTACAACTCACCACTTTTTAGCAGCGTACCACTTATCACGTAGTTTAATCCTTCTGGAAACCCAAGTGTGAAGTCCGGCCCGTGCGTTTCGGCTGTCATGGTTTTGAAAATAAGTGTGTGTGCTTGTTGTATGCTGCAGCGATGCACACGTATGCACTGCGAATAAGTGACCAGGGGACAATTTTGGTAAAATACTACGTCAAAGGATAAAAGTACGTTATAGATGTCATGAACAGACCATATTAGGTTACTTTGTTATTGGATTCACTTTTATTGATTTATTTATTTTTCATGTAGAACATCTCGAGTGTGAAGGAGAAAGCTCGACCGATTTGTCCTTAATGTCCATATTGTTATGCTGTTTATTTGGACATGGCTTTCTGTAATTGTTAAACATCTTTGTGAATGCTTTTAATACTGACCACAACAAGGGCTGATTAATTCACTGAAAGATCATTTATCTGTCCACTGATGATGACTACTCTGTGTGTGTGTGTGTGTGTGTGTGTGTGTGTGTGTGTGTGTGTGTGTGTGTGCGCGTCATACGCTCGTACAGCCGAGGTCAGGGATTTTCGTGCATTTAATATAGGATGTAGGAATCAGGAATCAGGCTGAAACAGACACCCTCCGTTGACACTCTGGTCAAACTGTTGCTATGAGTAAGTAG
Organism: Notoglanidium macrostoma; assembly: GCA_030068235.1. Classification (NCBI taxonomy): domain Eukaryota; kingdom Metazoa; phylum Chordata; class Actinopteri; order Siluriformes; family Auchenoglanididae; genus Notoglanidium; species Notoglanidium macrostoma. The sequence continues at coordinate 6,660,652 of JAQQZR010000033.1, forward strand.
TCTGTTCTGTTACTGTAACCATAACCTTGCCTCAGCTCAACACAGGCATGTGTTAATATGCTGTATGGCTTATCTGAAAAAGAATTAAAATTGTGTGAAAGACTTCAGAAGAAAAAAAAAACCTAAAACACTGATTTTGTTACTGTGTCCAAAGTGTACACACACACACACACACACATGCACACACACATCACACAGTCAGCACTCGATGCTCAAACTCACAGCACATCCAAATCTTTTTTTTGTGTGACTTCAAAGTGCACATTCAGAATAAATACAGTGTGCATTATTTCATAAATATAATGAATTTAAATGTGAACTTCTATTTATCTGAATATTTAATGCAAAAAATAAAGGATTTGCACCTATACTATTGTCCTGGAACAGAATACGCATTTCTATTAGTTACACCATTTTGCACATTATAATATAGCGAATATTCAAGAAGCGCTGTCACTGTTAATGACTCGAGGTGAGATAAAAACAAATGCTGCTGTTCGAGATTCAAATACAAATGTGGTGCTAATGTTCCAGCAAAGGCACCTTCTACTCCATATTAGTAAAAAATCATCCTGCATAGAAATATTATGAAGATACCACAATAAATTTTTGGTTTTTCGTATCATTATTTATGGAGACGTTATCATTAGTTCAGTAACTGGATTTATAATTAAGCAATATCACACTCGTGGTCGTGCTGTTGTACTGAATATCAGCACGGCTGTGACTCCGCCTCCGGCCTCCTACTGGAGCCAATCACAGCAGTGCTGATATTCAGTACAACGGCATGACCTCGAGTGTGATATTACTTTTATATGACAGTTCTATAAACAAGGCGTTAATATCGAGTAAGTGACTTTTAGGACTTTATTTTTGAACAGAAATACATCCCGAAGAAGCCACACACACTTCATAGCACAAGTGGCTAGCTGGCTAGCTAGCTCACATTAACGTGTACATTCCTGTTAATTTGCATCCCTTCGGCCTTTTCATCCTCGTCTGACGAGCTTTCATATTTTAAGCCAAAAAGTTATATTCCTGAAAAGCATCATTTGCCACAGTCATCATCAGCGCGCTTAGAACTTAAGCCTCTTCACCAATCAAAACAGTGGACTGTTGTAATGTATATTCATATACTTTCACATGGTTGCATCCTGGTTTTAAACGATATGCTGATTTTGAATGTCATCCTTTATCACTTGACCTTGAGCCTTCTTTATTATAATGCTGTTACAATTATTGTACACCAAGGCTAAAAAAAGGTAGAAATAATATTGTTAGGCATTTGCTGCTGTTGAGTAAAAAAAAAAAAAAGTATCCTTAAATGAACAAATACTAATAGTATTTATTGAAAGTATTTTTAAATACATGATTTGAAAATAAAGCACGCACAGATCTGGTCTGGTCTGAAATCGGTGTCAGAACAGATTTGACATGTTTACAGTTTTATGGCGTGAGTGTAATGTTGACTGACACATGTGCTGCGCACGAACCCTGGTCACTAATGATCTCGATTCATGTCTCCATAAAGCCTGTGACATTTTGCAGAACTTGGCAGCAGAAGCCTGCAGAGAGGGAGAGAGTCACGGTGAGGATGTCAGGATCAGGCCACTATGAGGTATCGACGATACTCAAAGCTCTGACATCGGCGTATATCATAACGAAAATGGACAAACAGGACAGAGAGCTCTTTCCGATAGGTCCAGCTTTCAATTAAAACAGTGGTAGTAATTATTTCATAATATCACAACTATTTCCTACACTAATTTATAATTCTTTCTTGCACCTTGCTTCTAGTCATTCTTGTCATTTTTGTAATGTGACACACACTGTAGTTTGGTTTTGATTATTATTTTTCAAAGTGTGCGTTTCGGTCATTTCCTGCACTTCACCTTTGCTCTTGTTTCTCTCAAAGCGTCACACATTATGTCCAGCTTAGAATATCTTGATGTGTTTTTAAATCTCAGACTGAGGTTTTAAAAGTAGGAGGTTTGCTTTGAAAACAGATTTAAAATATTTGTATATATATTAAAACTGCATTACTTATACAATTAATTGCAAGAGTCAGACTTCAATTTCAGAGTCATTCTGTTGACATGTCAGTTTTGGCCTGCATGTAGTATGGCTTGTAATTTTGTAATACATGTGTAATATGGAATACATATCGTACCAGTCAAACGTTTGCACACACTTCCTAATTCGATGGCTTTGCTTTATTTTTATTACTTAAAAGACACTTCTTGATTTAAAGTAATGATGGTCTGTTGTTTCTCTTTACTTAGTTGAGCGGCTCTTGACAAAATATGGATTGCTACAGTTGCCGAATAGGGCTATTTACTGTATACTGTGCTATTTTCAGCATTGTTTTACACTGTAGAAAATAGTCAAAATAAAGAAAAACCTACGAATGTATACGTGTGACCAAACTTTTGACTGGCACTGTATGTAATACTAGAATGGCACTCGGAATGCACACACCTGTGCCAAGGCCAAATGTCGACTCTTCTATGATATGCAAATCTGCCACAGGAGCAACTTTATATGTCTGGATGATGAACGGAGTCATCGTATTTCTACATTGGTTATGTTTTGTCGCTAGTGAACTTAATGTCGTATCTTGCAAGGTTAGCGAAAGTGAAACTAAATGAGAGTCATGCCGTCCTGTGACTCAGATCCTCTCCAAAATTGAGTCATTTCTTCCTTGGCCCATGCTACACCCTGCCACCAAGTTTCATGAAAATCGGGCTGGTAGGTTTTGCGCATATCCTGCTTACAGGATGAGATAAACCGCTGTTTACAGGCAAACAGATTAACAAACAAACAGCACCGAAACATAACCTGCTTGGCAGAAGTAACAATACGTTCATGTTCACTTTGACATGAAGTCGGCTGTGGGGAAAAAGCAGCTGTAGTTGATTCACAAACTCATGAGGTCTTCACTAGATTGTTAGTTTAAACACACAGTCTGGAATTGACAAAATATAGTCTGAGCTGAAAGTTAAAAGAAAAAATATGTCACATCTCGTTCACAGAAAGATGAAGATACTGTATATTCATATAATTGTGTGTGGAAAAGTGCACAATTTGGATACATAAACATGCATAAAGAATTTCTGTATGCCATTAAAGAAAGTAAGATATGACCACTGTTCAGATTGGAAAGTACATTATTGGGGTTGTCTGGTTTTACCTGAACAAATAGAAACAAGCGAGACCGGCAAAGTTTCAAGAAGAACCAGCCGATTTTCTTATATAACTACATAAAAGTGTTCATAACAAATCTGATGCAATTGTAAAAGCAAGGCCAGCCAAACATCAATCTAATTTTGTTTTCTGTCTTTTTTTCTTTCTGTTGACTGCTATTATTAGTAATTTATTTGTTATTGGGAAACTTTTCATTATGTTATTTTGAAAGCATCTTTGCTCCACAGAGTTTCTTCACTTAAGTTAAAAAAAAGATTTTTACTCAGTAATACACAGCCATAACGGTAAGGCACGAAGGTGAGGAAGTCAGTTACAGATAAACAGTGATCTAGTTCAGCGGCATATTTCTTAGTATGGCTAAATAAGAATTTCCACATTCTTTCACAGGCATCTTGGACAGTGAATCGTGTGTTTGTGTGCGTATGTGTTTGTGTGCGTGCGTGCGTGTGTGTGTGTGTGCGAGAGGGAGAGAGCGATACTGGTGTATTTCCAGTTAAAGAGTACTTGCCAAGCTTTTCACTTCCTACAATTTTGTAGAGCTGCATGGAAGCTAAATATGTTTTTCCATGAAAAAAATGTGTGTGTGAGAGAGAGAGAGAGAGAGAGAGAGAGAGAGAGAGAGAGAGAGAATTAGGAACAAGACAGTATTTTTATTATATATTGTTCCATGCATACATTTGTTTCTGATTATCATTTCTTGCCACATAATTTTAGCCATGATTTCTCACACATAATCATCTATTTTAGAAATAAACAATGTGTGTCAGATAACGTTTGTTACTAAGTTAGCATTGTTGCTTCCTGACAAAGTCATGCAGTTTTTCACTAAGCATAAACAGCCATGTAGGTCTGGAGAATTAAAAATACATGTTCCAGAAAGGTCAAAGATATTAACAAATAGACCACTTTTCAGATAAAAGAATATAGTCGGGGTGGTCTGATTTTACATGCAGAAACTGAAACACATGAGACAGGCAAAGGTTTCAGTAGAAGCGTGACATGTTCTCCAAAGTGCTTGGAACAATTTACCAACCCCTTCCTTTTAAACAGCATGACCGTGTACATAAGAGAAGTGGTGCAATTCAAAAAGCAAAAGGGCAAATGATGGTCAGCCAAAATTTTTTTTTACTGTCTGCTGTTATTTATAGTACTGTATTTCATGTACAGAAACTTTTGCACACATCTTTTTATCATTTAGTATTATATATAATTGTGATTTTGTAATATGTTTTGATTTTTCCTATATGAAATTTGAGACATTAAAGGCCTTGCAAGAATGCCCTTAAACAGTATCAAGTGTTCTCAGATAGATAGATAGATAGATAGATAGATAGATAGATAGATAGATAGATAGATACTTTATGATCCCATTGAAATGGTCCCTTTGAGGGACATTTAGTTTGTTTCACAAAAGGGGTCAACATCAGAGCCTGTCTAATGAAAGAAAAATTAATAATAATAATAATAATAGGACGGCATGGTGGTGCAGTGGTTAGCACTGTCGCCTCACAGCAAGAAGGTCCTGGGTTCGATCCCCGAGTCACCCAGGGCTCCTTTCTGTGTGGAGTTTGCATGTTCTCCCCGTGCATGCGTGGGGTTCCTTCAGGTGCTCCGGTTTCCTCCCACAGTCCAAAGACATGCAGATTAAGGTTAATTGGCTACTCTAAATTGCCCATAGGTGTGAATGCGAGCGTGTGTGGTTGTTTGTCTGTGTTGGCCCTGTGGCGGACTGACGACCTGCCCAGGGTGTACCCCGCATCTCGCCCGAAGATGCTGGGATTGGCTCCAGCTTCACCGCGACCCAGATGGATAAAGCGGTATAGATAATGGATGGATAATAATAATAATAATAATAATGCCACATTAATAGGCCACAAACATTTATTTTAAAAATGAGTACCAGCAGTTTCTTAATTAATATAAGTAGCTACACACAACACACTTTTACCTTAAACTCTTTCATGTTCATCCTGAACATGTTTATGAGGTTGGAATGGCCTATTTGACCACTGTATGTGACTCAGACCACATCCATCCATCCATCTATTATCTATACCGCTTTATCCATCAGGGAAGCTGGAGCCAATCTCAGCAGACACGGGGTGAGAGGCGGGGTACACCCTGGGCAGGTCGCCAGTCCACCACAGGGCCAACACAGACAAACCACCACACACACTCGCATTCACACCTATGGGCAATTTAGAGTAGCCAGTTGACCTAAATGAACCTAGTAAATTTATTGTCTGTTTATGAAGATTTTCTGTCATGTGTCCTGTGGATTAATAGCAGGCCAAGGAGCGCTGACAACCAATCCTGATAATGTTTTGCCTCACTCTCAAAGGAGGTTTACCTGTACCTGGTGCAGAAAGTCTTTAAGATGATTAAAAAAAAAAGTTTAGATCTCTTTACATACTGCTACTAGTATTGTTTGTGGATGATAACAGGCATGATGTGAATAAAACAAATGTAATGATCTAATGGTTTCAGTATTTCTGTATTTTACATACTGTACACACTAAGACGTGTTCTCTTTTTCTCATTACAGATTGTCATACAGTATAATAGCATCAAAACCACATTGAGTGAGGCTGCTTAGGAACAAGAAGGAAAGAAATCCCAAAAGAAGATTAAGAGCGTTTCAAAAAAGTAAGAAAGCTTACAAGGTGGACTACTAAAATAAAAGATGAGATCACTGAAGAAACCGAGAGGACGCTCTCCTCTGTCCACACGGGCAAAGAGCGTGAGGAAGAGAGGAGATAAATATGACAGACAATCACAAACTACATCTGCTGCAGTGTCATCCCAGAAAAATACTACATCCAAGTTGGACAGCTCTGAAGGGAAGACAATCAAGAGGAGCAATACTCCAAACAGGGAAGGGCTAAACGGACAGATAAAAGGACTATCTGTGGAAGTAGATCAAGCTGAGCAAATTGTAGTGAGGGTAAATAAAATGACTACTCCTGAAAACAGTAGCTCAAAAACGCATAACGTTACAATGACAAACTGTATAACCAGCAGCCCACTTAGCACAAACACAGCAGCCAACAGCTCAAACAAAAGCAACTCTGTCATCACCAATCATAGTCCTATCACACTCTCCAGTAGGAAAACAGCTACCTTCAAAGCCAGAGTGCCCAAGAAAAAGTATATGTATGAACATGGAACTGTCAGCACCTCTCCAAACAGTCCTCCTTTACCTTCATTTGCACTTAATAGCAATCACCTCAGTAAACTTTGTAACCCCATTACTCCTAATAGCCACCCTTTGGCCAATAATGTTGTAACAGAAGCCGACAATGTTATGTCTACTAATATAAATAGCAATGTTTTAGCAGACAATAAAACAAGCACAGAAGCCCCAACACGCAATTGTCTGAATATGGGGGAGGCTGTCAAAAATGAAGTTCCAAGTGTGAGAAAAAGCTTGGTGGAGCAAGTGAAAACAGGTATATTTGGAGAAGTTGCCCCAAACTCCTCTTCCTCATCATCCACAGAAACAGTCTGCGAGAATTTCCCATATATGGAGGTGGTGGAGCCTTCTAATTTTCACCAAAATACAGCGACTACTTTAAACGTACCAAAAAGCCCACTAAACCGAGCACTAACCCTGCCTCCATTCCTTACCCAAAACAACTATCAACTTGAGCAAGAAAGCTTTTCAGGAATAGCAGAGGCACTGGCTAAAGGCCTCAAGAATCAGAGAGTGTTAGCTCGTTATCAGAGAACAAAGCAGATAGAAGGAGAAGAGCCAACAAAAGAATATGTGTTTATCCGGGGTGTGGTGCGTGGGGCTACTAAAGAGCAGCTCAATGTAGGATTACAGATTAATGGGGAGGAGATGCAACTTTTGCTCCCGTTTCATACATTGGTAAATCACCCAGACCAAACTATTGACCTCATCTTAGATGCCCCTCCACCTGGCAATGATCCAGTGGAAGTCGGGACACGTGTTTGTGTGCCTTATGGAGAAGATAAAGGGAAAGAATGGTATAGGGAAGGAGTAGTGTCACAGGTGGATTCCCATCCAGCTGTTGCTTGCCCCTACAGAGTGCTACTTCATGAAGAGAATAATCACAAGAAAGCAGGGAACAAACGAGATGAGGGGCAACAGAGAACTGTCATTCAAGCTGTGTGGGTCTCCAGACAGAACCTGCGCCTTCTTGTCCCACCATGGGAAGGAGATGTGCAAGAGAGAGAAGAAAGAGAAAGAAGGGAAGATATGGATGTAGAAAGAGAGATGTGTCAGCTTAGTAGGGGAATGACTATGGGAGGTACAAAGCCATCTCAAAAGAATTCTGACATTGGCGGGCAACAGTGTGAGAGCACACCTACTTCTTCATCTGCATCCTCACCAGCAATTGTGATGTCAAACAGTGCACTAATCATAGTGACTGGACGAGACAGTCAGGCATCTGAGGACAGAGACAGAGAAAGAACAAGAGAAAGAGAGAGGGAAAGAAAGCAGCTACAGACGCCAGAGGTTGACTTAGAAGTTTTAAGGCTTAACCTGGCACCTCTTCAAGATGCAGTAGGTACTTTGGTTTCAGGAGTACCCAAAACAGTTAGACCCAACCACCACAGACAGATAATTTCTAAGTCTTCTGGATACTCAAGTCCGATCTCAGTTGTCCAAGGTATCGCTGGCACATCCTTGGGCACCCACTTGACTAGTCCACCATCAGGCAGCCCTCAGCCACATGCTTCATCAACTTTTGTTGGATCTGATGGAGTTCCTTTGCAACCCCACTCTTCAACTATGCCTCTCTCACCTAGCTCAAAAGGTTCTCTTACACCCTTGGACAAGACCTCCACTCCTTCACAGATTTCTGCTCCAGTCCCAGGGAGTTCTGCTTCATCCTCAGCTTCCTCCTCACGATCTCGAACTCCACTTTCTGCTGCTCAGCAAATATATAAGAAGGGCGATGTGGTGTGTACACCTAATGGTATCCGCAAGAAATTTAACGGAAAGCAGTGGCGTCGGTTGTGCTCAAAGGATAGTTGCATGAAAGAGTCTCAACGTAGGGGCTACTGCTCTCGACATCTCTCCATGCGCACTAAAGAGATTGAAGGAACAGGTGGAGAGAGGGAGCTAAAGAGAGGAGGAGGAGGGAGCAGTTCAGGAACTGCAACCCCTTCAGACATGCGCGGCCGGGCTAGCAGCGAGTTTGACTGGGAGGAGACATCACGGGACAGCAGTGAGACCAGCAGTCGAGGAACTGACTCACGACCACGTCTTGTTCTTCCATCACATCTGCCACAGGACTTTTCACGCTTTGACTTTGATGAATGTGAGGCTGCAACTATGCTTGTGTCTTTGGGGAGCTCACGGTCAGGGACACCCTCATTTTCCCCTATATCAAACCAGTCACCTTTCTCTCCAGCACCCTCTCCCTCCCCTTCTCCACTCTTTGGTTTCCGTCCTGCAAATTTCAGTCCCATTACAACTTTAACAGTCTTACCTCCTCGTCGTCACCGACATACAAGTGGTACTAACAGCTCCAAGCTTAGTACCTTAGTTACAGAGAAGGATCGTGAGAGACTTTCTTCTGGCATTGTACCATCTTTCCAAACCAACTTAACCTTTACTGTTCCTGTAAGTCCTAACAAGCATAAATCAGATACCTCACAACACACAGCTCTTGTTATGCAGGATTGCACTAAACTTGAACTGGACCAGACCACAGGAGATCTCTCAGTAGGAACTTCCTTTCATGTACTTTCTCCTCAGACAACCACTTTCTCTCAGTGCAAAAGGCCCACCTCATCCACTGCTTCTTCACTACCACCTTCTCCTTTAACCTTAGAATCAGGGTCACAACGTGCAGTCCCTCAACAAACACTGCGTGACTCTCCTGTAATTGTACGAAATCCTGAGGTTCCTCTAGCAAAATTTGCAGAATGTCCTCTGGTAGCAGTTGCAGATAAGGAGGGAACAATCTCCAAGCATGACAACTTGACTGGTTTTCTCCCTAGCACAGGATTACAGATGCCTGTTCCAATTAATGCTGCAGCCTCCACTAATGGGGCTGTCTTATTACATAGTCCTTCATCAACTCTGGTTCTGGTGTCTTCCATCTCATCCCTTCCAAACCCCAACCCTACAAGCCTCACCACTCAATCCAGCCCTTCCTTGGCCTGTATATCAGTGCCCAGTCCTGCCCCTGATTCTGGTTCCTTTGGTTCAGGAGGAGGAGATCAGGGAAAGGGAGGAATAACAAAATTACAGCAGCCAGTTCCATGTCATCCTACCCCGACCGCCTTGTTGCCTCTTTTACTTCCTGCAGAGACTTTGCACCCCGTGCCATGCAAGGACATCATCATGGGACGACCAGGAACTGGTAAGAATTTTCAGTAATAAACGTTTACATTTATTAAATGTCAACATTTATTCTGTATAGTCTTGCTAACAAGGTCCTTCTTTTCATTGTCATCATTGGCAAATTAACGGTATGCCAATTCTAAATTCTGAACAAAGTTGTTAACATATAGGTCAAAGGCTATAAAATCATACCATATCCTGTTATATTGCATCGTATCAGATTCAGTGGTGTTGTCAAATGATTGCCTTTGAATTGAAATTGTGTTGTATTGTGTAGAAGCCCCATTTTGCAGATCCGCTCACTGGGCAATGTACACATGTCCAATATAGTTAGGAGTTTGATTTTGAAATTGTTCGAATCGGAAGTAAGACCTCAGATATGCCTCAGAAACAAGACCTCAGATGCTTACCCTCTATTTAGACCATCAAGTGACAACCGGAAATGCGAGGTGGAGTTTGCCTAAAATGGAGGCGTATCAAATGTATGCGGTTTACTGTATTTGGAATAAAGTACATACATGGGATAAGAATAAAATAATTAATTAAAAGATGAAGATGGAAGAAATGAATGAAAATAACATTAAAACTGCCAATATATAAATAAACTAACCACATAAAATCAAAATAGTCTGATAAAACATAAATGCACAAAACATGATTAAAAAGTGAATTTCTTTTATATTTTTCACACCCAACAACAAAGAAAAAACACAGTTTTCCTATGTTTTCCTTTCCAACATACTTGCATTGGTACACTTATGAATTCTAGTGAATGATCTTAAATTCATTTTCATATTGTTGAGTCTGCATTGCTGTATTGCTGGATACATGCGGACAGAATTGCATGGAGGGTAGTTTTTAAGACCTCTTTGCCTGTCCATGCTCCCTTTGTAACTTGCCTGTAAATCTTTTTAATGTGCCAAGGGCACTTTTCTTCATGGAGTTTGCATGTTCTCCCTGTACATGTGTGGGTTTCCTCCAGGTACTCCAGTTTCCTCCCACAATCCAAAAACATACAGATTAGGTCAGGTGGCTATCCTAAATTGTACATAGGTGTGAATGTGGGTGTGAATGGTTGTTCATGTCTGTGTTAGCCCTACAATGGACTGGTAATCTGTCCAGGGCGTACCCCGCCTTGCACCTGAAGTCAGCTGGGATTGGTTCCTGCTTCCCCACAACCTGTAATGGATATGTGACAAGAGCCCCAGTCCCAGCTGAAGAGAAGCAGCCCCATAGCATGATGCTGCCACAACCATGCTTCACCATGGATATGCTGTTATTTGGGTGATTCAGCTGTGTTGTTTTTGAACCAAACATAGCTTTTAACATTATGCCCAAAAGGTTCTGTCTTGGTCTCATCAAACCATAATACATTTTGCCACATGGGTTGGCATGATTGTAAATTTTTATACAGGAACAGATGCGTATATTTTTTCACCCTACCCCATAGCCCAGACGTGAAGAATGAGAGATTGTTGTCCCATGCAGGGAGTGACCAGTACTTGCCAGTCCTGCAGCTCCTTTAATGTTCTTGTTTAATGAACTCTTGATGGATTCCTAGGGGATCATGGTGATTGATGTGCATCAGCCTCTTTAAAAACTGGGCCCTTTGGGGGCCAGACCCATAGACACAGGTTACATGGCTGAGGGTGCCAGTTCTCATTGTTCATTTGGGACAGCAGAGCTGGTCAGAGGGGAAGGTTTCAGGATGTTTAGACAACTAGTAAAATTATCGGTGGGACCCATGTAGGACCCTGTGACCTAGCTAAGTGAAAAGAATGAGTGGTAGAGAAGGAAAAGTACAGGTAGTGGGCATCCTATCCAAGTGGGTTGTCTGACTTGGCACTGATGAAGAAGCCCACCTGCACCTCATCAACATCTCACTTTTCCCATATCTGGGCTACCACCTCTGAGGTCCAGATACCACTTGCCTGAACATAGAGTAGGTTCCACCTTGACATTGAATCAGATACAAGGACATACAAACTCAGCAAATGAGTTGGTCTCTGTGAGGCAAGTCATGGACCTGGGCAGATTCTGTGCAAGGTGGAGAGAACTACATGCATGATTACTTATGATTAACTCCTATCAAAAATATCTTCTCATCTGTAATGATAGCCTACCAGCACCTTTTAAATAATTTTTCCATTACTTTTTTACATATTGATTACAATATTTACCATTGTTTTTGATTGTAGTGTATAAATAATTTTTGATCATTTCAACTGGCAAATTGTCATCTTTAATCAGATAAACTTGTGTGAGGGGACTGAAGATGAACTTAAGGGACAGATAGATAACTTTTATTCCAGATATGTTCAGCCTTCACAGCTTGCTTAGCGCTTATCACAGTTAACTTGTAGCTAGACATGGGCAGAGTCAGACTGCTTCCCGGGTAAGGCCGGGGTCAGAGTAGCAGGTGGTGGGTCATTCTCAGCCTGGACGAACCTCGCAGATGCAGGTATAGACCTAGCATTTATCAGCACTCATAATCATACGGGGTTTAAGTCTGCCAGCCGAGTGCACCAGGTCGGCATAAGCAGTGCTGTGGAGTCCGCGCAGTGCAGTCTGAGTCATGCTTGTGCGAGCGCCATGTTATTTGTGAACACGTGAGGGCATCATGCATGGAGAACCACATATGTGTCTGCCTATGTGACAACAAGGGGATAGAAAACGAAAAACGTCATGAAGATCTTGCCTTTCGATGCAGAAATAATAAAGGAATGGATTAATACCGCTTTCTACCACAGATACCATGCTACTAGATATAAAATTCAACCAGTTTGAGATTTTTCAGATTTTCTCCACAGTAAAATTAAGTCAAAGACGAAGTGTGTGGGAAAAGAAAAATTGTTCAGTTCCACAGAGCCCGAGGAGTTGTCTGCATATTAGAGACAGCAATTGACTAGATAAATGCTGGTCAGCAATGCTAATGATGGAAAACCATCTGAAGAAGTCGAGGAGTCCAGCATTAGCTGTAGAACGCTACGACTAATGCTCATAATAGATAAGAAAAGCACACTCACCAAGGGAGGAAAGAATGTGAGGAGCTGATAAATGCATCTTTGCATGAAGTTGAAAATTTCTACACCTTGTTTGCAGTGCTCTCACTCCAACAAGCCCATGAGCAGGATTTCAGCTTGCCTGAAATCAGAGAAAATGCATAGAAGTGCAAAAAATTGCTTTGCTTAGGTACTATGGGAACGTAGCATTATACTGATCAAAGCAAAGTCATATATAAATGATGCATTATGATGATCTTCATTCACAGGCTTGAGCATGGAAATATAAGTTAGGCTAATCGACAAACGTTTAAATTGTGTAACTGATTCAGAAATTGCAAGTAAATTCAAAATATTTGGAGATTTTATTTGCTTTGATTTGAAATGAGAATATGAAAAATGTGATGTTAACACATTTGTTTATTTCCAAATTAAGACATTAATTTGCAAGTCGTGTTTTCTATAAAAACCTCCCACTCTTGTCTGTTTGGCCAGAGAATTTGTGTGTGACACACAGTGTGGGAAAAAATAATGTGTCTCATGTCATGGGTGATGGGATGGTCAGCTAGTGTAACCTGAATTTTATTCGAGATTGTGTCCTTGGGAAAGAGCATTCCTTTCTCCTAGTCTTCCCATGTTCGTGCCTCCTCGTCGAACTCCGTCTCTGCGCTCTCGTCCTCCTCTTCCTTCTCTCTTTCCTCCCTTTGATTCCTTCAGCCTTGTGCACTGTACAGCAGTTAGCAACAAAGGCCTCTTTAGTTACTATTTTTATTTAAGCGCGCATTCATGTCCATTCGTCCTGTTCGGAAGATTATCCACTGAACCGTGGCTGGCAGGGTAGCCTTTTTTTTTTTTACAATTATTATAATGCATTATACCTACTTTTTTAGACATGAGGGTTTGTATTTGACTCTGTATTAAAATAGAGTAGAATAATATGGAATTGCTTCATTGTCATTTATGTATATTACATTACGAGTTAATTTTCTTTATTCTGTAGAACTGTAGAAGTGCAGAGAGAAGCGCTTCAGCATTCTGGTTAGGCCAGAGATATTTTTGGGTTTTATTTGTTTATTGTTACTGCTTTATGCATTTTCTGTGTTACTGTTCCAAAAATACAGAATGAGAGATTAAAATTACGCTTAGAGGTGGAACACTTTACTGCACGAAGTGTTTTTGGAAGTATATAAGGATTTGCAATGAGACTGAACTGCAGTAAATGGTCGTATCTGTTAAGAGTTTATTGCTAGTGGATTAAAGGACAACTAAGCTTTGGTTACTGAGACTGATCAGTCAGCGTGCCATATCAATGTGTATACATTCATTAAAAAGTAGTGGCAGTATTTTTTTGTATTCGTAAGTTTTCATAAGGAATACAAATATTCACAATTTTTCATTAATGCACTTGGCAAAGCATGCAGTCTGCTTGATTTGTGGACGTAACGTAATTTTTGGTGAATCCTGTAACGGGACATTTTCAACAGTCGTTTAATGTAATTTAATTGTTTCAGTTCTGGCTGAATCACAAATTTAATCATCCATGCTGAAGAGAAAAAAGGTTCCACATTGTGCGCTATTAATCTTAATTTCATACCACACCATATATTTGTGTGAGTTAATACAGTAACCTGCTGCATCATTTTATAAGCATCATTATATTGGTACAAAAAAGATGTATATTAGGTCAGTTTACCCTAAAATAAAATCACATTTTATTGCTTTGAGCTTTTTTTTTATATCCCTTACTAGATGTTGTAGATACAGTCGAGTCCAAAAGTCTGAGACCACGTTAGAAATAAACAGAACAGTTTGAAAGATTTAAAAATAAACCCTACATGTACAATATATTGTGTGTGTATATATATATATATATATTCAAGATTCCCTATTTCTAGGTCCCTGTTTAAATGTAAGCAAATGTGTGCTATTGACCATGTTAATTACTTTGTACAAAAGGTCAGATTTGCCTCACGCCTAATCTCTTCTAATGAAGCGTGTGTTCAGACGACGCTCTGATGGATTTGATCTAAAATGAATCTTAAGGTTTTGCACAAACGTGTGAAGCTCGAGGGCCCGCTGTCATTAAAGCAAAAAGGGGAAGAAACTAAAACTAAGAAACTCTGAAATTCATGTGAATATTTCAAAGGTTCTACAGTTCAAGAAATTACTTTTCAGTAATATCATTTATAATGAAAGTTGTATTAAATCAGATTTTGGACGCTGCTGTATATAATGTACGTATGTACTCTAAATGTTTGTCCACAAAAGGAACCAGAAGTTAGGGTCAATAGGCTAACACTGGCCATAATAGGGCAGTTTCTTGATTTAGCTGAAGTCTAGAAAAAAAACAATTCGAACATTGCACTGGTTTTCAGAAAGCGCGTAAACACTCAAGTGATGATCAACACACAACACACATAAGACATGAATTGTCTTATAATAAACTAACCCGTGAGTTAATTATAAACGATATGTAAATGACAGAGGTGAGGCACACACACGCACACACACACTCTAAGTATTTAGCCCTGTACGAAAAATTGCCCTTATAGTAGATAAACAAAGTACCGAGGAAAACTTTCTCGTTTCATATCCGTAACCTCAAGGTTTAGGTCAGGTTTAGTTTCCGATCATAATGACACACATGCTCTTTTACAATTGCTTACACACATTTAAGACACCTTGTAACACTCTTGCTAAAACGATACACTAATTGAACAAGTCCTCATATACTGCGATGAGCAAATCATGTTTTTCACGTACAAAAAAAATGGCCGCAATCCGAACAGCAGACTGAAAAAAAGTGATTTATAAAAGTAATAAATAGAGCCAGGATACCTTTTATACTGCAACTTAAGAAGAAATTCTCTGCTCTCTCGTACATAAACATTATGTTTTTAACCTGTTCAGCCTGACGTTTATTTGAGCGTTGGCAGGACCGGCTCGTCCTTCGTTGTTAGGACGACAATTATGTCATATTTTCTCTACCGCTGTTCCCCATGATGCATTAAACTTTCTTTTAAAAGGCTACACCGTTTTTGTAAGCGTTAATGATAAACTCATAATTAAGAAGTGGAACGTTTATGCATAACTTCAGGCTCAAAGCAAAATGTGTCCGTTGTCTGAAGTGTGGAATGAATTCTTTTACTCTTCGCCTATGTGTCATTTCTTTGGCAAAGATAACAGAAGTGTTTCTAAACTTTTTAATGACACAACTTCTTGAACACTATTTTGATATCCAGATAGTTTAACCTCCCAACCACGACACAGGGGTTTTTGCTTATTTAAGAAGTGTAATCATTTGTGTCCATTTGACTCGTAGTGCTCATTGTGTGTTAAGCTGTGAGCTCGCTACTGTTATGAACATTGGTTGGAAGTCATCCGAAACCTAATGTCTGAGCTGGGGCACGTTGTGACTTCGACATCAAACTCGGTGTGTCTTAGAAAATAAAATTCCCAACAATAGCAACAGCTAATTTCCTCAAGCTTTAACAAGGTTGTTTATTCTGAGGCATCTGACAGAACAGTGAGGGTGTGATATAACCATCTCCTGATACCTCCAGCATAATGCAACGTTCTCACCACACACGACTCCTTTACAGGCTATATATAATACACACACACACACACACACACACACGAAACTGTGAAAAAGTCTTAGGCAGATGCAAAAAATGCTGTAAAGTAAAGATGACTTTATAATAATAAATAATAAAATTAAGTCTTTGCGCTTAAATGAACTATACCACATCATAAAGTAAACAGTAATAAACTAAACAAAGTCAATATTTGGTGTGATGACCATGTGCTTTTTTTTTTATTTTTTATTTTCCTCAAACAGTAGTCCCAGGCAATGTGTACAGTTTTATAAGGGAATGAGCTGTAAGTTTCACTGAGCATCCTGGAGAATCTGCCACAGCTCTTCTGGAGAGTTTGACTGTCTGACTGGCTTCTTTTTTTTTTTTTTTTTGCAGCAAAACCCAGGAGCCTTCATTATGTTTTATACAAAAAGTCGCCTTGTTCGTAATATGTTGCTTTCTTTACTGGCATACATTTACTGATATAAATTTTTTTTAAATACAAATTATTTTTTAAATAATTCATGGTTTTTGTGATGCACAATTCATTATATATATATATATATATATATATATATATATATAATTTTTTTTTTAACATAAGTGGTCAAAAATAGGATAGGCCTTTGGTACTAAAAAATTTAAGATGTATAATCAAGCAAGTTTTCTCAGACATTAATCTTTCACTAGATCATATAACATTAGAACATGACAAAAATGTATTTTATTTAAGTTATTTCATAGAACTGATTTTGAAGTTACTTCTAGTAATAGTGTTACAGAGGAAGATTTTGAATGTACTATAGCGGGTTGCTGCG
This sequence comes from Notoglanidium macrostoma, assembly GCA_030068235.1. Taxonomy (NCBI): domain Eukaryota; kingdom Metazoa; phylum Chordata; class Actinopteri; order Siluriformes; family Auchenoglanididae; genus Notoglanidium; species Notoglanidium macrostoma. Next base: position 6,677,576 of record JAQQZR010000033.1, read on the forward strand.
TGTGTGTGTGTGTGTGTGTGTGTGTGTGTGTGTGTGTGTGTGTGTGTGTGTGTGTGTGTGTGTGTGTGTG
>JAQQZR010000033.1:6687048-6748623 GCA_030068235.1 Notoglanidium macrostoma
CCTCTCAACTAAGTAAAGAGAAACAACAGTCCATCATTATCCAGTCTCTTTTAAAGTCATAAAAATAAAGAAAAAAACTGAATTAGTAGGTGTGTCCAAACTTTTGACTGGTAGTGTGTGTATATATGTATATATAAAATACACACACTGAGCACCTGTACACCTACTCGTTAATGCAATTATCTAATCAGCCAGTCGTGTGGCAGCAGTGCAATGCATAAAGTCATGCGGATACAGGCTAATGATATATGATTCAGTTAATGTTCACATCACCCATCAGAATGGGAAAAAATGTGATCTCTGTGATTTTGACCGTGCCATGATTGTTTGTACAAGATGGGCTGGTTTGAATATTTCTATTACTGATTTCCTGGGATTTTCACACACACACACCGAGTTTACTCAGAATGGTGCAATAAAGAAAACACATCCAGTGAGGGGCGGTTCTGCAGATGAGATGAGAGAGGTCAGTGGACAGAAAGACTACACCGCTCTGTACAATGGTGGTGAGCAGAAAAGCATCTCAGAATGCAAACCTCAAACCTTGAGGCAGATGGGCTTCAACAGCAGAATACCATGTCAGGTTTCACTTCTTTTTCCCATCTTCTAATGGCTACTTCCATGTCACAAAGCAAACGTCGTCTCAAACTGGTTTCATGAACATGACGATGAGTCCAGTGTTCTTCAGCGGCCTGCACAGTCACCGGATCTGAATTCAATAGAACACCATTGAGATGTGGTAGAACAGGAGATTCACAGCCCCAGTAATAGTAGAGTGTTCCTAATAAAGTGCTCTGTGAAAGTGTGTGTGTATGTGTATATATATATATATATATATATATATATATATACACATGTATGTATATATGTGTGTGTGTGTGTGTGTGTGTGTGTGTGTGTGTGTGTGTGTGTGTGTGTGTGTGTGTGTAAATCTTTTTTTTTTTGAAGGCAGTTAACATTTCCAGCTTGAGCAGAACACCTGTTTACTTAAAAGTCATATTTAATAGAAGTCCAGGGGCAGTTGTCATGGTGTCACTAAGCATCTATGTGAAACGTATATTTTTGTCGAGCTAAATCCATATAGTTCTTTGTTTTTTCAGACATGGGGAAGAATTTGAGGTTCTGCGTCATCAGCTGTGTAGGCGTGTGTGATGATGCAGGGTCAAAACAAAACCTTTAGGAATGCGTAAAGTAACTGTAATTACTCAATACTGTACTCCTCCAGACGTTCTTTGAAGTCGGTTCCGTCCTAAGACCTTTTTACTAGCACGCAATGGTAGTAGTTGTTAATTATGATTCAAGTACATATTGATAAGATTGGCACAACTGCCATTTTTGAGTTTTCCTTTATAAGACATTAGAGCTGCAGAGAGTGAGACAGGTTTTATTTTCATGCCAGGGTTCTGTGTGCTATCCAGCTGAGTAGCATGTTGGAGCTACTGAAGTGTCATGTTCAGGTTCTGTTACCAAGGCAGCAATGCAAAATACGTGAGGTCCACCCTGAGAACATAACAAATATATGTAAAGAATGATGTCACACACACACACGCACACCCATACATCACTGCACATTATACAAGATATATATATATATATATGAAGGATAATGCAGTTGCTGTATGGCTTAGGTATTTCTGCTTTGAAAGACAAAAGTGTTTCCATGAAGCACACAGCAGACATTTTGTGTATTCAGCACTGCTGTAGCAATTAAAGTCTAATTGTGATGCACCATCAGGCGTACTACGTATTATAGACATGTATTATGATACCTGCTGCCTTATACTATTTGGTTACTACTTTGTAACTGTTAACTGTTACAAACAATACAGTGCAAATAACAGCCTTCAAGATTATTTGCTGTTTTTCAACAGTTCTCTATTTTCCACCACATAAAAGTTCAATATAACTCGTCGTCTCTGAGTAAATTTGGACATTGTAAATGGCAGAAGTCTATTTTAAACTTTAAAATCTGTGCCCACTTGCATTATTCAGTTCATCCATTCATCTCTCTGTCATTCGCTGTCTGCTCTATCTTTGTTTTTCACCCAGTCACCTCTCTCTCTCTCTCTCTCTCTCTCTCTCTCTCTCTCTCAGTGCTGCAGTGCAGAAGCCTCTGGTTTTTCAGTATGATAGTTCGGGAGAATCCTGCCACTGCTACTGCCACACTGTTCCCTTTCCATTAAATCCCTTCCCAGCCTCCGACCTCACAAAACAGGAAAACACCAACGAGCAGAAGTGTCGATACTCACCACACACTCATGTTCTTGCGTCGATAACAGCACGCCTTCATTAGTCATCTATAAAACCACAACTAGGCTTTGACCTTTACATCAAAGTTACACTGGAACACTCGATCTGTGTGTTTAATCGCATGACTTTGGATAATTATATTTTTTACTCCTTCCTTATGTTCAGTCCTTCTCTCGTCTGTTCTTATTTGACGTCCTTGTAGGTTTTACACATGCAAGTGCTGCCTCCATGTGGACACGATATGACATTACACACTACACACAAACCCACCATTTCATCGCCTGTCCTTTTTCATTTACGTTTATTTGTTTAACTAATGCTCGGACAGTTAACACTATTCAAAGTGAATTCCAACTAAGACAGGATACAGCTGAGCACTTGAAGATTAGTTGGCACCGCTTAGCAGAACTGAGATTTATACTCACAACTAATGTTTAATACAATACAACATAATATAATCTTTGACATGACACACTCTACGCAATAACAGCACCTCTTCATCGCCTCCCCCCCCTGCATTATCCGTTCCTTTCTTTCCAAGACGTGCCAGAGACAGGACAGTTACAGCGATGTGAGAGAAGGTTTTATTAAATATATTACATCCCCCTCTATCTCTTTTTACTAACTTTCAGGTACTGCGAAGAGTGTTTGAGGCAGCTGTTACATGAATCTCAGATGAGATAACATATACATGCTTGCCTGATTGAATTATTAAGATTAATTAATTGGTGTGCTTCCAATTAGATGTCCAACATTGTGCTTTTTTTTTTTTTTTTAAATCAAAATGCCAGGTAGATGATAACTAGTCACCCTAGGTGGCATTATCATTGCCTGCATAACTGTTGCCATGGCAACAGCAAATGAGAGGCTGTGATTAAGTTGTAATTAGAAAAAAAAATTAATTGAATAAGATAATGATGTGCGAAAAGGAGAGTGGGGGATTACACTTGTTTCTTCTAACTCACACATACTAAAAAATACTTATGTCTCTGCTGACGATGGACCAACATCATTACTACTTCTGCTGTTTTCACGAACATGCTACATTTTTGGTAACATAATGTATTTCTTTTAATTCAGGAAAACACAAACAAGCGACATGAGTCTTTTAAGGCATTTAGTCCCTTTCAGCAGTGAACGGGTTAAGAACTTGTTTACTACAGTCGGTCTCAGCTTGAGGCAGTTCGTCCTGGCCTGATTGGCTGAAACCGGGCGCTCTGAACAAGCTCATTGGTTAGGATTAAGATTGTTCCTGCCCACTGCTGAAATAGCTTGTCATTGTCAGTTGATGCACACTATCAGTTTGAGGACACGTCTTTATAATTAATATTATGTATTTTAGAGTTAGGGTTAGTAAGTATTTGTGATCTATACATTGTGAAATGCAGCGTTTTGTCACAGTGTCTGCTTTTCATTTCACTCTCATCCAATGAGAGCAGCTGTGTTTTCACAACTTGTTTTCTCTTCTCCCCCTCCCTCCTCTTCTCTCCTCAGAATGACTCTTGTTCTATTTTTACTCGCCTGACTCGCACTCTTTCCCCTTCCCACCCATTTTTTCCCCCTCTCGTTCTCTCAAGCCTTTACCTACCTCTGGTTTTAATAGCAAGTATCTGTATTTTTCTGTATGGCTAAATAGTATCTAGTTCACGTTTTGAAACTAACACTTTTTGTGCAAATGTTGTACATGAAAGAACGTATTATTCTATGGCTTGGATGGCATGTGTATGGAAAATGTAGTCGTAGTTTTGGCAATGTATGTACACACATACTCCTCTCCATAGTGTGAGTATTTGTAATGGCACAGTCTGATACTGGGCCCAAGGCCAAGGCCGCATTGCCCTCTACAAACAGCTTGGTCTTTCAGCACTCTCATTACCTAACTGAAACCCACACACACACAAAGTGAGCATGCTTTTATCATGCACTAGAGACACTGTGTATGCTCATATCAGAGTTTTAGGCCAGTAACCTGAGCCATGTGACATCATTATTATCTTGACCTCAGGTAGTTTGGAAAAACATGAGCATACAACCTCCCTGTGTGTGCATCAGCTCAGCCCTCTCAGACAACAGTATCAGAGTACTTAGGATAGTACGTAGTGATTCATTTAGCTGCATAAAGGAAATGTGATACCACTTGCAGTGTAACTCAGGAACACTGTGATGTTTAAAATTTCCATTTTATTTCTCTCAGATGTTATATAGCTGTCCTGATGCATGTTTTTTTAGCTCATAGATCATGTTTATTCATTTGGACACAGTGCCTTACCTAATATTGGGATGCAGTCTCCCTGTCTGTTTAGTAGTGTACAGTTTAGCAGTAAATATGCCTAGCTGTGCTTTTTTTGTTGCATGGTAGCGATTTGCTGCAGCAGAGATGGGTGAATATATCTGTCTGTTCTGAATGTAATGCTGAATTTGGAAATGCATTGGGTTTTGGTATGAACAGCAGGATCAGATATACTGTGGAGATAAATGCGGGCAGTGCTAGAAGTGCATGCTGTGGGTCATCGGCAGCAATAGAGGAAGTGCGCTTGTTAAGATCAGGTTCCCGTAAGGCACTTCCACTTCTTATATTTCTCATACACACATGTGTGTGTGAGTCAGTCATTTACCAGAACCTCCAATGATTTATTAGGCACTCCATTAGTTAACGGTGTCACATTGTTATATTGATGCTGAGATTGTTTAGTCACATGTGATAAGTGCAATAGATAAGCGCACAGAAGTGTCATAGGGATATAATTAAGTATTTGTTGAAGAAATAAATAAGCTCTTTTGTTATAAGTTATTAGCGGGCACTATTTTCAGGGCAGGATCATGCAAATGAGCTCAGTGCTTGACCCTGTCAGGTTGCGCTTCCTGGCCAGTAGAACAACACGAGCTTCGACGTCACAGCGGGAGCCAATGATATATATTTTTTTTTCTTTACGTCACTGAATATTCAGAAGCTGCCTTCTGGCCGCTGCTTTACAGAGTTACAGCGGAGCTCTAAAGGGCGGCTTAATTTGCATATGACTGACATTCCAGAGCACTGTGGACCAATCAGCGGCCGAGGCGGCCTCGCGACGGGTCTCAGCGCAGACCAATCTCAGCGCGCGCTCGAAGAGTACAAGGCGGGTCACGGGCTGGGCGAGGTTCACACACACACACACACACACACACACACACACACACACACACTAACTACAAGCACACTAATAACACACTCTTAGAACCGAAAGGGGGCAGCCTACTGTACAACAAGAGGAAGAGGGAGTGAAAAGAGAAAGAAAAGAAAGAAAGGGTTCGTGAAGCGAGAGTGAGGAGAGAAAACCGAGAGAACGGGGGAGAGAGAGAGAGAGAGGGAGAGAGAGCGGGCGAGCGAGCAACAAGGCTAAATGAATGGTGTTGTGATCCGCCGACTTTTTACTACGAAGGCGTAAGGGAGCGCGCGCGGGGAGGAGCGGCTGCGGCGAGGAGGCTCGCGCGCGAGCGGCCCTTTATATTACTGCAGGCTCGTAGTGCACACGGGGCTCGCGCTGTGCTTCACATCCGTGATCTCCACTCAGCATCGCGCTGGAGCATCTTCACTCCAGCACGCTCTCAGTACAACGGTGTCGAGCTGGACTCGTTGCGTGAACGGATTTGAGTGCGCGCGCGCGCGCGCGCCTGAAAGAGAGAGAGAGAGAGAGAGAGAGAGAGAGAGCGCTGAGCGCTGAGCGGCGGGTATCTGAGCCTCCCGGATGACAGAGACTCAACTAAGATTTGTGTGTGCGCGTGTAAGGGAGGGGGCAGCAAAGGAGGGCATTTAAAAATGAGGATTTGTTTAAACACCATCCTACCAGCTTCAGTCGTGATCAGCAGTGAATAAGAAGAGGACAGGACATTTGGGCTGCCTGCCTGTGTTCACCAGCAGACTGTTATTGTGTGCAGCAGAGAGAGGATGTACAGTGTAGCTGGCGCTTGTGTTATGCTAAAGCTTTAGAAGAAATCGCTGCTGTGTGGTTTCCGTTAGTCACGTGACAGGCTGGAGTTTGTCAAAGCGTGTTGTAAGCCTTTTCAGTGAGTCACACTTTTGAAGGGGGAAACGAACAGGTTGCACTTGCTAGTGATGCTTTGCCTGCTTTAGTGTACACATCGGGACGTTATCTTTGCCTTAGCTTACAAAATCAGGTACGACTGAGCCGTTAGTTTGCCAGTTTGAAGTGTTCTCGAGGTGTAAGGTTGCGGTGAAATGAGGGCGAGCTCGGATTGCCCGGTTGCGGGTAGCGGCTCAGGGGCGTTCCCGAGGGGACGGACTCAACCGGAGCACCGCCGCCGCCAACGCCGCTGCTGCTGCTGAGCCCGCGGCGCGCGCGCGCGCGCACGCACATACACCTCATTCAAAAATAGCGCTACAACCTAGTCGTATATCATTCACGTAGCCGATCAGATAGATATAAAGAAATACGGTGGATTGGTGTGGTATAAAAACAGCGCTATTCTACACCCTAGCCTGGCTGTCCCTGCTACCAACATCCTGTAGTTTTATCCTTTTAACATTCTAACGTTCCAGCCTCATTCATGACTCATTGACATTTCATTAGATGTGTTTGTGTTGAGTGTTTGTTCAGTAGTGTCCCGCTCCAGGGAGTTAAAGCTGTTGAGACCGCGGCGTGGCTGCCTGCCTGCCTGCTCTCCGTCTCAGCCCCGTCGCTAGGAACATTATTATTATTAGCATTAGCATGCTCTCATGCTAAGCTAACTCAACTCTGGATGGTAAATCCTGCTTCGACAGTTCCTTTAATAATTCAGGCCGTCACTCTTGAATGGCTTCAGGGTCATTGATATTATGTGATTCTGCGTGAATAATTGATTTTAATGTAGCGGTTTAATGTAGGTTTGAGGTTAGCATTGGGTGTCAGTGCGCGAGCCCCCGGATGACCGAGAGGCCTACTTAACCCTTCCACATCCGCTGCTGCTGCTGCTGCTGGAAATGTAAACAAACAGGCGAATAGAGGGGGCGTTAGGGGAACTTGGACCAAAACCAAAAACACCACAAAGCAGATCTTCCAAACCTTAAGTTATTCTTACGACACTTGTTCAAATCTGGTGACTTTGGCCAATGCTTTTGTACGTGTAGTGTTTTCATGATTAATGCCTAGCTTTTTGTTGATGAAAGACAAGCCTAGCCTGCTCGAGTTGTTTTGCGGATTGCCAGCAGCTTGTTTTAAGGTGGACCGTCCTCCTTACCTACCTGAGCCATTAAAAACATTTTTTTTTTTTTTTTACAGTTTTAAAGGAAATTGACCCAAAGATTACTACACCCATCGTGTGTAAGACGGACCAGAGTTATAAAAACTAAGCGTATCGTTAGCGGTGTCGTCTGTTATGGCCGCTTGTTTTCATTCGTGCACTGACCATCACCTGCCAAGGACAACGACCACGAAGATGCTGCCTTTTTATTAGGAAGGATTGTTTTTATACCAAATGGGAATTTAAATAACTTCCGCTCCAACGGACATTTTAGTAAATGTTAATGAAGTTTCTATAAAGACAACAGGCTCAAGACTATTCTATCAACCAACCATGTTTTCCTCGGAAACACCGCAGTATCTACGCCAAGGACTTAGCATGTTCGGTTAGTGACCATTTATTTCATCTGTGTTGTGTGTTTTGGTGCGTAGTGCCAATGTAACCCTTTAGTGTTCACTGACCGCTACAGTCTAGCTGGATCACTCTAGGTGTTATTACTATTTGTTAGAGACTCCTAGCTACACCTCTTGGGCATTTTATTCGGTCCATCAGCCATGTAGGTCACATTGTAGCTCACTGGTTCCCAACCCTGGTCCTGAAGTACACAATGTTCTGCACATGTTGGTGTTTTTTCTGCTCCCAACACAACCTACTGCACCTGTTCAGCCAGTTAACAGCACTGGCTGAGCTGAATCCGGTGTGTAGTAAAATGTCCAGGACCAGGGTTGGGAAGTGAAACCCGTTTGTTTTACATTTACATGTTGTCCAGAAAGTCAGGATGCATGGCAACATGTTGAGCAAAATCCATCAAAACGTGATGCAGCGGCTGAGAACATGTGCAGACTTTAAGGATGGATGCGTACAGCATCTGTTTTAAATAATAACTACAAAATTAAGTATATGCAGGTTTACTCTTATTGGTTCCTGATTATTTGTTTGGACGCATTCAGGCCAGTTGTTATGGCTGACAAATTGCCAGCATTGGCCCTTAAAATGAATGTCGGAAACAACGAATTGGGTTATAGTATGACGTAATTGTAGAAAAGTGACTTGGCGTCTGGTACACCCCACAACACCTTGACGAAAAGAATTCTTTGTATATTCTTGCCTTGTTTGACAACTCCTACGACGTGTTCCTTGATCCTCCAATCCGTGATTGACAGTTCCTTGACCCTGATGACACGCGAGAACGTATGTGTACGATTGGTCGGAGTCGAGCTTGTAGTGTTGCCAGTCTCCCAACCAAAACACATCAAGGATTTACGGCACTATGATTACCAAATCGGGCATTGGTTAGCATCATGAAAGACAAAAACATTACGTAGTCTGATCCCGGCATTAGTTGCAATTTGTCAGCCCCTTTCTACACCATCCATCAGTAAAAAAGGAAGAGGGCCAACCCACACTAGATGGTACGAGTGTATAAGATGCAACATCTGTGTTGATTATAACCCAATACCCCAACAATATCTGGTACTCTTTTTCCAGTGATGTCCGCTGTAGAAGAGAGCTGACATACTGCGCATAGCAACAGACTGTTCACAGTCAGTAATTTTATATCTATATGGAACAAAATAGTCACTGAGTGTATACATATTCATTTAGTGACACCAGGTACACAGATAATCAGGTATTATGTAACAGCTAAGTAGAAGTCATGAAGCTTGATTTGTTAAACTGCCAGGAGTTACTGATATTGCTTATAAGGTGTATGAAAGTGTATATTTTTAAAACTGTATTTTTTGTTTGTCTATTATCATATCCTTTCATACTTTTTGGTATGCATGTTATTCAGATGAATTCCTGTATTATTATTATTATTATTATTATTGCAAGTCAGAATCATTTGCCCATTTGTAGCTCTGTTTTATTATCACACATTTAAACAGAATAAGGGTACTTACTTTCTCGCATAAATATTTTTATTGATGTGAAATGATATAAAGTAAATATTAAATGCTGCAAGTGCCTTGCTGTAAATGTGTAAACATTCCTTGCTTTCAAAGGTCTAGATATGCAACTCACATGACCGAATGGCAACAAGTTACCTTTTAATGCTTAACCAATAATTATTAGTTCATGACAGTTTGAAGTGGATCTTGTTTTTTGACTAGCGACGGGTTGTTCTGAGCAGATAAGACGCATCTGTTTTGAACTTGGCACAGGGCAAATAAAAGCATACTTCCCTGTCCAGTTGTCTTTAAGGAGGCCGGTTAACCTTTCCCAGAATCCACTGAGCCAAGATGCGAGGCACCATAGATGTTAAATTGTAACGTGAAAGATAGTTTGTAAAAGTAGCTATATTTTAAATCCTTTCGACCGATTCATGCCATTTCCGGACGGTTATTCCGTATGTAATGGACCCGAAGCATGCATGCGACCTCGAAGGAAGGAGAAGATGAGCCATATTTTGTGCGATGCTTCCACATATGACGTGAATGAAGAAAAGGTTTGAGATGGGTTTTGAAGATCTCACTAATAGTTAAGATAGCAGGTAGCGGTCATGTGCGTTCAAAAAAAAAACCAAAAACCAAAGCATTGGATCCTTGGAGTCATCTCCGTTAAACATTGCTTTCATTATCTGTCTTTGTTATTATCAGTTTTAAACAAGTCAGTTCACTAATTTGACCATAGAGGGTAAATAAAAAGAAAAACTCTCGTCTTTATGAGCTAACGTCTCCTGCCCTGTAGACTATCTCTGGTCTGATGAACTCCTTTCAGCTGAATACATTTCCCAAATGTATGTGATTGCAACAGATCTGGTACAGAATTTGGGATGGTTCATGTTTAGAAATTTAGAGTGACTGAATTAAGGCCACTTCCTTTATCGGCTGTTTTATAGGTTTATGTTCTTGGTTAGGTGTGCTGAATGCTGTTCTGGGTCTGCATGTGTACTGCAGTCTACCAATTGGAAAACCCTCTTCTAAATAATCTGTTTTTATTGGGTGTGTGTGGGTGGCACGGTGGTGCAGTGGTTAGCACATGGGTTCGATCCCCGGGTCACCTAGGGTGCATTTCTGTGCATAGCTTGCATGTTCTCCCCGTGCATGCGTGGGTTTCCTCCCACAGTCCGAAGACATGCAGATTAGGTCAACTGGCTACTCTAAATTGCCCATAGGTGTGAATGCGAGCGTGTGTGGCTGTTTGTCTGTGTTGGTCCCGTGGCGACCTGCCCAGGGTGTACCCCGCCTCTCGCCCCAAGATGCTGGGATTGGCTCCAGCTTCCCTCGCGTCCCAGATGGATAAAGCGGTATAGATAATGGATGGCTGGATGGATATTGGGTGTGTGTGTGTGCGCATCAGTGAGGAGTACCAGTTATTTGGGCTAGATTAGTGCCTGTTTAGATCAGTTGATTTAATGCATTGAGATGAGAGATGATAGATACTGCAATAAATGACTGTTATTCTCTTTTCTCTAGTGTGGACTAATGTGGAGCCCCGCTCGGTTCCAGTGTTTCCTTGGCATTCGTTGGTGCCGTTCCTGGCACCCACCCAATCAGATCCATCAACACAGCCTGGCGAGGGCCAGCAGCCTGTCAATCATTCTCAGGCTGGCACTCTTAAGAAAGGTAATTATTATTTTTATATGTTCAGTTCATCTGTCAGATTCATAGAAAACCGCAACTGGGAAAAAGATTTGATTTCTTAGCACCACAATTGTACATCTGTGCATATTTTTGGATTCGTGCTCCCTCTGCGTTTCTCAAATGAGCATTGAGATGCACTGTAACACTATCTGTAAGTTATCCATTACTCCGTGTCGCAACTGACCTAATGATGATACCAAATTGGAACATTTCAGGTGAGATAAATGTTGTCAGGTTACAGACGTAATCCTTTCTCTGCCTTTTAGAGTCCCACGCTGGGGCAGCGGTGAAGGAGGGACCATCAAACCCTGCTTTGCGACCTGCTCCCTCTGTCGATGACCTCCCGGCAGAGAGAGAAAAAGAGAGGGAGGCGGAGAAAGAGAGACCAGACAGTGAAACCGAGAGCGACGTCGATGATCCGTGAGTGCTCCATCTGTGTATGTGTGTGTGTCTCTCTGAGACTGCTGGATCCTTGTGGTGAACACTTATGTTTTTCATGGCCACACACAGGAAGCTGATAGCTAATGCAGTGCTAATCTTGTATGCTGGTTTATGTTGAGTTTAACCCTTTATACTCGCAGCTTATTATTCAGTTATTTATCTCACTCCATATTATTCTGTGACTGCACAGGAAATAATAAGAATTGAATGTACTTACTAGCAAGACTCACGGTAGATATTGTCCCGATGTGTGAGTTTGGTGCAGCTGCTATTTAGTTTGTGATTTCTGAGAACGCATCTTCTAGTCACTCCCGACTAAAGCCGTAACGCTGTGTGTTGGTGCTGTATCACACTGGCGTTTGTTCATTTAGCAGACACTACTATCCAAATCAACATCCAAGTAGGGCAGAATCCAGTTCAAGCTCAGAACTCCGTTCCCCAAAGCGGCGTTAAAGCCTCTAAAGCTACACTATGATAACCGAGTTACCGTTTAAAAATGATTATTGCATTACAATGATTTTCTGAAACCGGTTTGTTCAAGACCACGGTGCTGACACTCTGGCGGTCCAGGATGTGAACCTGAATCACAAGCAGCGAAACCTCGAGTGCTGACCTGCCACTGCGCAGCATTGTTCATACTTTGCCAGTTTTGATTGTATTTTTTTGTGACGGCCGTTTTAAACAGATGACTTCTGCAAATAGGTGTGTGTGTGTGTGTGTGTGTGTGTGTGTGCGTGTGTGTGGGGTCAGATGAACATAATGGCAACTCTAAGAGAGAAAAAAGCAATCCACTCCCAGTTCTCTCTCTCTCTCTCTGTGTGTGTGTGTGTGTGTGTGTGTGAGCGGGATAAGAGCAATTTAGGTAATGAGTTGTCATTTGGATATACTCCACCAAAGAGGTTCTCACTCTTTAATGAGGAGACGTATGCAAATTTTAGATCTAAAATAGAACATAATGTTACTTTCTAGTCACTCTCAGTGAATCCATCTGTACAGAAAATTCGAGCGTTTACTCGCTGCGTAATCCAGCCATCGGTTTAGCTACGCTGATCTACTCTCCGCGCCATAGCGTTCTCTCCCATAGCGCCGAAGGGATTCGAATCCAATCCGTCTCAAGCACAAGAACAGGATACAGTGTTTTACAGAGAGACGCCTGTGCCGTTCGTTAGACACGTGAGAGAGATTTCACTCTGCGGAGAACATGGTGACTGACTCATCCATAAACACAAACGCTCTCCCGTCCAAATGAAGCTCGAGCATTGTCTGGAGACGCTGGTGGTGGTTTTAAATTATAGTCCATGCTGAATTGTACTGTGCAGGATTTAACATATTGGAAGTCCACAGTATAATTCACAGGTGCTTTCATATCTAAATTTAAGAAAACGAGCTCTCTCGGCTAAACAAGGCATCGGCTAATTGAACTAACTACAGCATCTCCATGTTTCGAAGATAAAAATAGGCATTCTGTGTCTCCGATCAAATGGACTTAAGAACAACGGTAGTGGCGTAAAAGTAGAAGCCCAGCATTTGCTTTTGCAGCTTATAGTAAATAACGTAAATGTAGAACATACCACTTGCAAATGTAACCTAATGACCGAGAAGGTTTCATGTCAACCGCGGTGTATTTTTACTGAACCTGTTTGTTTTAGTTTGCACTCTAGGCAGAACCTACTAAATAGACTGAAATTGTGATCTGCCTTTGCTAAATCAGAACATTTGTGAGGTTTTTATCCTGATGCAGGTGGGAGATGAGAACATATGGTTAAATTTTATATTGGTTTATATTTTGGACACAGAATTAAGTTCATCCGAAAGCATCGTAGTCAGTACAAGCAAGGCTAATAACTGCAGGATCGGACGGGATGGCTCGGAACGCCTTTGGAGCAGGTGGGATTGGGATTGTTGGTCATGCTCCTAGTAAAATACAGCAAAATAAGTTTTGGCATCTTATTCAGTTTCTGAATAAAAATACTAACAATCGTTTTGGCCTTACTCGTAGTCAAACATCTAAGGGTGCTTATGCTGTGTTTAGTCCGATCGATTTGAACCCTGGTGCGAGTTTCTCTATGGATGCTTTCACACACATTAGTTAGTTTAGACTGGTTATTTTGGTCTGCAACCAGAAAGCAGTAACTAAGATGCGAGTCTAAGATCATCCGAGCGTGGTGCGATGGGGTCCGATTGCAGCGAGAAAGCAATTCGATCCCGAATTGACACAAATATAGAAGGTGAACCAAATGTGTTTTAGGATGTGGGCGACAATTTCCGTAGATGCGAGCTGCTAAACTGCGCCGGGAGGCACAAACCGAGCCAAATGAGAGAGCTAAGCGCCGCAGAAATGTGTGTTAAGGACATTAAACACTGGCCGAAATACACAAAACGATTTAAACGAACATATCGAGCGCAGCCCCGTGTTCTCCGTGCTCAGGTGATCATGATTTCTTCACACACTGGGCTCAACTTTGTTTCCTTTTTTTTTTTCCTCCATCGTCATATTTCTGACCAGTGAATGAAGGAGTTTTATGCGCGCATTTTCAATGCTACAGCCAATTTTTTTTTTTTTTATGCTTTTTGGTTTGCTTATTTATGTGCTGTGAGAGAACAAAAAAGCAAATATTAAATGCGATGTATAAACTGTAAGAAATTTACTAGTAACAAGGACACTGGTGCACCAACCGCACACGACAGCATCGGCATAGCAGCTAAACAAAAGTGTGCAGGCAATCCTCTCCTCTCACAGCGGCCACAGTGTCCCTTCCTCTATTCTGATGTGGAATTCTGACCATTGTTGTGGTATGCAAACGAGACGCAACGCTGGAGTGTGGCGCTCTCACTAATTGATCATTAGAGTCAGAGAGGCTGCACCGCAACTAGACGAGTTCCTCATGAAGCTCAAGCTGAAATAAATCGAGCCTAGATCAAATGAGGGCGTGTCTGCATGCTGATGAACATAAATTTGCACAAAAATACATTTGCCAGTGATGCAGGTAAGATTTTGTATGATCAGATGACTTGTAATGTGTGTACCTGTGTGTCTAGGTTTTTACCAGGAATCATCCCAGACCCACCAGTCTTAGCATCTCCCGGGAAACGCCGTTCTCAGTCTCTGAGTGCGCTGCCCAAAGATGACAAAAACAGTCCTGGAAAGGTTTGATACACACACACACACACGGCAGTACAGAAAATAAACTGCGACTCTTTACATAGGCACATAGAAGCTTTCGCCGTCTTTATCTCCTGTCCTGTTTCGCTCCTTTCAAACACAGAGGGAGAAGGATCACATCCGGAGGCCCATGAATGCCTTCATGATCTTCAGCAAGCGCCACCGCGCTCTCGTTCACCAGCGGCACCCTAATCAGGACAACCGCACCGTTAGCAAGATCCTGGGAGAGTGGTGGTACGCTTTGGGACCCAAAGAAAAACAGAAATATCACGACCTTGCATTCCAGGTAAATAAATGCGCATGCGTACAGTCTCTCACACTGCTGCACTGCTGTTGAGGCTTTGCGTACCGGTAAGGGAAAAGACGCTAGAAGTAAGCGCGCAGATTCTACTCCAAGTCTTGATATTTGGTCTGTTGGGTTATAAATATGACGGCAATCTTAAACATGGTTCATTTAGGCTTCTTATTTATGGCATGTATACAAACCTGCTTATTTTCAATGATGAGTTATTGTAGTGGTTAGGAGTAAGCTTCAAGAGGAACTTCAATAAGGCACAGACTGAGCAGCTCACACCTAGTGTATTCACCTAAATTTCAGATCATGTTGCTGACATACATATAGTTTAGCATTTGTATAAGATTTGCGTGTAGAGTTGCAAAGTTCTGGAAATTAAAGCTGAAGTTTAGACACTAAGTAATTTTATGTCTTTATCGCATAGCTTTGTGATGGTTATATGTAAATGAAGTTTAAGTGCCTTCTGCACTGTGTGCTGTAATATCAGCGAGCGCCTAAATGTTTACAGGATATATATCTCCTGGGCCACAAGCAAAATCGGAGCAGGTTGTGTTCTTTTTAAAGCAGGCTGAGCTGCTTCACAGTTTTCCATCCCTCGCAGGTGAAGGAAGCGCACTTTAAAGCCCACCCCGACTGGAAATGGTGTAATAAGGACAGGAAGAAGTCGAGCAGCGAGAGCCGTAATGCGCCAGGTGGAAAGGATGTCAGAGAGAGAAGCATGTCGGAGACAACTGGTAAAAGACTGTGCTCTTTTATTTTCAGCTCTAATAATGAACACTTCTTTAAGCTGTGTGTCACAACATGGTTCCTAAAGTTCCTTCTTTTTCTTGTTTTTTCCATTCAGAGCCTCCATCTGTTTCCATGGGTGCTGAGCTTAAAGCGGTGGGGCCGGGAGTGGTGGGCGTGTCGGAGCGTGCTGGAGGGGAGAGGCTCGCACGCCCTCGTGCCTTCTCGCAGAGTGCTATGCACAGCTTGGAGAGAAGCGAGAGAGGCAACCCTCAGGTGCTAGCAGAGCTCGCACAGGTAATACACACACCCACACACACTCGTACACACTTCTGTTCCAATGTTCTAGGCTATATTAATAAAATATTGAACTGACTGAATCCCATCTCAGGAAACACACATTATATACTCTCTCTCTCTCTCTCTCTCTCTCGCACTCTCTAGATATGTGGGGATGGGGGCCAGTTTTCGGGCCGAGGGGTGGCACTGTCTCAGGTCCAGAGGGGTGTGAGTGAAGATATGACCAGCGATGAGGAACGCATGGTCATCTGTGAAGAGGAGGGGGATGACGATGTCATTGGTGAGTCAAGATTATTCATTTGTCACCACCATCATCATCAGTTGGCGCACATTTTTCAAGATGTAGTCAAATTCAGCATTTTGGCTGCCACGTGCTCGTTTATGTTTGCATTGAAGCGTGTCATCAGCTCCAGCTGCCATCTAAATCCCCCAGCAAGACAATTTCAAATGTTACAGAACTCTTTATGAGCAGATACCAATTGCAGATTCAAGATCTCTGTATAACTACTATTTAATTTTAACCATAAGTGATTTTCTGGTCTGATCAGCTTGACAACAGCGTATAGGGTACACGGCAATGTGAACAGTGTTGGTACTAGAAAAGCATGTAGGAATAATGTTTGTTTTTACACGAAAGTCATCAACGGCTGATTAACTGAAAAGCTACATAGTGACCGAACCAGGTTATTTAGGTGAAGTGTGGGTGGTTAACATTTATCTTTTGGTATCAGGTGGACAAAATTCCAGATTTTTAAGCTTTGTGAAGCATTCATGTGTCTAACTAAATCCACCCACCCTCTCCCGCACAGTGTAGGTAGCTTGGGTAAGAGGGACTCTTCTGCCAACTGAGCTTGCACAGTCACATAACTAGTAGCTCTGCCTAGGAAATAGTTTGAGCAGTTCTGATGTGTGTGTTGCATTTAAGCGTGTTTGAAGAGGCGTTACAGTGAGTGACAGCGCTATTAATGGCAATCCTATTGTCCTGTTCAAATGATTGATTTGTTTGTCTAATACTAAGTTTGGATTACATACTTTGATTCGAGACCATGAAAACAGTTGGAAGGATTGCAGACAGAACTCTTTTGGCAAAAGTAAAACTCTAGGGCTTTGGGATAAGGGATGTGTGGGTGCACCACTATGTTTACAAAAGAACTACAAGCAGTATATGATTATTTCTTAAGCAGCACATTTAACAGTTGCTCTAGCTTGATTGCTGTGGGAGGTGAAGCAGTCAGTGGAATAAAAACAAAAAAAGGTTGTTACTAGGATATGCATGCAGCAGCCGCAGCGAGAATGTACAGGTCATTTCAAACAATCCAGCCTTCAGACCTGTTTTGGTGTTCTGCTCGACTTCTCAATAACTCTATGGCATTCTGTCTCCCTCTCTTAATGCAGAGGACCCCTATCCAGGCAGCTCCATAGACCTGAAGTGTAAGGAGAAAGTGACAGACAGCGACAGTGAAAATGGATCAGGGGACGAAGGTGAACGCAAGGTAGTGCTTCTATTCTCATTTGTGGCCTCACACCAGCAGAACACATGCGGTGCACATAGCCGAGGTGTTTAGTTGTAATCAGGTGTAAAAAGCTCGTAATTGTTCATTTTTTATAAAAAAAAATTTCCTGGTACACTAAATGTATATCGTATTGCAGTTGGATGCCTTAATATCTCCGATTCTGTTTGCTCAATTATTTCCTGCTTTCCTCCTTCTCTCTCAGAGAGTCTTTGCCCCTGTGATCTGCTCGTCAGCGTCAGAGCCCAGTCACGGGCGGAGCGTATCTCTCTCCTCCTACCCTTCCTCCAGACACTCCTCAGACGCTTCCATCAAGAGGAAGCGTGTGATGGAGGGAGGAGAGGGAGAGCGTCGGGATGGCGAAGGTGGTGCGTCTCACGGTCTTCCCCTGTCTTCCTCTGGCCAGTCCATTTCAGTCAGCACATCTTCAACATTGGGAGCAGTGAGAGTAGCATCCACTATCGTCACGAACGTGGTACGTCCTGTCGTCAGTACCCCGGTGCCAATCGCCACCAAATTGGCCCAAGACAGAAAGGTCACCGCTCCTCAGACGCAGCTTCTTATTGGATCTGGAGTGGCAGGAAGCGGAGCAAGTTTGGCATCATCAGGAGGGGGCGGGTACTATTCCTCATCTTCGCCGAGTCCTGTAACCACACCTGGAGGTCAAGGGGGAATAAATCTAGTCTTGGGAGGCACATTCCAGGCACCGTCTGCAGTGCAGCTCATCACGCCCCCTCCTTCTCAAAATCCAGCATCCCCCGCTACAGTAACTCCCACACAGACTAATGGTCCTGCACCTCTGTCTCTGCTGCAGCCTCACATCCTGCCTACAGCCTCGCCCGCACCCTCTGCAGGCCAAAAAGCAGTCACACAAGTACAGTACATCCTGCCTACTCTCTCTGCCAACAACCCCAAGAGCCCCTCCCCTCAGCAGCCCAGCCAGGCAACCAGTATCTTCACCCTGCCTACAGCTCCACCTACACTTGCTTCAGTGGCAAATGGGAAACAGTCAGGATATTCTTCTGGCCCTGCAGTGGGCGTGGTCAGTCCAGGAGCTAGGGGTGAGGAGAAATTGTTTAGTCCATGTTGGGGGAAAACTTCATCTTATGAAGAGGTTGTTATGATATATTAAAGCCAGTGAGATCACTGTAAAATAATAAGGCTCTGCTTTATTGCTATTATTGTTACACTTCTTGTTTTAAAGTGTTAAACAAAATAAAGTGATCTTTTAAAGATGGTACAGCTGAACTCTGAGTTGCTGAAATATCATACTTATTAGATCATTCAGTTTTTCTCCATTGAGTTGATTTTTTATTTATTTTTTTTTAAAACACTGTTATGCCTTTGTAGCTTGTGCTAGATAGCTAAGGTGCTGGAGTGATAGCGCCCCTGTTATTTATATCACACTGCTGTTTTTTTTTTTTTTATATCTACAGTGCAAACACAGTCCCCAGTCTTACAGGGCAAGATGCTGGTTCCCATGGCAACTGTGCGGACCACTCCTGCCCCTTCTCAGCAGTTTCCCCTGATGGCTCCACCTCTTCCTGTGCAGAATGGAGCTCAGTCAGGAAACAAGGTGGCCAAACATTCTCACATTTGTTCCTGTTTAGTAGTCTCATGGGCTTTTCTTTGTAGCAGTGTATTAATTATTGGATGTAACACTACCTCTCCTCTTCTAGATCATCCAGATTGCCCCCATGCCCGTCGTGCAGTCCCCGCTTCCTTCAGCAGGGAGTCCATTTCCTGTAACCATGGCAGCAGCCACAGTGGTTGCCCCTCCAGGTTCTACCCCCTCACAAGCTGTGCTGCTGCCTCCCCCACCCACGAGGTATGATACACACACTCACACCCCCGACTACACACGCACGATTCCTCCAACACTCCACTCCCGCTCTTACACAATGCTGCAGTACTGGAGTTTACTGCAGTCTCTTCCACTCTTAACTATTTCTCTCTGCCTCTCTCAGAATCACTTACGTCCAGTCCACTCCAGGAGGCCCCTCCCCTATCCCGCTTGTATCCTCTGCAACAGGCTCCACCTCCCAGACGGCCCCCCCGACACCTGGATCAGCATATGTGCCGTCTCCTTTGGCCACCTTTGCAGCAATCGCTCATCCGGGGCAGACTTTAGTGCAGCCGCTTATTGCTGGTTAGTGTATGTGATGTGTATCAGCTGTGTAACATTTACACAGTTTACCTCTTATGCCAAACATCATCAATCAGCCAGAATGAGTTTGGTGTACTACTTTAGATTTGCCTCGGAGTGAGAAATATGTCACTGAGGATCTATTCTGCCTCTTTCAGGTTTTTATTGACATTAGGCTTGAATAGCTGGCAGATTATTTTTGCGGTAGAATTGTTTAAATTTCATTTTGGCCAAAGTATTTTCTTAACTGATGCACTTGTGTGGAAGAGCTTCGCAGACAGCTTTGTGTTTGGAAAAGGCATCTTGTAATGAATTATTGTTTTCTTGTATTAACAGGTCAACCTCCTTTGTTAGCACCGCCCCAGTCTCCCAACCCAGCCATCACAGCCATCTACCCCTCTACCACCGTCACCCTGGCAACAGGGGTGGTGTCTGCAGCAACAGTGCCACCTGGCGTGGTCTATACGGTCTCGAGCCCCTCCATCCTTCCCAAACACACTCCCACCACTTCTGCAACACCTACAACCCTGCTGGCTCACGCTCCTGCACACGCTGAGCTGGACAGACAGATGCTGGACAAGCTGCCTCTGTCTCACTCGGACAGACTGACTAAAGTTGGCAGCAGCTCAACGGCTCCACCACCTGGTGCGACATTGGCTCTACAGCCTGCCAGTCCAGCTCAGCCACCACTTGCAGGTAGAAACTCACATTTGTCTGGATCAGAGAAGCTTAAAAAAATGGGGACGTTTGTGTTTTCTCGTATATCTCAAAATTCACTCTCTCGTATCCTTTTCCAGCTGCCATTTCTAAACTTCCCCCGGTTCCTGCCAGGCCTCCACAGAAGGTCAAGGCCACCGTGGCCAACATCCCTGTCGGCTGCTACGACGGGGGCGGGAGAGGGAAAGAGAGAGAGAAAGACCGGGAGAAAGAGAGGGAACGTGAAAAGGAGAAGGAGAGCAGCAGCTGTTTCTCTTTTGAGGTGGATAAATCGGGAGAAGTGACTGCTGCTGCTCCCACCTCACTAGATGATTGCTCTTCAGAAGCTGAAGCTCATAACATGGGTGAAGCAGGTTCCACAATCACACGCAGCAAAGAGGCCAATGCTAAAGAGGTAACCGTCATCAATGACTCTTCTTAATAAGATTAAGCACCTATCTTAAAAAATCTTATTTCATTACAGAACCACAATATGCTGCCATTTTAAATGTACGACCCATAAATATAAACTAGACAAACTATTACAAACAAACTTATGCTCATATTGGCTATGGCTAGAAGGTTTTTTTTTTTTTGTGTGTGTGTGTGTGTGTTGTCCATCAGATCACATTAATTTCATTCATGCATCAAATGAGTAAGCCTAGGAGTAAACATACATTTTAAATGAACTTTAAGTATTGAATTAGTGATGGAGCAATAGAAACATGGATACTGAGAAATGGCAAATATAAAAAGAGAGAAATTTTTTTTTACTAGTAGAAGAGGACTGATGAGATTTAAAGGCTATAGCTTGTCTGAACTGGATACACAGAATTCAATTGGATTATCTGTGTAATTTGCCAGTCATATGAACTAGACAAGCAAGTATGACATTTTGATTTTTGAAATCTGCCTTTATTGTGGTGTGAGTAATTAAACCAGCAGTGCGATCTCACCCTCATCAGGATAATATTAGGGTCAGGAAAATTTATTTTTGAATTATTAATTCAAATGGCATAATTAATATTGTAGTTGCAAAGGATGAAAATACTGTGTATTAGCAGATCGTTAATGAATGCTTCTCAGACTCTCTACCCATTATAGGTGGCTTTTGGAACCTGTGGGTCAGCATGTAACAGCATAATGAATATTCACAGCTTTTGGTGCTTATCCACCACCCACGATGCTCGCAGGTCTGCCCTGCTTCTACTTGTGTTGTGCAGAAAATGATCCGAGATTGCGACGTGGCACGCATGTTAATTAAGCAGTCGGGCTGTCTTTAAGACCAAGTGGAAATCTAAGCAAGAGGAGTTTATTTGGTGGAAAGTCATGAAACATTTTAATACCTCGCATCATCCTTCCCACGCAAGTGTCAAGCATAATAAAGTGCCATGGCCGTTTCCCTGTTAGCAGAACGCATAAGTGTTGTGTTCTTTTCCTAGCAATTAATGTTAGACAGTTGAAATGAAGCAGGGTGACAACTGGGGCAAAAGTTCCTCATTAATGCTTTCTCACACTAAGAACAAAGCAAGAATTAGCATAAACTCTCACTGTCTCATGCAGCTGAGAAAGGATTAATTTGTGCTTTTCTCACAGGCTGAATGGAAAGACTCTTCTTCCTCTTCTCCATTACCGCCATCAGCGTCAGAGCCTGCCCCGTCCCTTCTGCAGTCGGACAAAGATTCCCATCTTCCTAAAAAGCTTAAGTCCCGCCCCCCACCACTGAAGCGCCCGTTCGACTCGGTTGACAAGTGAGTTCCTTTTTTGATAAAAGCTCATGCCATTATATCCATAAATTTCCTAGTTGCACCACACCTTTAAGTTCAGCCTCGATTGGCTCAGTCGGTCATTTTTACATTCATTGTTTACACTCACCCCGCTAGCAGGAACATTGTAATTTTTCTGGTTCTACGGCTGTACTTATTTGACGTGAGCTGCGTTGTGTGCAGAGTCCTGTCAGAGGTGTACTTTGAGGAGCGATTTGCTGAGCTGCCAGAATTTCGTCCGGAGGAGGTGCTTCCCTCGCCGACCCTGCAGAGCCTGGCCACCTCTCCACGCGCCATTCTGGGCAGCTACCGTAGGAAGAGGAAGAACTCGACTGGTGAGAGTTTAGTCTTAAGTAACAAGCACACTTAACGCTAGCAGTAATAATAATTATATTGAGAATAAATAATAACGCTTGTGTCGAGCGCAGATTTGGACTCCTCCACGGATGACCCCATCTCCCCGAAGAGGAAGAGCCGGCGCAGGTCTAGCTGCAGCTCCGAACCTAACACACCCAAAAGCGCTGCCAAGTGTGAGGGTGATATATTTACCTTTGACAGGCCAGGTAAGACGACACAAGCCTCGCACTGACTTTCAAGTGGAGAGACGAACCCTCCTGATGTCTTATTGTCTCTTTCTGTGTGACAGGTACAGATGGGGAGGACATACTGGGGGAGCTGGAGTTTGATAAGGTGCCATACTCCTCTCTGAGAAGAACTCTGGATCAGAGGAGAGCTCTCGTCATGCAGCTATTTCAGGAGCATGGCTTCTTCCCGTCAGGTAACTTACACTTGTGCTCATACGCGCACACACACACACCAGTCAAGCTTTTGTGATATCATGAGAGACTTTAATATATAAGCTACAATATACCCAAAAAAAAAAGCATAAATACCAATTCCACAAGAAATGGCTTTATTACACTGACTTGAAAAGATTGATTTGACTGGATCCTTCTCTACTAGAACTGCCTCATCCTTCACCTGAAGTGCTTTTCAGATATTCTTAAAGCTTTGCAAGCCTGTTCAGAAGGAAGCGTAACCCAGCTCTCGCAGAAAATGCCGTGTCTATTCTTTACATATGCTTCATGTGTTTTTCTCTGTAGCCCAGGCCACTGCTGCATTCCAGGCACGATATGCCGATATCTTCCCTACCAAGGTGTGTTTGCAGTTGAAGATCCGCGAGGTCCGCCAGAAGATCATGCAAACGGCAGTGCCCACCGAAAGCGCAGGGACGTCTGACGCTTTCTCTTTACCGGGCCCATCTGGACCCGCAGCCATCGATGGAGGAAGCGGGTCCGAGTGTGCGGAAAAAGAGGCAGAGCGAGACGAGGAGCAAAGCAACTCCGAGGAGCCCAGGAACGCAGGCGATTCACTGGACTCCACCAGATGAGTTCAATGGACAAACGTGAGAGGAACAACTGACGATCAGATCCCTCCTCCTGCATCTATAGAAGACACATGTATTGCTCTTCTCAGTAGAGTGCAAGTGTGGAATGGATGTTCAGAGGCGGAGGTCCCAACACAAACTGGGGTTTTTCAATTGAATGCTACAGTATTTCATGTTTTAAAAAAAACCTTTTAATTACAAAAGACTCAAGCATAGGACACATTTACACACACACACACACACACACACACCTCACTTCTCATTGTCTTAAATATCCACACTTGAACTTAAAGCATTATTTTATTGCGAAGGCTTCCTTTGGACTCTTGAGACTTGAAGATTATATAACAGAATTGTCCTGTAAACAGTGAAGGCCAACCTGTTACTATACAAAGGCAGGACATCTGATTAAGAGGGCATCTGATTCCTTTACAGACTGACTTTTTTTTTTAAACATGTGACACATATGGAAGTATCAGTCGGGCACAGATGGTTTGTCATAGGCTCATGGTTTACTGCCAGTCATTGTGAGGCCGGCCTCCACTGGCTAGCTTTTAGAGATGATGAAGACTTAATGGACTCTTATATTTTGATATTTACTCCCCCCATTGCGTTTGACTTTTAAAGGCTTTTTATCAGCGAGCATTGTCAAGGCACAGAGTAGCCTCAGCGAGAGACTGACTTAGCTTTCACAAGCTCCTTCTTCCTATGATTGGCTGTAGTAGATGCCAGTCACGGCCTAAGCTACAGATTGGCCAGCCATGAGGGAAGACATTATTAGAAGGGAAGGCAGTGGGCACATTATGGCCATTGATTTGGACATGTTTTGTTTTTTTTTGTTTTTTCATATATATTGAGAAGCATATTTAATTTTTTTCTTTCCATGCCATTTTATTCAAGTTAATATGAGAGGAGAAGGTTGAGAGAATACATTGTTAGGAATTTACTGTAAGACCTAACTTTTAAAAAAAAAAAAAAAAAAAAAAAAAAAAAAAAAAAAAAAAAAAGTTGGGTTTTAATTTAACTCATAAATCTACAGGTCAATATGTTATTGAATTTCTCATAACTGTTCTTATTAATACTGTTCTTGTGGATCTGATCCGTATAACCAACATACTGCACCTTTTTGTCTTGCCGTCGAGGTTGGAAGTACGAGAGGATGGGAGCGAAAAGAAACTCCACTCTTAGTTCATCCTCCAAAATCACACTTCAACTGCGACATTCAACTTTTCCTTTTTTGACCTTATCTTGATCATCACAGAGATGTGATGGTTATTTTTTTCTTCTTTCAAGAACATAAATATATTACATGCTCCTATTTTGTCCAGGAAATCCCTGTCTTTTAGCTCTAGTTCACCCTTCTCCACTAACATTCCTCCCTGTTCCTTCATTCCTGATTTTCCCTCCTTCTGTCACTTTATTGGTCTTTCTACATCTCAGCCACTTTAGGTTGAGCTAAGAGAGAAAGGTGGAAGAAGAGGATAAGGAGGCAGGGTGTCTGTGATGATTGTGCTGTGTGAGGCTTGTTCGTGTTGTACATAGTTCTGGTGGAGTCTCTCGGCTCTGTACCATAGTAAGGAGCATTATTAAACGTTAAACAATGCCATTACGGAAATTGAAATTGTAAAACAAATGAAAAATGATTATGAATATTAACATTTTGCTAATTATGTGAAAAGATTTATACAAATAAGCTCTACATTTGTATCTATTTCTCTCAGTATATGAATAAATAGATGTTCAAATAAACAGCAACACCTCTGTTCTGCATAAATTACTTCTTGCGTAAATTCAGCAGTTTGTAGTGAGCACAGCAAGATATCTGGTAACTCAAATGATCACTCTTTACAACCGTGGTGGGCAGAAAAGCATCTCGGAGCTAAACAGTGAACCTAAAGCAGATGGACTACATCAGCAGAATACCACATTGGCTTCCATGCCTGATGGCCAAGAACAGGTATCTGAGGGTCCAGTGGGCACAGGCTCACCAAAACTGGACAACTGAAGATTGAAAAAATGTTGCATGGGGTGATGAATCTTAATTCCGATGCAAATAGTAGCAACAGTATGAATCCATGGACCCAACCTGCCTCGTGTCAACGGTCCAGGCGGGTGGAGGTGGTGTAATGGTGTGGGGAATATTTTGAATGCCACAGCCTTTGAGTAATTTTGCTGATGACATGCATCTCTTAATGGATAAATTTTACTAATCTTCTAATGACTACTTCTAGCATAGGATTTAAGATTGCAGATTTAGTTCTAAAATATAGTCACAATAGTTCGATGGTCAAGTATCCACATACTTTTGGTCACATAGTGTATAATTGTTGTAGATCTTAAGGAGCCTAGTGTACGATCACGCTGCTGAACCTGAATCTAGAGCTACACTTCCCAAGCCAAAGAAACACCATTACAACAATGAGACAAAGTGTAAATTTTTATTTACAACAATCTTTGACATTCCCAATGTACAGTTAAAAAAAACAACACCACATTTATATGAACGTATTCAACAGACACTTACAGACCCGGAGAGGGGACCAGGTAAAATCAGATGAAGCAGTACAAGCACTCCTCAGATGTCTCCATTATGCATTATCTCGTCACAGTGCCTGTAGTGAGTGCTTGCATCTGTTAAGACATTTTCCCTTGTGGTGGTGGTTTCCGGTTCACATCCATGCTTGTAAAGACTCGTTTAAGCAACGGATCCCGCAACAGCGTATTGTCCTGAAAAAATGCAGTCTGCACTTATCCTGCAGCTATATTGGTCTTTATGTGGTGCGAAGTTGGCCACTACCATAACACTGTTATGCACAGTGCCACTCACCTTCAATTTTGGCATCTTCAGTCTCTTGGAATTGAAGATGATCGGCACTGTTGATCACAAGATGAAATTCATTCTGACACTCCCTGAAACATTCTGTCATTTAATCACTCTAGGCTCCTTCTTATCCTTAAGATCAATGCTAATTGCCAGAGTGAGGCAGTATATCCCACTACTACCTTGTCGATTAAATCAATTCTTAATTCTCACTCTGTCCTCTTCTTAGGCATCCCACAATATGGTCTTGGACTGCAATGAACTGTTCTTGCAGATTCACATAAGCTGCAGGTTGTCCAGAGTGATGGTGTCCATGTTAATCCCGCCTTCCAGGGCCGTGTGGTAAAGCTCTATAGCCTCAGCCAGATCGCCACTCGTCTCGATGATTGCTATTGCTTCTCCAAATTCATTACACATGATGGCGGGCATGCCTTGAGTCTGACAAAGCAAGAAAAGACATGAAGTGAGAGAGTATTTCTAGACTGAACCCAAAAATCTGAATCCTACTTTGTCACAGCATTAAACCCTAATGGTTACATACCTGCTCCAGACCAGAAGTCTGGATCTGTATGAGTTGTGGCTGCCCCAGCTGGACACCCTGTTGGCAAAGGTTCCCGTCTGAGGCATTCACCACAGCAAGCGTCGCGAGGTTGCCCTCCATTATGGTCTCCAGTTTAGCATCTTTACCTTGCTCTACTTCTTGATGTGCCTTGTTGTGGGTCTTGCGATGGTTCCTCAGGTTTGAGATGGTTTTGAAAGTCTTTCCGCATTCTGCACATGTGTGCGGCCTTTCCCCAGTGTGCGTTCGTCTGTGCTCAACCAGATGCATGCTCTGCACAAAACCCTTATTGCAGAACTCGCAGCGAAATGGCCGTTCACCTGAGTGCGTGCGCATGTGCTCACGCAGGTGGGTGTTCTGCCGGAAGCGCTTTCCACAGACAGCACAAGGGTACGGCCTCTCACCTGTGTGAACGCGCTGGTGCAACGTGACGCTTGATGCCGAAACAAACAACTTCCCACACACGGGGCATGGGTGAGATTTCCCAGAGACCGAGCTGGAGCCACGTGGGCGGCCCGGTCCCAGTCCATGGCTCAGCAGATGGAGGCGCAGATTAGCCGCTGAGTTCAGGCGCTTCCCACAAATGGTGCAGTCCAGGTTTGGCTTCGGGACTAGAGGAGCAGCCTGCTCTACACACTCAAGAGATGCTTGCTGACCTTTAAGCCCTGATTCATTAGTAGCATCTTTGCAAGGGTGTGTCAAATTGGGGTGTTCCTCCAGGCAGTGCAAATCCCTTTGCTTCTTGCGCAAGAACCCTTTGGGGCAATGCGGGCAGGAGTACGGCGCTGGTGCTCCTGGATGGTGAAGGAATCTATGTGCTACGAGCTTTGCTGGCCGGATGAACGTGGCTGAGCAGTCGGGGCAAGCGGAGGGTGTGGGGTTACTGTGGAGCAGGCGGTGCTGGCGCAGGTTCGAGGACTGTGTGAAAGCCCTGTGGCAAACGTCACAGCGGTATGGCCGCACCCCAGTGTGAGTCAGGCCGTGGCGAGTGAGGTTGGCCAGTGAAGAAAAGGTCTTGCCGCACACACTGCACTGGAACGGACGCTCGCCTGTGTGCGTGCGTAGGTGGTTCCGCAGATGGATCTGCTTCTTGAAAGGCTTTCCACATACATTGCACTTGAAGCGGCGCTCACTGGAGTGTGCTGTTCGCCGGTGACTTAACAAACGGATTTGAGAAGTAAAGGTCTTATTGCAGGTAGCGCAAGGGAACTTTATATCGTCTTCGGTAATGGGAGCCTGCCATTTGTCGGAGTCTTCCATCGCTTCCATGTTTGGATTGTTGTCTGGATTTACCCGTTGCTTTTTTGCTCCTCCTTTGCTAGGATCCTTCGAGCCCACTCCGTTCTCTACTGCTACGGCAGCCTGAGAGAGAGAAGCTGCGGCCTCCAGAATGCTCTCACCCGTGTCCATTTCGGCACTCGCAGGAGCCATAAGTGCTGCCTGTTTCTGTTTTCGCCACACAGCCTCTCGTTCTCTTGCCCTTTGCATAATAGATAGAGGCGTCTGCTGAGTGATCGTAACCTGCACAGGAAGAATATACAAAAGTTGAATTTATATGCTTACACAGGCCCATACTGTCTATTAACCAGAATAGTATGAAACATTTTCCTAAATGTGTTCAGAGCATTACTGTAGAGGCAGAGCTGACTGGTTCACGGTTGGTATGAGTGCGGCGGTGGTATAGAAACTTGGTCATATTGGTGAAGGTTTTGGCACAGAAAGGGCACCTGTGGAGAGGCTCAGAGGTATGGGACTTCCTAGGAAATGAAAGCAAAAGAAGCATTTATTACAAGGCACTGGTGACTAAAATATGTCAATGGGAATATAGCTTTATGTGGCTAGAAAGCACTCCTCATTTCTATACCTGTGTATGATAAGGGTCATTTCTGTAGTGAAGCTGTGCCCACAGTCCACACATAGAAAGCGGGCCTCCCCGGAGTGCGTGCGCATGTGTGCATGCAGTGATCCCACCTTCTTGAACACCTTGTCGCATTCAGGGCATTCATGCGTTCCCTGTTCATGCACTCGGAGATGTGCTGCCAGCCGATTGGCTGTGGTGAAAGTTCTCTTGCACTCCTCACATCGCAGGTTTGCAGATGAAATGGATGAACTCACTCCGAGACCTGCCAACCGGGCCGTGTACGAACGCCTTCCTACCTGGCCTTTTCCTTGCTCTGCCTTACTCCCCTCCTCTCTCACGTCACCTTTCCTTCCTTCATCTTCCCTTGCTCTTGCACTGTCTTCATAGCCTAACATGACCCCAGCACCCCCACTCTCTTTGTCCTGAGCCAGAAAGTGCTCTCCCTGGTGGTGAAGAAAATCTTCTGGAGTGCTAAACAGCAGGTTGCATTCTGAGCACTCGTACGGATGAATGATCAATACTTCCTCCTCTGCGTGCTTCCCCAAGTCTGAATGCTCAACAGCGGGGAGAAGGTTGAGCGTAGTAATGCCGTTTTCAAGCCTGATTGGCTCGGAGGGGAGAAGTGGAGGGAGGAGCTTGGCTTTGCGAATGGTCGTTGAGGCGGAACCGTCTGCAATGGCCTGGGCAGAGCAGAACTGGAGGCGGAGCATGGCGGAAGTGGAGCCAGGGAGGGACTGGGCGCTTGGAAGAAGAGTAGCTCTGGGTTGAGCTGTAGGCTTGGGCAGAGACTGTTGCTCTCGAAGAGCCTGGTGGAGGGAGAAAACAAAAACAAATCCAGAACTGCATAGCACCCAAAGACTACAATGAAATAAAGGTGACTAGGTCGGAGTTAGATCTGGAAGACGTTTTGGCATTCCGAGGCAATAGTTGTGAAAATACCTTTAAGATTTTAATACAGATCCACTTTACTTAATACTGCTAGGCTGTAACCTCTCGTATACAGTATTATACAATATTAATTACAGCACATGATCAGTAAGCACCTGGGCTAACGTTAGGATCTCTCCGGCTCTCTGTTCATCTAGCACCAGATTTTGCACTTTGGTCACAGGAGTGACTGAACCATCTGGCTGTAGAACATAATCCTGAAACAATAAAGAACACAACAGGATTTTTCATACAATGTCTACTGACGCTACATCTGCATGATAAGGTTTATCAGTTGCCGTTAAAGGGGGAGTCATCGATTCTGGAGAAAGATTGTTGATAATTGAACACAACAGCCAAATAAACACACACCTCTCTTCAGTGCTCCTTCAGAAGCTCCGCCCCAGATTCAATCCCCCCTCCCCCCACCCTTTCCCCCACAGTCCCGTTTTTTTAAGCCATTTACACAGCTGGGACTGGGTACGAGCACTGTGTGCTGAGCTAGCGGATCGTGAGTAGATATTTGCTGAATTTGACAAAAAGTGAATTGGATTAGAATCGATGACTGCACCTTTAATTCTACAGTAACACAGAGGTGCGGGACTGTTCTTTAATCCCACTCCCGCCTACTTCTGGAAGAATTCTCACCAATCCCAATGCCACCGCAGTTATTATTTTTGTTTTTCAACTGCTCGGATTTAGTTGGATCTATTTCGCAAAATATGAACAAATTAGTCGTTTAAACCACCGTGACTCTGACCAGGATAAAGCATTTATTATGCATGAACACTGTAAATGTTACTCAACATGGACTTTCTTTGTCCCATAAGCTTCATATCTCACTGTCCACTCTTGCACACATGGCAGAAAACACCTATGGTGTTTTTGTTGACCTGCAAGAACACAGTCTCAACACTCACTTTTCAAGTGACCTCTGTAATATATCATAAAAGGCCCATGCATTGCATTTAGGACATATCAGTTGCACAAAGAAAATCACTTTTTGCTGCACTGCTCAGCAAATGGGATACATTTCCGCAATGTCTTGAATGTTTCCTGTGAGAGCATAGCACAGCAATTTTTCTAGTAAAACAGCAGAAGTGTGCATATACTCACAGTGTCAGCCATGTCGCTGTGTGTGCTGATTTTGTGCGTCTGCCTGTGTGCCATCCACAATTCAGCCGTGTCGAAGAGGGCCAGACACTCCAGGCACTGGTACTGGATCGGAACTGCTGCGACTGCCGCGTCTGTTTCTGCCACCTCACAAAGCTCTGTCAGGTAACAACATACATATACAGGTAATAAACAGTACCCAAAAAGGCATACCTGCAATTCGTTCCAGTAATGAATAATGAGCATCTATGAAGAAATCACTTAAACAAGGACAATAAATGCACCATGTTCTGCATCCAGGCCTGCCTCCCTCATGTGCAGCTCTTGATGGAGCAGCAGTTCCTCCGAGTTTCTGAGAAGGGCGCCACATTCCAGACATTGGTACTGACTGTCCCTGGTGTCCTCATGGCTGGAAATGGCCACCAGGTCTTCTACTTCTGCACCAGTGTGCACCTGTTGGTGTATTAGCACCTCCTCAAGAGTGTTGAAGAGCTGCTGGCACTCACTGCACATGTACTGGTGCTCCACATACTCTTCTAGCTGCTCACTCATGATCAGCGCCGGTTTTTTAAACAGTGTCTCTTCGTCTGAACCTCTGTCTTGGGACAGGTGTGCTCTGGTTATTTAAACAAGGAGCTGAATCCCGCCACGGAAGTCATAAAGGGATTTTTAGAGTGGTATCATATCTGAGATGACTCCAGAGCAACATGATGACTAGGCAATCTGAAACAAACAAAAAAAAAAAAAAATATATATATATATATATATATGATATCTGTATTATGAATTATTTATCTAGCCTGTGTGGAGCAGATAAAACAGAGGAAAAAACATTCACAATGTTTTTGATTACTTGATAAATACTTCACTTCTATTAGTTTTTGATTTAAGCTGTTAATCTCCATAACGAGCCTGTCCAACATCGTGTAGTGGTGCTGGGTGGACGCAGGGACGTACCGAACTGAGTATGGGGATGACTTTAGCCGAAAATACTAGGCTGGATTTGAACAACTTCTATTTTACACCATGAGTGCAGGTGATGTTGACAGATGCAGCACAAATCGCGGACATGAACACAGAACAAAAACGGCCTGCAGCCATCATGACTTGCATACCACCTAATTAATTTTATTAAATTACTATAAGGATTAGATTTATGCATCAGCTGACACTTAAAGCGCAAATTCTCCTCGAACGACTTGCATATTATTCTTCATAAATACATTTAAAAACATTTCTGTGATGAAATTCTGAGTTGACTTTATTTGGTATAAATTTCTTTCATTGACACGTTGGATGATTTTCACTTTGGTTAATGGTTTCCTACAATGGAGCCAGGGCTAATTAGCTCTTGTGTCATCACCTCTGCCTAAAGAGTGTGATGCAGTAGCGCTTTAGTTTGACTAGGTCTGTCAGCTCAAACAGATAAAGTTCCAAAGCTTCAAAATTCATACTATTACCGCCATCAATGCCACCAGGCTTGTCACTTCAGTGATCACTAACAAGCTAGGCAAGGCTCTGCCTTAACATAAGGGAGAGTTATCCCTTATGTTTGTGATTGTTGAACTGTTTAACTGCTCCGCTGTAACGTCAGCATGGACACAACTGCTAACTTCCAACAGGAATCATGAAAATACCTTACCAGCAAATAAGCACCAAAATTGCTAAACACATCGCAAATATTTCAGAATAAACGTATTTACCTCTGCCAAGGTTAATTTTTTTGGCATGGTTTGTTTGTCTGTTTGCCTTTAAGCAGGACTGTGCGAAACCTACCAAACTCATTTCCATGAAACTTGGTGGCAAGGCCAAAGAAGAACCCATTACATTTCGGAGCAGATCAAAATGAGTTTCCCTTTCTCTAACGTTGCAAGATACAGCTTGTTTGATTTGGCTTGTTCTGTGCTCAACAATGGCATACATATTAAAATCCAGTAGATGGCAGTAAAGTGCAACAGTGACGAAACATAGCCAATGTAGAAATACGACGCACCGACTCCAGAGGAAATATATCCAGACATATAAAGTGGCTGCAGTTTCTGGTTTGCATATCACAGAAGAGTGGACTGGTGTCCTTGGCGGAGGTCTGTGCTCTCCGAATGCCCTTCTAGATTAATGTGTTTCTGGTGAAGATTTCCTGACAATGGTATTGTATCAAAAATGCAACAAGCTGGAGGGCTATTTTTCATTTCAATTCCAATGTACATTAGCACGGTTCAACATACACTGGGTTTTATCTTAACGCTCACAAATGTATGCCATGTTTCAGTTCTTCTTATGTTTGTATTCAGTAGAACAGAAAACCGAATATTCCCTAGATTGAGATTTAATTCATTTGTGCTACTTTGACCATGACATGATCATGTGAATGCCCTCTGATTGGGAACATCTGATCTGAGGGTCAAACTGCTTACTTCACATGACCATCTGCATACAACTGCCTCCTGAGGGATCAGTTTTCAGGGCTGATGTCTGACTAGCACTGACTTTCAGGAGTGTTTGGCTATTTGACTTTTTGATGTACAAGCAATAACCGGCAATAATGCGTTTTCTCAATCATTCGACTTTATCAGTGACTTGTTACCTTCATAACAGCCCTAGCATAACGCAAGAGTGGAATTATTTTTTGATGTTTGTTTAGGCGGCAGTATGCGCATGTCTGACGCAGCCATGACGGACAGTGAAAAGGCTACAGATGGGTTATTTTCCCTTATTTAACTCGGTACGTTAGGACGCGGTTTGGGCCAAAAGCCCCTCTTTCCGCCGTGTGAAGTGGTTTTGCCTCGTGGCGGCGCTCTCCTGTATTCTCCGGACTCTTCCCCGAGCGCCCCGCGGTGTCCACGGCTCTGCTAGGCCGGAGCGCGGCGGTCCTTAGGCGGCGCTCTACACTTTTCCCCGCAGGTCTGTCGCGCGCAGGCGAGGCCTTCTTTCCCCCTCCGCTCTCAAAA
This sequence comes from Notoglanidium macrostoma, assembly GCA_030068235.1. NCBI lineage: Eukaryota > Metazoa > Chordata > Actinopteri > Siluriformes > Auchenoglanididae > Notoglanidium > Notoglanidium macrostoma. The sequence continues at coordinate 6,720,763 of JAQQZR010000033.1, forward strand.
AAAAACCTCTCTCTTACCTCTCTGTCGTGTGCTACCGCCTCATGCTGCGGTCTCTCCAGCACCTGCAGGACCGTTAGAACCTCGTCGAAGCGGTTTTCTGCTCACAACGCGGACAATTCGCGACCTTTTTTCACGGATTTCCGCTATTAGCTATTATAAACGCCGGGAGTCAGGGATTGTATCATTTTTCTCTAGCCGTTGTCTTCTCGGTGTGTGTGTGCATGCTGAACCGCCCTACGGGTCACGTGCGCTGTTTCAAAGACGCTGATTGGCCGTGGAAGCTGTCAGTCAAAAAAAACTTGTTTAGTGCAAACGGAACACATTTTTAAACGGTGCGTTTTTGAGGCGTTATCACACTGCACCATTACTGTGGCTGTCTCAGTCTGATCATTAATAAACGCTCCATTTCAAAGCTGTGTGCGGAATTTACGTTTTTCATCGAGGTATATATAAATAAGATATTCCTTAGGAAAGCAATGATGATTTTTAGTGTTTAGATTTTTTTTTTTAATGCCCACGTTAGAGAGCCCTTCTAACCGGACGTGACCGAGAGAAGTCACATATATTCCAGAAGTACTTTTCAAAATTGAGTTTGTATTCCCCATCATGGTCCTAACTGAGTAATGTTTCAGAATGATTTGCAGTGACAAAAAGACTGCAGTGCGTGTAGATGCTGTAGGCTGCTAATAAAAAAAAAAGCAATGTGAAATAGATCAAAGTAATAGGGTATGTGCAAAAATAATAATAATAATAATAATAATAAATCGCCGAAACTGATCCATTGTGATGCAGAGTTTAATACCTTCATCGTTTTATGTATGTAGTTTTAACATACAAGCAGGTCCACTGAGTTTTGAACTTCATTACCCATAAGGCTATGCGGTCAGCACGTTGCTGTACGTCAGGTCGGACCACACAACCAGACAGGGGGAAGAAAGAGAAGACGGAGCTACAGCCCCGCCGATATACCATTCAAGCAGTCTTTATTATTTTTATAATAGTTATTGTGGTTTAAATCGACATAGCCATCAAACGCCTGGCCCTAGTTTGTCGAGACACTTTCCCCCTGCCCCTGCACACTCACAGAAAAGAAAATGAGCGGCAGCGGGCGGCCCAGGACCAGCTCGTTTGCCGAACCGCCGGGGGCTCCGGGAGCCGCTGCGGCCGCCGCCGGAAGCGCCGTTGCGGGTGGAAGCGCTTCAGGAAAGTCCGGGGCTGCTCAGGCCTCCGGCGCTACTTCGACTGGCTTTGGAAACTTGAAGCTCAGCAGTAAGTATCGTTTTACTGAGCAGACCGAGTAAGCGCCGCTCGGGCGCATATATACATCTGCGACTGTTGATCAGTAAAGAAATATCGCCTAAATACGACAGATTTGCGCGGTTTCGCAAAATCAGCGCTAACCTACTTTAGGTAGCTAACGATAGCCAGGTTGCTAAGCTTAGCTAGCCTTGTTTTTGTTAACGGGGAATATGGGACCAAGCAGCTCTGCCTTTTTGCTAACTCATGAAATATCGAGTAGGGCAGAGAAGGTGAAGAGCAAAGCAGTCCTGCCACGAATGAAAACAAGGCGAAAGGTTGAACAGCGATTTGACAGAGCCCGTTAACGATATAATATTGCAGTTCTTCTCGATGGGTCATTAGAACAAAGCTCAGCTAATGAAGTAGCTAGTTGGTTCAGTGGTCCGCGAACATCACCCAAGAACAGCACCGGTCTTATTTTTCTTGTCACACTGAAGAGCCTGTAATGATGAGCTCTGTGGCTGAGTGATGTGTTCCTAACAGCACTAACGAGTGTTCCAGTCGACCCCGGGGTTAACCAGTGACTTACTGCTCGGTCCTGATCAGAAGGACGTTAACGGTGTAAATGTGAAATCTCCGCTCGTTGGTATTCTTTCACCCGAAACAGTACGACCTTAGCCCCATTCCCCACGGGGCTGTGCGATTACATTGCCATTGGAGCTTTTTGTATCTGTCATTTGGTCCTATATGCACCAGAAAGGCCTGATGTACAGGAAAAAAGGTTTCTGACATATTTTTGTTTTTAATTTTCTAGTCACTTCTGTGAAAAACAGTACCCTTTTTTTGTCTTTTTTTTTTTTTTTTTTTTTTTTTATTATTCATCCTGTACTAGTTTTGTGTTTATCCAATTAAACGCTCTCTGAATCAAAGATGCCCCGCCCCCACGGGTGGGGTCTTGCTCTACAGTAGTAGCTCCTTGAACATCATCTTGGTTGTGCTTCTTCACGCACTGTTTCCTGTTCCAGCCATCCCTTGGTGGAGAAAAATGGTCGGAGTTTACGGATTTCGAAGAGGGTGGAGTTGTGCATGTTGGCGGTTACGTGACATTTTTCAGACAGGTGTTTTTTTTTTCCCAGCTTGGGGCTGTTCGGTGCTGGAGTGTTTGTCTGATTCCATCAGTGCTTCATCAGTAAGGAGAAAGTAAGCTGTATAATTTTACAGAGTGACACAATTTTTAACTAACCCTTTCGCTATAAACCTAGCACTCGGACACATGGCGTGAACCTTGTTGACGACCCTGTGACTCTATCACCATCAGCACCACTAACGGGCACCCTGAGCTCAAACGTACCACCAACCCTGTTGAAAAAAGGCTCTCATTTCGCTTTCGCTTTTTGTCCTATTTAGCTACTTCACTACGAAACTGTCAGGTTTGTTAAGATTGGGCCAGGGCATGGCACGCACGGTTTCTCAAGTTCTATTGCCTGTTGTGGAATTATGTCAAGCTCAGACACACCATGCCGTCACACCGACTTCCTGTTTCAGAAGGAAATGCGTCAATACGCAGAATCGTATCGCGATTCTGAAGCCGTTTCATGGGAACTCTGGCTTTTCTCCACTGGAGTACGTTATATTATTTTCTTCCAGAGGCACCTATTAACTGACTTAACTTAACGCACACACTTTTTGTGCGCTCCTACAAATGCATTTATTATTATGACCCTAGCACTTAAGATGCTGTTTTGTTCCCTGGAACTGTTTTATGTTTTATAAACCCATGCAGTGTTATTTGAGCCTCCCATAGAGTAGTGCATCGCATTTAGACTCTTGCTAGAGTACGAGAGTGAGGAGTGTACCTCGTGCAGTCAACGGCTAGTCATATTTTAAGGAAATTACCAAATGTACAGGGAGACATTTTGCTGGAACGGTTTGCGTCTGCTTATCCCTTAACGCCAAGTGCGTCTTATGCTATTTTAGCCCTCATTTCCCTGTCACAGACTAATTTTGGAGATCTGTAACCCCCTTAACTCGGCAACAACGAGCGCTGTAGTGACCGCTCGTGTTGTGTGAGCAGATCATCGACGCGGTTTTCTCAGTCTGTGGGCTGTTGGAGATGCACTGATATTTTCTGTCGTGTTGTGGGAGCCCTTCTGCGACTAGCAGGAGCAGTGCTGAGAAGCAGCCGTTGCCAGTCTGAGAGGAAATCGGATTCATCTGTTGTAAAGCGCAGCAGATTCCTGAATCCAGGTCTATCCATCCATCAGGAGCTGAAGGGCAAAATGTAAGCACAATAACGTTGCTTCTGTAAGAAATGATCTGGTGTGTCGTACCCAAAAGGTTGCTGGAACCAACAACAAAAAACAAACAAATGCGACCTGATTCCTGCTGGCACACAGTATAAAAATAGGTGCATTTATTTGCGCTATTCATCCAGTTCTTCGTTGATCACACAGTCCCCTCTGTGCACGTCTTCCCAACCCATCTATCCTCCCCATCATTTCTCTTATTCTTTTTCCATGCAGAAACAGCCAGTTCATCTTAACAAAGTCACACGATACATATCTGTGGTGTTTATTTTTGTGAGAAATCAGGATTTGGGGATCAGGAGAGGTGAAAGATCGCGCTCGTGCAGCGCGCACACCGCTACGTCCTCAAAGCAACAGACCGCCAGTGATGAATGTCATGCCGTGTGGGCAGTGTGGCGAGATTTCGAAAGTCGCCACTAGGCTTTCGTAAGAACAGTCACTGCAAACCGATACGACGCGGTGATCACCTTTATCATGATGAAACGTTCCGATCCTGAAGTGGGTGGTCTCTTCCAGGATGACGAGATCCGCATCTCCAGGCTCACCGAATGCTCTAACGAGGGTAAAAACGATGTCGTGCCGAAGCTGTGGATTTCTCAGTCATCAGAGCTGAAGCCTGAGCGCGCTCCATCATCATCATCATCATTAAAACGCCAACTGACGGAATACCTTTTGGAAGAACGGGGCTTTCTTTCCTCTGGAGGCCTTGTGGTAGCCCAGCATCTTATCACAAAACCTTTTTCCTTTAATTCGTCCCCCATCCGTGCCGTGTTTCTGATCGAGTCATCTGTACGCGAGATGAGCAGGAGTTTGATCACTAATACGTGTAATTCAGCAGACCTCTCACGGAACACGCGTTAGGAAGTTTTAACGGTCATGCAGTCACTCGGAATATGTAATGAGGTGTTCGAAAGAAAGACATCTTCATGCTAGTACAGCTCGCTGGCCAACGAAACGTCGTGCTGCTTCATCACTTCCCGGGATACATGGGTGTAGGTTTAACGATGGTAACCCGGAGACCTCGGGATTCATAGCACCGATGGTCGAACATATCAGCGGTGTGACCGTATCGCTCCAGAGTTTTTGTGAGTTCGGAACAAGAAAGCACACCAGCAGGAGAACAGACCGATAATATTTACTCTTCTAAACAGCAGGTACTTGTTCAGGGTTGATTTAGTCTTTCTCATTACATGATCAGACGCATGTATAACGACAGCTGTTTACCTCGGTAACATGTCGCTCACCATAGCGCATGGCTGAATATTTCCTGTAATGTTGGTAAAATAAGGCCTCTATGTTTATATGGTTTGTACTTAAGAACCTATTTTAGGCAAAAGAGATGCGTCTTGCTCACTTTCTGTTTTTCCAGCTAGTGAGTTCCAAGTCGATAGCGAATATTTTCTGCGAAGAATCAAATCTACGTTTTCTTGATGCCGGTGTATAAATTCTCAATTATAGTTGCAGAGCTGACATAAAACTGCTGCAGTCCTGATTCCCTTTTGGTGTTTTGGGGACAAACACTCAGCATATCATTCATGACCAGAAAGCCCAGCGGTGCTCCATTTTAATGGAAATATGTCCATTTTATATTTATATATATATATATATGTATATATCCCCCTCCTTCTGTGCTCTGGTTTTTATTCGTCCTGGGTTCTGTAAAAGCGCTGTTTTCAGTGTGCTGTCCAAATCGCTGCCCATATTTTGAGCTCCACATTTCCCATGTCTATGTTGTAGGTGTAAATAAGTGCGAAAAATTGCTTTGGCTTTTGTGTGCGATTTCTCTTTTTCCCCCTCTTGTTCATGCGTCCCTACAGGGTTCGACGAGAGAAAGGATTGCAGATATCCACCCCACAAGATTTAGGTTCAACTCCCAGCAGTGCCATGTGTCGGCACGTTCCCGAGGGCATAAAAGGCTCCTCTCTTTTGCTGTTGTTATGCAACATGCCAACTGGCTAGGCAACCAGAAGCTGTGGCGTGCTTAGTGTACTGCTGCGACTTGTTTAGGTGCTCAGCCTGACCGGTGAAGGCTTCGTGCCGAGTATTAATCAATGTCGCTTGTTTACACAGGGCTTGTGCGACATCGATTTTTCTTCCTGGCTAATGATGTTCCATTTTAGAATATCGTGACCGATTTAATTGTGTAGAACCGCCTAAAACGGAGGAAACCGAGTGTTTCTACCATTTCAAGTGGAAGCCAAGTAGGGGAGGGTGTAATTTTATCGCCAGCAGTGCAGTCAGGAACGTCGGTGATTGTGAAAAATCAGCTGGCGGATTGTTACGATTCTGCAGAAAACTGTTTGTTTTTTATATTTAATGGATTGTCTGGCCAACCTTTTCACCGTTACCTTTGCAGAAAGCTAGTGAGCCTTGCCGTTCAGGCGCTGACAGTTTTGATGAATCCGTATCAGCGAGTTCATAACGCCTGCGCAAATCATTCCAGATTAATATGTCGGTTAGCTCATTTCAAGAAAGGAAAAAAACCCTGCCCTTCGGTTTATACTATAATAACCTCCACTTTTCAGGGAAGGCTTTTAACTAGATTTTGGCGCGTAGCCGTGGGGATTTGTGCTCATTCGGTTACGAGAGCGTTAGTGAGGTCGGGACTGACGGCGCGTGAGGAGGACCGGGGCGCAGTCAGTTTATCCCAAAGGCACTCGGCGGGGTTGATGTAAGACCACTCGAGTTCTTCCACACTAGTCTTGGCACACCGTGTCTACATGGGCCTCACTTTGTGCTTCGGGGCATTGTCGTGCTGGAACAGGTTTGGGCCGCTTAGTTCCTGTGAAGGGAAATTGCAATTTTACAGCAAACAAAGGCTTCCTATAGAAGAGTGTGCTGTGGCAACAGTTTGAGGAAGACCTACATATGGGTGTCATGGTCAAGGGTCGAGATACGTCTTGTGCTTTTGCGTGATACCTCGTGCCGGTGTACTCCTATCGGCTCATGCGCAAACGGCGTAAAGACTGGCCTGGTAATATTCCCCATCAGAACAGACATCATGTCCGCATCATTCTATAATGCAAGCCTAGAGCAGACAGTAGAGTGTGTTAATCTAATAGCGACTCAAGGCAGGTTCAGGTTATGACTTGTTAGCCTGAACAATGGCTTCTAATTTGCAAATAAAGGCTTACAGATTTCCCTGAGCGTGTGAAGAACAGGTGAAACCGGGCATCGGATTGATACGCAGACGTTCCTGAAATGACCTCGTTGCAGGAGTTGTAATCCGTGCGTAAGCCGCAATGGCAGAGGAATGAGCTGTCAATAAGAGGTGCACTGCAAAACGCAGCTCGCATTTGTCACGTCAAAGTAGCAGCGCACGTCCAGGATCGGATCCCTTCTCGCTCCCGGCTACGAGAGACTGACCCAGAAACCAGCCAGCCGGCTAATCTCCGATGCTTTATGTGTGACTCCCAGCCCTGGTTTCTCTCCACCTATGTTTAAATATCTTGAAGGGTGTGGTCCTGCTGCATCAGCGATAAGTTGCGCACCTTGGACCCAGGAACTACAAGATGTTGAAACTCGGGGAGCGCGTGGCGGTTTGAATAGCTGGTTATTCATTCGAGGCGCTAGGGTTTGAACGCGCTAGTCACTGTTGTGCGGGAAAGTGTGAAAAAAGCTGCGTGTGGCAGTATTGTGATGCCAAGTGCTGGATTGTCACGGCATGCAAGCGAGAGGTGCATCGGAAGTAAAAAGTTCCTCAAGATGGCGGATTTTACTCTCATCCCAGAGGGAGGGCGGCGGGGAGCGAGCGGCCAGACACGAAGCTTGCGGGATAAAAGCGAGCGAACACGTTTCCGATCGTATACGGTTCAGCTGTGTCAAAAGTGTTCAACTACAATGGACACAAATCAGGTAGTTCAGGTTTGCAGACTCTATTTTAAACCAGAAGCAGCATCACATTGTCTCCGCTCCACTTCTCTTTTTACACGCGTATGTTCAGTTCACTGGTTGGGTGTAGCATAAATATCTGTGATTAAAGACATAATAATCTATTCAGGGTTTCACTTCTGATTTGTGTTCAGGACGCCAGTCCGCGTTCTGTGCGTTTTACAGCATCAACACATCCGCTGCGACCAGCAGGAGGAGCGCTTTATTGCCGTGGACAAACGATACTCGATAACAGCACATTTTTCTTCTTTCGCCTTCTCCGAGTGGTTAACCCGATACCACTTTACCAGCTGGTAAACGTGGCCATGACCACACACACACACACGGAGCCTGAAGGGCAGCAGAACTCCTCGTCAAGCTTGAATTATGTTATTTTGCTAAATCTTCTGTGGAAACATTGTGATAAACGGTTTCATCGCCATTGAAACTCTGCACCGTGTTATGTCTGAGTGTCGTGTGCGTTAGCGTTCCACGCCGTATTTTCTCTGATGATCTAATTAGACCATCTGATACTGGTTAATAATTCATACGAGATAAATGTATTAATTAAATCACTATAGACCGTAACCAGTAATTACATTTGTAAGACATTGAATTCATCCATTTAGTCCGACCAGCATTGAGAGACCAATTTGAGTGGCTTATTGGCACTGCCTGAGCGTGAAAGCAGAGAACGTAGCGCTTACTAGCTTAGAAATATGGAAGAAATGTAGTCCGGGTTTTTTTTTTTTAAATCTGTATCCGTAATTCTTTTTGCTTGGAAAAGAAGCCTGTTCATTCTGCACATCTTAAGCTTAAAGCGTGACGGGTTAACAGCACTCTTGCTATTGTGCCAAATCTTCCTGCATACTGGAAATTTCCTGCCTTTTTGTGTCCACATGTGGACACTACCCAAGCTCTTGTTCATTTGGAAATATTTATATGAAGGCACGCTCGCTTTAAATCGATGATCCTACGTTACATGGTTCAAGGCTAGAAGCTGAAGTTTGTATGACTCCTCTCAGACTTGTCCCATAGTATTGACGCCGATTTGAATCATTCCCAGAGCAAGATATCGTAGTAGTTGGGTACAGTATCATTATGCTGAATTTAACATAACTTTAATCAGCGGTTCAGCTGCCAGTGAGCGTATCGGGGCTCGGCGGATATCGTCGTCGTATCCAGGCAAACCGAGATTGGTGCTTTCCTATTTTTCCACTCAACCAATCAGATTCCACCCCGTTTTAGAAAGCTTAGTACGCTGCTTAAACAAAGCTTTGTTAAATAAGTCCTCGAACACGATGCAAACTGACCTTGTTTTTCACCAGTGCACAAGCTGCTTCTGTTTAATCGTGAAAAATGTTTAAGTTCTTAAGATGTTGAAAGTGATGAAGATAAATGAACATAAGACAATACAAGCATGAGGAATCCTGGCCATGACTGTTAATAATGTCACTCGTATCAGTTCAAAATCATGGCCGCCGCCCTTTTTTTGGAGTATAACTCTGTTTTATCTTCTGTACGTGCTCTAGGGGACAGTGGGAAGGTGACCACAGTGGTAGCCACACCTGGACAAGGTCCAGATCGCCCACAGGAAGTGTCCTACACGGACATTAAAGTGATTGGTAATGGCTCATTTGGAGTGGTGTATCAGGCCCGTCTCAGCGACAGCCAGGAGATGGTGGCAATCAAGAAGGTGCTGCAGGACAAGCGGTTTAAGGTAAGAATAATGACCAAAGCCCTTCACGTGGTTACAGTTCGACCTTCCCGGCCAGGCATGTACCGTAAAACCGATTCGATTCAGAAAACCTTTGTCTCCAATACGGCTGTGTAGGTTAACAAGCCTAGATACAGAAACAAAAATCGTGCCGTTTTCGTGTTGTATCATGTACTTCGAAAACTGCGTTTAAAGAATTTCTTCCAATTCCTCTACATTTGTAACTTAATCTACGAATGGAAAAACAGTAATGCGAAACAGTAATTTTTTATTTTTTTTTTTAAATGACTCTTTCAATGGGAAATTCCGATGAGCGCTTTCATAATCCGCACCATCCACATCTCTCATCAATTCTCATCAATTAATTACTAATGCTTTGCAGGCAGGCCGCCAAGGCAAGGTTATGAAATAAGATAGGTTAAAATATTCATATTATCTTCAAGTACAAATTCCCAAGTATATAGGAAGAAAAACTGCCGAATCTCTGCCAAACTATTATACTTGCTGAACTTTAGCTGCAGTCAGAAGTTCACATGCATGAATGTCATCATGGACCTGAATATCATGGCGATATGGGACGTCTTTGAACTTTTTTTTTTTTTTTTCCTGTGGCAGGATGATTGTACAACATACATCTTTAATAAAGAAAAACTAAAATTTTAAGTACTTTTATTTTGGATTTTCTGAAATCAACACCGGGTCAAAAATATACACCCCCCCCCCCCCCCACTTTGATTATTAATTCAGTGGTGCTGAAGGTTCCAACATGTCTTGACTTGCCATTCTCAAGGTCTCCTAACTTCCTGTGAGTGATCATGTATGACTACAGCTGGTAGCTTCTCTGTGCACAACGTAAGAAGCATTTGTTTGACCGCACTCATTGAAATGACCAACACGCAGTACAGTGGGAAAGTCCAAGGAGCTCGGTGCAGATCTGAGAAAGAGTGTCGTAGATTTACACAAGTCAGGAATGTCTCTTGGAGCCATTTAGAAACGACTGCAGATTCCCAGATCATCAGCTGTATGGAAGTACGTTATTGGGAGGTGTAGCCACTTTGCTGGAAGAAAACCCAGAAAAAGTACAGTTCGTAGAAGTCAATGAAACCCCAATATTGCCATGACAATCCTGTCCATGTATGTAAACTTCTAACCACACCTGTACGTCTGACAGGTTATATTTTAATAAGTGCAATACTAATAATCATCGTAAACAGCTACAGACAGATTAGTGGTAGGGATCATTTCAACATTGTAGTCTTGTATGTTATGATGCACTGCACTTCAGGGTTTGTTACCGTGGTTCTTGAGCAATAGTTGTACAGTGCTGTGTTGAATTTGGATTAATTAGGCTCCTACCTGTACCATGGTCTCTCAGCTGATACCGAATTGGGACCCAAATTGCATCGGAGCTATGGTTCTAAACAGTATAAATATCCCATCAATCCCGTCTTTTCAGATGATCATGGGATATTACGGACGTGCTGGTAGCTGGAATCGGATTTGACCTTTTCTTTTAATCCCACTATTCAGTAGAACTGATAAAAACGCTCACATGTGACAAAATGACTTCATGATGAAACACAAGTCCACTCGCCGTGGCTTACTCTGAGACAGTCAGTATGTGATTAGTGTCCGCTATCTCCGAGCTCTCATCTTAAAATAATCAAACTGATTGGCATGTCCCTAATGGTGATTATATCTTCAGGAAGATTTTCTATAATCTTTGCGTGTCTTATATAACATTTAAAGGCTTAAGATGTCCTACTTGGCCAAATATGAATGTTCGAGTAATGTCGAGGGACATTCTTTTTTTTTTTTTTCTCTCTCTAGACATTAAAGAATTACTTGTTAGAAATGTGCGTTTATTTAAAATGATTTAGTTTTATGCTTTGTGGCAGACCATGCTGCTCCATTTTGATATTATTCAGTTGATTTTGTACCAGTTCTGCAGTAAAGCATGAACACCTTCCACCTCTTTCTCTCTACAGAACCGAGAACTACAGATCATGCGCAAACTGGACCACTGCAACATTGTTAGGCTACGCTACTTCTTCTATTCCAGTGGAGAGAAGGTATCTACGCTTTCTGAAAAGTCCGCCTTGATACTTCGTGTGACTGTAGCACACGGTTACAGGGCCGAATATAGTTGAATTTGAACATTTTATTGAATTTTAAAATGTAGTTAATGTTCATCTTGATCCGCGTCCTCGCTATCATTGCATGTAATATATTTTCTGTGTAGTTGGAGCTGAGAGATGATGTTGGCTACGTTCACATTACAGGCCTCATAGTTCAATACTGATTTTGTGCTCGGATCACATTTGCCTATATCGACGGCTCAGATTCATAATTACAAGCGACCTGTATCTAGCTTTAACGAGGCCTGTCCTCCGGAACGTCATGCATGCGCACGTTGATACGTTTTTGTATACGCGTCGCCAACAACATTTGTGAGACAATTCATGGTATTAAAACTAAGAAAATCGACACCTTAACCTAACCCAAACTTTTTTCCTATCTGTTGTAGAAAGATGAAGTGTATTTGAATCTGGTGCTTGATTACGTACCAGAGACCGTGTACAGAGTTGCACGCCACTTCAACAAGGCCAAGACCACCATACCTATCATCTATGTCAAAGTAAGTCCCAGCATGGCCTTGGATTGCTCCAGCTTGCCGCATCACATGCGTGTGCTTCGCGGTATGCGCACACCGAGCGCTCATTCGTCATCCGTTCATTTTCAAATACAAGAATCTGACTCGCAGCGCTAAAAAAAAAAAATGTAGTTCGTTTCTAATGTTTGCAGAGTATAAGAAGCAGCCGTGTAGCCCTGACCAGTCGTGAGTCGGTGGATTAGAGGAGGGCCTACGCAGATATTTCCCCATCTCATACTTTCCTGCCAAGGACCCCATCATGCACGGAAAATTATTTATAGTAGTATCTGGCTTCTGTGTAATGAATGACCCTGGTCTGCATGATTGTAAATATAAAAATAAATGAAATGTTATCTGGCAGAAGGGTTCCCTACACTCGCTGTGCTGTCGGGGAGTTTAATAGCAAGTATCATCAGAACTGCGTAGTAAAAGATTAAAATAACTTGCCTGGTGTTTGTTAACTTTCCCACCTTGGTAGCTAAGTAACGGAAATAAAATCAATATATTATTAAAATCTACCTGTTAATGATTAAAAGATCTGCTTGTAAATCTGGATGTAGACCGGCAGCCAGTGTTCATGCCGAGTGCCACAAAGCAGTTAGAAACTCATGAAAAACCCCTCTCTGTCTGTCTCGCTCTCTCTCTCTGTCTGTCTCCATGTCTCTGTCTGTCTCCATGTCTCTGTCTGTCTGTCTCTCCGTCTGTCTGTCTCCATGTCTGTCTGTCTGTCCCTCTCTCTCTCTCTCTCTCTCTCTCTCTCTGTCTGTCTGTCTCCATGTCTCTGTCTGTCTCCATGTCTCTGTCTGTCTCCATGTCTCCATGTCTCTGTCTGTCTCCATGTCTCTCTCCCTCTGTCTCTCCCTCTGTCTCTCCGTCTGTCTGTCTCCATGTCTGTCTGTCTGTCCCTCTCTCTCTCTCTCCCCCTCCCTGTCTCTGAATCTCTCTCTCGCTCTGTCTCTCTCTCTCTCAGGTGTATATGTATCAGTTATTCCGCAGTTTGGCATATATCCATTCCCAAGGCGTTTGCCACAGAGACATCAAACCACAAAATCTGCTAGTGGACCCCGACACTGCTGTTCTCAAGCTGTGTGATTTTGGCAGGTGTGTACATGCTTACGTTTTTGTTTTCTAGCTACATGTAACTGTACTCAAATTGCAAGTAAGTTTGAAATCGGGCCACGTACAAAACTTTTGTTTGACATTTATGTGAACACTGGTTCTGGATGTCTTTTTGTCCTATTTTGTTTGCGCGTGACACTCACGTTTCTCTCTTCTTTTTTCCCCCCAGTGCAAAGCAGTTAGTTCGTGGCGAGCCCAACGTTTCATACATCTGCTCACGGTATTACCGCGCCCCAGAGCTCATCTTCGGAGCCACAGATTACACCTCTAACATTGATATCTGGTCAGCCGGCTGTGTATTGGCTGAGTTGCTGCTGGGCCAGCCCATTTTCCCCGGGGACAGCGGAGTTGATCAGCTAGTTGAAATCATTAAGGTGAGAACGGAAAACGTGAACAAAGTGCATCTTTTAATGGCGTTCTGCAGCTTTTCAATCTTACTGTGCTTCTGTCTGGGGCAACGTGTCCTGATACCAAACCATCCTTTTCTTGTAACCGCAGGTTCTGGGCACGCCAACAAGAGAACAGATCCGGGAAATGAATCCCAACTACACAGAATTCAAATTCCCTCAGATCAAAGCGCATCCCTGGACTAAGGTACGAACTTGGGACATGGTGCGTTTCCATGAGGATCAGCTCACGATCATTGCTAATTTGAATACAGAGCTGTCCGTACCCTGCTTGACTATCTGTTCAAAGATGTTCCTGCCGGTTGTGCAGTGGTAAATACTGACGCCACACAAGATCACAGTATCAGTCAAAAGTTTGGACACATCTAGTCATGCATAGGTTCTTTCTTTATTTTGACTATTTTCTATGTTGTAGAACGATACCGAAGACATCAAAACTATAAAATAGCACATATGGACCATGTATGGAGTAATGTGTTAAAGAAAAAGGTGTAAAATAAAATGTTTAATATTATAGATTCGTCAAATTCACATAATCTTAACCAGTTTCATGAGGTAGTCACCTGGAATACATGTCAGTTTACAGGTGTGTCTTGTCAAAAGTTCATTAATTTTACATACACACACACACACACACACACACACACACTTCCTCTCACCTCCCCTACTTGGGGGCTGTTATGTGTGCATGTCTTCCTCTACCTGAAGCCTGGGGGTTTGAGGGTTCTGCATGGTATCTTGGCTGTTCCTAGAACTGCACATTTCTGGACAGAGACAGCTGTATGATAGTTGTGTTTTATTTATATATAGTAGACAGGAGTACAAGGAGATGAGGCGTAGGGTGAAGAGAGAGGTAGTGGAGGCTAAAGAAAGGCGTGGGGGGAATCGTATAAGAGGTTGGACACTAAGGATGGAGAAAAGGATCTGTACCAATTGGCTAGGCAGAGGGACTGAGCTGGGATAAATGTGCAGAAGGGTAGGGTGATGAAGCATAACGATGGAAACATTCTCGCAAGCAAGGAGAGTGTGTTGGGCAGCTGGAAAGAGTACTTTGAGGAACTGATAATGAAGCGTATGAGAGAGGGAGAAGGTTGGATGATGTGGGGATTGTGAATAAGGAAGAGCAATGGATTAGCAAGGAGGAAGTTAGGACAGTGATGAAGAGGATGAAAAGTGGAAAGGCTGTTGGGCCAGATGGCATACCTGTGGAAGCACGGAAGTGTTTCTAACCAGATTGTTTAATGTAGTCTAGGAACGTGAGAAGATGCCTGAGGAGTGGAGAAGTGTACTGGTGCCGATTTTTAAGAATAAGGGTGATGTGCAGAGCTGTAGTAACTACAGAGGGATAAAACTGATGAGTCACAGCATGAAGTTATGGGAAATAGTAGTGGAAGCTAGGTTAAGAAGGGAGGTGACGATTAGCGAGCAGCAGTATGGTTTCAGGCCAAGAAGGAGTACCACAGATGAGATGTTTGCTCTGAGGTTGTTGGTTGAGAAGGCCAGAAGGAGTTGCTTTGTGTCTTTGTGGACGTAGAGAAAGTGTATGCTAGGGTGCCTAGAGAGGAGGTGTGGTATTGTATGAGGAAGTCGGGAGTGCCAGAGAAGTATGTAAGTGTGTTACAAGGACCGCGTGACTGGTGAAAGTAGGAGTGACGGATGCTTTCAAGGTGGAGGTGGGATTATTTCAAGCATCAGCTTTGAGCCCTTTCTTATTTGCTATGGTGACGGACAGGTTGACAGACGAGATCAGACAGGAGCCACCATGGACTATGATGTTTGCGGATGACATTGATCTGTAGTGAGAGTAGGGAGCAGGTTGAGGAGACCCTGGAGAGGTGGAGATATGCTCTAGAGAGAAGAGGAATGAAGGTCAGTAGGACTAAGACAGAATGCATGAGCTTAAATGAGGGGGCAGAGAAATGGTGAAGATGCAGGGAGTTGAGTTGGCAAAGGTGAACGACTTTAAATGCTTGGGATCAACGGTTCAGAGTAACGGGGAATGTGGAAGAGAGATGAAGAAGAGGGTGAAGTGGGTGGAGAAGAAGGGTACCAGCAAGAGTGAAAGTTAAGTCTGCAAAATGGTAGTGAGACCAGCTGTGTTTTATGTGTTGGAGACGGTGGCATTGACCAAAAGACAGGAGGCAGAGCTGGAGGTAGCCGAGTTAAAGATGCTAAGATTTGTACTAGGTGTGAGAAGGATGGACAAGATTCAGAATGAGTGTATTTAGAGGGTCAGCACAAGTTGAACGGTTTGGAGACAACGTCAGAGGCGAGGTTACTTTGGTTTGGACATGTGCAGAGGAGAGATGCTGAATATATTGGGAGAAGGATGCTAGGGATGGATCTGCCAGGCAAGAGGAATGGTGGAAGGCCTAAGAGGAGATTTATGGATGTGGTGAGAGAGGACATGCAGGTAGTTGGCGTAACGGAGCAAGATGAGGAGGACAGGAAAAAGTGGAAAGAGATGATCCGCTGTGGGAATAGCCGAAAGGAAATGATGATGATGATGATTTGTTGTAATAGTGTGCAGTCCTTCACTGAAAGCCATAATACAGTATTGTCTTACTGTTTCAGGTGCTTCAGCTTGTTAGTCTCCCTTGGTGTATTTGGGCTTTTTCCCTATCCATCAGCGAGTGGAATTTGCCTTACCAAACCTGGACGGTTAAAAAACAATTGGGCCTTCGTATTTAGTAGCAATTGGGACCTGATCTATAAAAATAAAGTGCTGATTAAAAGGGACTGTCTGGCAAAAAAAATAACTGCAACCATTAATACCTCTGCTGTAGTCATACCTACTCGCCTCTCTACAGTGGCGGCTTATTCGTATCCAGAGAGACGTTTTTTTTCCCTCTTAGAATACTGGAAATTGCATTGATGAATTATGTTGTTTCTTGAATATGCCAAGTGTTTTGGAGTGGGCTGTTTACACTGTTTCCTTGGCTAGCTGGCTGTAACTCATTAACCCGAAAGTGAGAAAGCACTTCGTAATAAGCAGGTTGACATTAAACTGATGTGAAAGCTCATGTTGGCTAGTATGAAGGCTTCCGTTTTGCTGAAATATAGACAGAATTGTGGTTTTCTTTTTCGAATGGTTTGTTGGATAGCAGATTGCCATCAGGTCTATCAAGCCTCAAAGTCCTCCTGTCTGGCTGCATACTTGCACAGAATCTTTCTTCCCTAACATATCGGCTTCCCTTCCTGCAGCCGCTATACACGTTGCGCAAACTTCTAAAAAGGTGCCTCTTTATATTTCCCACATCGGACTTAAATTAGTTGCCATGTTATACAGTCAGTGTAAACGGAAAACGAATGCTAGTGGTATAACGGTGAATATAGGATTGTTTGTGTGTGGTGAGGAGGATTTCCAGTGATTGAGTCTTATTTACATAAGTCGTGCAACATGAGTACTATTATATTGGCTGGCAGGACGTTAAAAAAAGGAGAATTATGCCTTAATCTCTGAATGCCTGAGAGGCTAAACACTCCACTAAAGAGTAATATACGAGTCCTTTATGTGTGAATAAATAAATGCCTTTGTTTAACAATGCTGTATAGGAAGCACCAAGTATGCGCACATGGGCTGGATGAGGTCAATGGCACTATTGTACTAGTGGCAATCTGTCACAATGTATTTTGTGGGAAAAGGAAACAAAAGACTCTCTTACTTCCTAGGTTTTCCAAAGTGCTGGATTTCAAAGTGGCGCTTTTAGCCATGATGAAACTGTGCACACGGAGTTCTCACGCAAACAAAGATAATCTAAGAAGGTGTCCAAATACTCGGCGTTTTTACTTTAACACTGAGGATTTAATTTGGCTTCTTGCCTTAAGCAGAGCCGGTTGTTTGTCCTAAGTGCAAGTACTTGAACAGGAAGGTTCTGCAGTTGCAAGTTAAGATGAAATCTCCTTTCATCACACACTGAGCCAATAACCACTTGCAAATGCAGTGATGTGCCTTTAAAATCAAGAAACGCTCCTGTTTCATATAACTACGTTCTCTCCCGCTTTCTGCGTTCAGGTGTTTAAACCCAGGACGCCTCCAGAGGCCATCTCTCTGTGTTCCCGTCTGCTGGAATACACACCCGTGACACGTCTCTCTCCGCTAGAGGCCTGTGCCCACGCATTCTTCGATGAACTGCGCCAGCCCAACACTCGCCTGCCCAGCGGCCGAGACCTGCCTCTGCTCTTCAACTTCAGCCCCGTGGGTCAGTGAAATACGCAAACATTTAACGCACGCCAGAGTATGTGTAGGTTTTCTTTTCTGAATTCACTTTACCTTCAAAGGTAACAATCTTTAGTAACAAGCAATAATACCATAAATACAAGCCGGCACTTTGCTAAGAACACCTTGTGTGTCTGAATTGGTGGCATTGTATAAGGACAAACACTCATTAGGTTTAAAAAAAAAAAAAAAAAGAAAAAAAAAAGGCATGCTTTTAAATTCTCAAATCTGATTGGTCAGTACATGTTTATCTGATATAAAATCAAATGATAATGCTTTATAATATAAACGCCCAACAGCTCTTTTACAGGGAAATTCTTTTGGCAAATTCTTCAGTCTATTTTAAAAAAATTCTGTCTTTAAAATGTTGATGTAGTGAAGCTTTCTGTAAGGAGACTCTGGAAAGAGTTTCTCAGCATTTTGTAGGCAGAAAATTTCCCTTTAGGAGTCCTTGAGTGCCTTTCTGATTCTCTGTAACATGACAAGCTGCGTTTTCTTTTTATTGTATTTTTTTCTTAACTTCAAGAGAGAGTGCGGCTGGTGATGAACGACTCTTTATAACCACTTAAGCATAAGCGATAACATGAATGATCTTGTTTCATGGCCATTCCATAACATGAAATATAAATGTAAACAGATGAAAGTAAAACGTCGTTCTTTAATAATATAATTTCACATATTTCACATCAGACCACGTTGTCGCGTTATATTTTTCACAAAATGTTTGTTTGTTTTTAAAAGTCTGTACTCAAGGTTAATCTGCTTTATGCTAAACAAAAGATTCAACTACACCATGTTGTACAATTGAAACAAGATTTAAGGTATTCATGCAGGCTCACATTGAGTGATGAGGTGTCAAGTACTGAGAATTCAATTGAAATGCATCATCATCATCACCATCAATCAGTTCACAAACAGTCGTGACTGTCTTTTATTAGTTGACGTTGCTTAAGACTGCGACTCGATACATTTCCAAAGACCTGCCTTTTACAGTAATATGAGCAACCGCTGGGCGTCTAGGTTTATCTCATCGTAGTCCAGCCGCTCGACGACTGCTTATTCATTTCAAAGTGCAAGATACAACTGCTTACCATTATAAACTCCAGTACTAAGAATAATGCATAGAAGCTCCTAGAATACAAGCTACACAGATCCAAAGAGGCTGAGTGAGCTGGAAATGTGTCCTTTCATTTTCTGAGGCTGACAAATCCAAGATCTGAAGATTCATCGTTCTCTTAAGATAACATGACGTCCTTCTGTGGCTGATAACTTCACCAGGAGCTAAAGATATAATTGTAAGAAGCTAATTATGAAAATAAGCTTGAAACTACTATCTGTCCTCGAAGGCTGAGAATCGACAGTGAAAACCTGGATTTGTTCACGTTAACTAGTGTATTTCTGACCACGCCGGCTTGTTTTATTCATGCCAAATAGACGTTAAAGTGTGTGTGTGTGTGTGTGTGTGTGTGTGTGTGTGTGTGTGGTTTTTTTTTTTTCTCTCTCTCTCCCCACAGAGCTGTCTATCCAGCCCCAGTTGAACTCCACTCTCATTCCTCCTCATGCTCGCTCGCAGACGACGCCTGTTTCTCACGGTACAGAGCTCTCGCCGTACCTCTGAGTTCTGATAAACCTGTATTGGGTGTGTGTGTGTCTGTGCGTGTGTGTAACGAATGCTCTCCGTGCTTGCAGAAGGCAGCGTGTCGGACAGCTCAGCCCAGTCCAGCTCTACACCGGGAGCCCTGAGCAACAGCACCTGAGCATTACCTCTGTGTTTCTGCACCGTTCTCCCTCACCACCTCCTCTTCCTCCTCCTCCTGTCACCTGTCCCTCGTTCCAGCCTTTTCAAAGCTCCAGGACCCGAATCTGCTTCGCACAGATTCCCAACCCCTTCGTTACACATATAGCATCCTTCAGGAGAACGTTTTTTTAGTAGTTGGTGGCTTTTATTTTTTTTTTTATTTTTGTTGGGGTCTGTTTTGTTCATTTCAGGTAGACTTTGTCCTTGATGAGGTTTGCGGCTGTGTGGTTTAAAGGTAAAGAATGGTTTGGTGAGGCATTTCTGACCTCTAGTGGCTGGAGGAGAAAAACAGATTTACCCTCCGTCCTTACTGTCTGCTCCGTCTCTGCGGAGGTCCAACCTTTTTTATTATGTTTTAAACAGAAGTACACCTCATACAGCCACAACATGCAGGTGTATTCTTTTTATTTTAGTTTGCTCTTAAAGTGGAATAAATTTTAGCTCGTTTTTTTTTTTTTTTTTTCCCGCCCCTCCTTAAACGAGACCATGTTCTTGATACGAGTGTGGAAGTGTTTTTATGGAGCAGTGAGTACGGCGGCCTTGTCTTTTCGCCCAGAATTTTGTTTAGGAAAAGGAAAAGAGTTTTTTTTTTTTTTTGTTTGTTTTCTTTTTTTTTTTTTTCCCCTCTCTTTCCGAAGTGACCACAAGTTCTTTTGTTGCTCGGTTAAAGTTGAAAGGACTCCATCTGGAGTGTATTCTAAGTACCAAAACCTATTTAACATGCTGATGGTAGGGTCAGATTTTCGACTTTCAATTCCCCGTGAATGTTCATGATCGGGATGGAGAGGGCTGATCCTAGACCTGTTACTTATGGCCCCCGTGTCATTTCTGTATGATTTTCCTATTCCTGCAGGGACCTGGGTGTGGTCCTTGAGCATACAGAAACGTAAGCACGCACACGTTTATTCTGTTCGTGGCCCCGGCAATATCCTCTGCTCTTGCAAATCTCACAATTCTATAGGAGTTTAGATCATAAAATGATTGTGTGTGTGTGTGCGTGTGTTTCAGTAGAGTTAGAAAATTTAAATATTTAAATGGCTGCTGATCTGTGATGAATCTATATCATTGTAAGTATCATAGAGCCCCACTCTCATGCGCACACACACACTGATGTCCCTCCACTCCCACCTGGAGCCGTCCATCCGTCCCCCTCCATCCCCACTCCTCCCTTCTCTCACTGCTGATATGTAAATATCATGTACCTTTAACTTTTTGTTATTTTTTGTTATTATTGTTATTCTGTTCTTGTAACTTGATTTTTATTTCTAGTGGAGTACTGCTGGTTCAAATAGTGGCCAGCTCTCTCTGTCTCCCTCTCTGTGTCTTTCTCCCAGTGCTCTCATTTGTACATAGCATTTCAACTTGTCCCCCTCTCACCCCTGCCAAGGGAACGGGGGGAATGGAACAAAACTGAGTCTCGCGCTTTCTCTCTTTCTCTTTCCCTCTGTCGCTCTCTCTCTCACCCTCTCTCTCCCGCAGTCCTTGTTCATGTGCTCCCTTCCTCATAAATGTTATTTCAAATATTTTATTTATTGTATTGCAGACAGTGTTTTCTTTCTTTTTTTTTTTTTGTTTTTTTTTTTTTTTTTTTTTTTTTTTTTTTTTTTTTTTTTTTTAAAATGATCTGATGGGGTAGAGACTTGTGTGACCTGTCATTAGAACAACATTCATATCCTAAACTTGATATTATCTTGGAATGTGTTCGAGAGTATGAACGTATTGTCCAGAACATTCTGCGAGTCTCATGATTAGGAAGGTGCAGGCACACAGATATACACGAAAGATAATTAAATGTGGACTGCTTAGCCCATCCAGGACGCAGCGAATGGGTTAAGTGAGGGAGAGGGAGAGAGAAACTGTGTTTTTGTTTGTTGGTATAAATAAGCTCATTAATAAAGTGATGAAAAGTGTCTCTGCCAGTGATTCTTCTCATGCAGTGTAATTATTTACTCACATATATTACATGTAATAAATATATACACACCGTCCATTTTATTAGGAACACCTGCCGTTATCTCGTGGCAGCAGAGCAATGCAAGAAATCATTTCAAACATCAGAATGGTGACTGGTCCCAGAAGATGCCAGATGCTTTAGGTTTTTCACACCGTTCTGTGTAAACTCCTAGGCGATCTGCAGTTTCTGAAATACTCAGACCAGCTTTACTGACACCAACTATCATGCCATGGTTAAAGTCACATTGATCACAGTTTTTCCCCATTCTGATGTTTGGTGTGAACATTACCGTAAGCTCTTAACTTGATTGCATGATGTTGTGCATTGTGCAAGTTCTACTTTTCACTCATGTTAATAATACAATTTGTTTTTAAAAAAAATTATTGAATAAGAAGAGAATTCAAAATAGATGCATTTTCACTCGTGATTTCAGACTTTCGGATGTGTGTATGTGAAGGAGAGAGATGTGTAGCATCTCTTAATTACACACACTACCTCTAATTAAATTTAATTACCAAGCCTTTCATTAAACAACGCAAGACCACCCCTGCTGAAAAATCCATCTGTCTGACCAGCTAACGCTGGAGTTGGACAAACTGGTGGCCCATCAGCTGGTAAGTGCTGGTAGAAAGGAAACCGTTTCTGAATTACCGATACTAATGCTATATTGTAGACAAGATGATGTTTTGCATCATCTTGAGTTGTTTTACCTTTGGGGTAAAATATTAGTATTTTCTAACTGGTCATTTAAATTATGATGACCACAACCAGGATAAAGTGACTACTTGAGATGAATTAATGTGTTTCGATTTAAACGTGTAACTTAGTCGTATAATATGAGCCAAAACTAATAGTCAAGTCAAGTGGGTTTTATTTTCACTACTCATTATTGTAATTACTCATTATTATTGCCACACTTCTACCATTATACTGTGTAATTTCATTTCATTTTATGATACTATACATTATATTAATAAAAGCATTATTTGCTACCAATTTATTTTTTAAATGCGCTACAACTACAGTAAGCTTTTTCATCAAAACATTAACACTGCACCCTTATTCTAACAAGAATACTTCGCCAATCATAGCACGAAGGCCAAAAAACAATAACAACTGCTGCCGTTACAGTCAGTGCACTATTTAGTATGTATTTCCTTTTAGTGTTTTTAATTAAAATACACAATACGCATACTAACTCAATTTCAACTAGCCTGGCTAATTTTCGCCTCGCCTCCGCTCCGTTACTAGAGCAATACCTACTTTTGGTCAATCCATCCATCCATCCAACACAGACAAACAGCCACACACGCTTGCATTCACAATTTAGAGTAGCCAGTTAACCTAATCTGCATGTCTTCGGACTGTGGGAGGAAACCGGAGCACCCGGATGAAACCCACGCATGCACGGGGAGAACATGCAAACTCCGCACAGAAAGGCACCCTGGGTGACCCGGGGATCGAACCCAGGACCTTCTTGCTGTGGGCGGCGACAGTGCTAACCACCGCACCACCGTGCCACCCTATTATTATTATTATTATTATTATTATTATTATCATTATCATTATCATTATTATAAATTTTTCTTTCATTGGACAGGCTCTGATGTTGACCCCTTTTGTGAAACAAACTAAATGTCCCTCAAAGGGACCATTTCAAAGGGATCATAAAGTATCTATCTATCTATCTGAGAACACTTGAGACTGTTTAAAGGCATTCTTGCAAGGCCTTTAATGTCTCAAATTTCATATAGGAAAAAGAAAAACATATTACAAAATCACAATTATATACAATACTAAATGATATAAAGATGTGTGCAAAAGTTTCTGTACATGAAATACAGTACTATAAATAACAGCAGACTTTTGGTCAAGTTAATGTTTAATCACAGCTTAGACTGATCACTTCTGTTAGACAACCTGAATGATGTCGTGGCTCTTCCAGGCCAACCTGGCACATTTACAGTTCATGCCAAAGGTTTATATGCACCTAGGATAAAGATATTCAAATTTAATTTTTCACAACTCTACACATTTCATGTTCTTTTACATTTCCTTTTTTAAGTTAATAACTGTACCTGCTTTGATTCCGTAAGAGGTCATTTCAAAGTAACAGCTAAGAGAGCTTTTATTTTCTGTATCAGATGTTCAGTGCTCAAATGTTCGCACACAGTTTGTTAGTATTTGGCAGCATTACCTTTTAATTGCATGAATCAAACACTTGGTGTAATCTTTCACAAACATAATGATTTGCTGACCTCTTGACAGGACTGGTGTAACAGAGTCAGGGTTTTGAGCTTCCCTGCTCAGACACACTTTTCCAGTTGAGTCGACACGTTTTCTATAGAATTCAGGTGAGCCATTGTAATGGCCAATACGATACTATTACTTTGTTGTCTTTAAGCCTCTTTGTTACAACTTTGGCAGCAAGCTTAGGATCATCGTCCTGCTGGAAGACTCGGTTGCAACCGAGTTTCAACTTTCAGGCTGATATCTTGAGGTTCGGCTTCAGTATTTCTAGATAATCCTGCTTCCTCATGATGTCATCTTTTTTTCTAAAATGCACCATTCACTTTTCCAGTAACACAAAGTTCAAAGTTGGGATGGTGTTCTTCAGCTTTAAAAAGCCTCACCCTATTTCCTCCATACATAGGAGGAAAAGACATACATGCTGGTCATTATGTCTAAACAATTCTATTTTTGTTTCATCAGCCTGGAGAACATACCTCTAAAATGCTCCTCTAAAATCTCCCCATGGTATCAAGGACGCAGGTGCATTCCCAATTAATTAATTCTCCTAATTATGATAACAGGCCAGTCCTAAGCTTCTACATCAGAAGTAATTACATCAATTTCTGGAATCTTCCAGACTGTTTAAACTTACATACATAAACTTTTGACCCACTGGAATTGTAATTGCTTTAATAGTGAATTAAAGCAGAAGTCAACCTGTCTCTATTCACCTATTTAAAAAATGACTGATGATGTGAACTAAGAAGATCTCCTAAATGACTTGCCAAACGAAATGTATGGTAACATGAAATGCACGGAAAACCGAGTTTGAATATTTTTTCCCTGCACAGTAAAATGCTGGTTGGCTTAAATGGACATCACCAGAATTTGAAAAAAGACAGGTGTTGGCACTAGTAAATTAGAGCACTCCTGTGCGCTTTGCGCTTGATATTATTACAGCCGAGATATTAGAAGAGCCAGTGTGTGGACTTTGAAACCTTTGATCATTTTTCTGTTATGGAGATTCACTGATGAACTGACTAAAATGTCTTTGGAAGCTGAAGTCCATCTTTACATGTACTAGGTTCATAGCAAAGCAATGCACACACATTAAATTTCTAGCAAATTGGCTACTTTATTGTAAAAATCGGTGGGGGGTTTTCTGTGTGACTTTTAGTCATGCATTAATGCACACCAATGCATTAATGATTTCTTTAGGTGAAACAGACTGGGATTAATTTACCATTAAATATGTATGCGTGTGTATGTAAGTGCATGGTACACTGTAACAGGCTGTAGTCCCATTCAGGGTGTATTCCCACCTTGAGCACAGCATTCCCGGGATGGGGTCCTGAGCTACAATGCAAACATGTACAAAACAAACCACACTCTTATATTTGTAGCCGTAAATAATAAACGTAATAATTTTATTTTTAATTTCACAGACTGCAATTTGCCATTACTGTGATTCTTTGTGAAAATTTTACTCAGTTAACAGTATGGCGCCAAACATCTACTTGAGTGAAAGTGAAAAGGTATCTGCATTCATACACAAGTAGTCAGGAGTAAACATTTTAACTGATTTAAAATGAACAATTAAAAAATGTTCAATGTAATATTTAGTATATATTCAAAATATAATATTTAACAAACAACAACTCAGATAAACCTTGAATTTGACCCGCTGGTTAGCTAATGCTGAATAACATTGGAATGAATGCTAAGAAACATTAGCAACAAAAACAAAACTAGCTGTCCGATGAATGATTTTAGATTCAAATGAAGGTCAAATAGTAAATTAAATATTTTATAAATATTCAAAATATAGAGTTCTTAACCAATAAAACAACAACTCAAATAAACCTAGAACTTGGCCTGCTGGTTATCTAATGATGGAAAACTTTGGAATGAATGCTAAGACAACATTAGCAAAGAAAAAAAGCTAGATGTCAGATTCACCATTTTAGACTCAAATGAAGGTCAAATGAAAATTGGAATTGGTAAGGAGTTAAAATGTATGGTTTTTTTCTTTTCCCCTCGTGAAGTATAAATCTTCCGAAATAGTTCTCAAATGCAGTAAAGAAGTACAATTTCTATAGTTTTTTTAATATTCTTTTTGTCACACCACATATTTATTAGTTGTGGTGATATGAAAAAAACAACAACAACAACAACAAAAAAAAAAAACAATCACTCATCAATGTTTTAATTACACTTGGATGGTTCAAGGCTTTATTAGAGCACTCCGGGACCTACTAGCGTACTAGTTTTTAAATGTACACTGTTTAGTATATAGTAGGATGCGTGTGCTGTTGAGAGCCGACATTTAAAAGAGTCGACTCCGTTCTCCCAGCGACTCACACAGTCAAGTTTCTGTCAGTGTGATTCTATTGGTGGAATCGAAAGCGCTTGTTGACCAATCACGTAGCCTGTTGTTGAAAGGTTCCTAATATCATTTCAGGTCCAAACCAGTAAGGCTGTATTCGGTGAGTTTTTCTATTTTACAAAATTTAAATAGCACTTCGGGTGAGTATCACACTTACATATCGGTTCTAGTATTTGAACAGTACTTGAGCTTGTTGGAGTTTCTACTGGGGGAGACATCCGCCGTTTGTGCTCGCGGGAGCGCCATTATTAACCACCGAAGAAGCGCGCGCCGTCCTTCTTCGGCGCTTCTTCAACCTTCGTTCTGTTGTTGTCAAGTGTTTTACAGCGACTCGGCACACTCTGGCTGTGCCTTCAGACCCAAACCGTTATCATAAAAGCCGACGGAACAGAAATGTAAACGGTTCGTTCAGTCATGTTCCGGAAGTCGATGACATTTCTAAATGCTAGCTAGCGACTCAGGGTTAGCTTTATGGCTAATATTTGCACCAGGCTAGCATGCTTATTTTGCCGTAGCTAGCATAGACCGGCTAGCTAGCCCAAGGCGTTGGCTATGCTGACTGATTAGCTTGCAAGTTTTAGACACTCGCCTAGTCAGATTTTGTTGTCGCTGTTATTGCAAACTAGTTTGGCTTTCCTCGAGAATGAGTGATTAGTTATTGAGAAATGAAAACATCCCAGTTGACAGGAAACCCCCTTTATCCCCTCTCATCTTGTTCAGCTCAGAATAATGGCCTTATAGGTTCATTATTGGACAGTTACAGTTTGTACAGATGTTACAAATGAACTTTATTTTGAAGGACACTTCCTCCAAGCTAAAATAATTTCATACTTCTTTAAATCATAGCAACCAAGAGCCAATATAGGAAAAAAAATCCATGCTTCATAGTAAATCTCACTGCTTATATATATATATATATATATATATATATATATATATATATATACATTACCAAGAAATAAAGAACATATCTGGTGTTTGAGAAAAGCAGAAGCTACTTAGTATTCAGTAATCATTATTTACTTCCTGCAGTTAATAAAATGTGATGCTTGACTAACCCTAGTACCCTTCTCATATCTATGAAACGTATATTTTTATGAGCAAATTGTCAAATGGCTTAATACTACTTCAGTGTAGGAACGTCCACTTCTGTCTTAGCCTGAAGAGGGCGCTGTTAGTGGGTTCACTGAGTACAGTCGACTGCAAAATTATTGGCTCCCTTCTAATAAAGAGGTTGAAAACCGAATATGAAAAATGTCTTTCTGGTTAATTAGCATATTTTCTCACTTCTTTGCAGTTAATTACCTTATTTTCACACCTCCGTGTGAAAAGTATGACAGAAACCTAACTTTTAATTGAAGTAAATTTATTTGCAGTACATAAAAAGGGTTTTCACTTAACCCACACGCTGTACCTACAGTTACTGGTACAGCTAGAAATTCCTTTGAGCAAACTGTAACTGAAATATATTCTCATTTATATCTTAAATCTGATAGTTTAACATTTTTTTTGCAATGACATTTTGTTATACTGGGATATAAATATGAGGTGACTCAGATGCAACAGTCATTCATCACTGTGGGGAAGATTAGAGAGTGCACAAATGAAATGAGACAAAAGTGTGTAAACTCTTGAGACTTTGTGAAAATGTATCTGAATTACTCAGACTAGCCCATCTGGCACCAAGAACCACCGAGTTCACTTTAAAAATTTTTTTTACACATTCTGATGTTTGATATGAACATTAACTGAAGCTCTTGACCTGTATCTGCATCTATAAATACATTTTGTTCAGGCTCCGAGTTTCAGGTAGTCTGTACACTACCAGTCAAAAGTTTAGACACGCCTTCTAATTCAGTGTTTTTGTCTTTATTTTTATTACTTAAGACACTTCATGTCTTAAAGTAATGATGGACTGTTGTTTCTCTTTACTCAGTTGAGCGGTTGTTGACATAATATGG
>JAQQZR010000033.1:6761358-6811650 GCA_030068235.1 Notoglanidium macrostoma
AGAGGAGAGGGAGAGAGAGGAGAGAGAGAGAGAGAGGGAGAGGGGGAGAGAGAGAGAGAGAGAGAGAGAGGAGAGGGAGAGAGAGGAGAGAGAGAGAGAGAGAGAAGATGGCAGTTCATTTGTGTAAGAGAGCGTGTTTGGAAACTGCAAAGGTCAATCTCTTGACAGCACAGCTGCATCTAAACAGCAGCATTGGATCCGTCATTAAGTTCCCAAAGTTCTATCTGTCTTTGTATTTTATTCCTTTTTCCTCGTGCCTTTAGATAAAACTGAGAGCCCGGTGTGGTGATGTTTTTATACCAGTCTCTCTTTTTCTTCAGATAAGAGACGTAAGATGTATGTCTGTCTTATGCGTTTGCACCTCTCCACCCTTCCTCTTCTTTTTCCTAGATAAGGAAAGTAAAGTGTATGTGTGTTTGTCTGAGATTTTCCTTTTTACTTTGTAGATAAATGACGAAAGCTGTGTTATTAATAGGTGCATCTCTCTCTCGCACTCGCGCGCGCGCTCTCTCTCTCTCTCGCACTCGTGCTCTCTCTCTCTCTCTCTCTCGCTCTCTCTCTCGCACTCGCGCTCTCTCTCTCTCTTTCTCTCGCTCTTTTCCCTGTTCCTCTATCACCCATTTCTTTTTCTCCCCCTAGGCAAGAGATCAATGGTGTGTATGTGAGTTTTAATGTTTTAACCTCTGTGTAATCCTCTCTAGATAAGGAGCCTGTGGTGTGTGTTCAGTGTGGCTCTCAGTTCCTGAACCAGGCTGTATTAGATGTGCACACGCAGCGCTGCACAGGAGAATCTCCTCAGCGGCGCCGTTATAAAGGGCATGGGCGTGGTCGAGTTGGGGGTCAGCTTGAGTGCGATATGTGCGGCCACCGCTGCGTGACGCAGGACGGCCTGGACCTCCACCGGCTCTCGCACACGGGCCAGACGCCGCTACGCTGCCCTCTTACACCCTGCAGGAAACGTTTCGCCTCCAGCACTTCCCTGGCACAGCACGTAATGGCACACTGCCGCGCACCGCTGTCCAAGAGGAACACCCCACGCCGCTTCACATGCAGTTTCTGCACCAAAGAGTTCGCCTACGCCTCCACCTTCGCCGTGCACATGCGCACACACACTGACGAGAGGCCCTTTGAGGTGAGCTCTAGTTTCTACAAACAGCATTCCGTAAAGGAATAAGATCCCCTAACATTTCCTTCCTTACAAATGAATTTCATTATCTAATAATAATAATAATAATAAGGTGCAGTCGTCATTTTTAAGAAATTCTGGCTTGTACAAATAACCTTAATGATACGTAAAACTTTGTCATGGCCTCAGCAGTATTAAGTGGCTGAGAAAACCTGTTTGGAAATCTGAATTCCAGTCTGGGTTGCTTGTTTGTGTTTGGACGAGCCTAATGTTAATCATCTTATAGACACTCTACTTTACAGACCACCTTCCATCATGGATCAAAAGTTGAATCCACCTATTAAATGTGCAGTTATTGATTCTAATCTCATGCTCTTTTTGCCAGTGTAAGGAACTATCTCCTCACGGTCCAGCAGCTGACTGCTCTGTGCATGCACTGAAAAGCCACACAACACAATTCCAGCTAATCAGCAACAGGTGGCGTTTGTGACTAGCACAGGAGAGGGGAAGGGGAACGGGAGGATTCCCTTGGCAGTTTATGAATTTGGGGGGGGCGGAGCTTCTGAAGAACACAGATTGGAAATTTGTATTTGTTTTGCTGTTCAAATTTCAACAGTCTTTCTCCAGAATTGGTGACTCCACCTTTAACTGTTAGAGAACTAATCTTACCTATTGCACCTTTAAGTTTAAAAAAGGATAATAAAAATGTTGTTACTAAGTAGAATTTTTTTATTTACTTACTTGCTCGCTCATTCGCTTGCTCACTCACTCATAACGACGGTCAGCTTGGTAAGTAACTGTAAGCCAGGCTACCACTCCCTGGCCCATAGCAGCGTCTGTAACCACCCTGTTTAGGCCTTTACTTAAATATAAATGTAAATTTTCAATGTATTGAAGCCATGTTCAACATCTCAATCACTGGAGTTCATGTGTGAATTGGCCAGTAACGTTTTTCGATATATATGAAAAATACATTATACATATATATTTTTCATACCACAGTTATGCTAAATTCTTGAATTTGTTCGTTTTTCTATACCCTGGGCTGGCACAGCTCTGACAGTAGTGTCGGCTGTAACCTTAGGTTAATATTAATACTCTGAGTCTAATACAGTGTAGTTTCTATAGTAACAGTTCATACACAAGGACTTGTATGGTGGATGATGTACCTAATCTAAGACTAATAATAAACGGATTAAAAAAAACATGTTTACTGGGTAAAGAAAAACATATTGATTTGATGAACCAGATGTTTATTTAATATGAATCTCAGGTGTGAGTGCTTTGTAATGGTTTAAGTTTTCCACCATGGCGAGTCTCAAAAGCAGAGGACTTTCCAGTTTCTCAATAACTGATCCGTGAGGGAGAGAAAAAGAGAGGCTGGTGAGGGAACGACTGTTTATAGGTGCTATGTAAGTGAGAACACAGATGATCCATAGCATTCAATGCAACTACAAACCGTTAAAAAGTCTGACATGTCATACGTTAATAAGTTAAATTCAGAATTGTGGGCAAATCACTGTGGTATAAGAGGAATAAAACACATCAGCACATGCTGTTATGTGAAAATAGTCAACTTCGAAGCGGTAATAGTATCAATGCTTCATGTCAGGCCTCATCACCCCAACCTGTCTTTCATTATTTTACTGTAACAGCACACGCTTACAAAATGGCGACAGATCATGATGTGCTGTATATCATGCAGTATATAGTCAGAGTAATTCACAGAATGCTGAAAAATAACAGAAAAAAACCCAGACTTTTCAGGAGAGCAGAATATCAGTTGCATGACAGTTTTAACCTAGTACTCATTAAAACTGTATTTTTAGCTCATGCGGCTGTAAAGTTGCTAGACGCTACCAAGACTCAGTCCTGGCTTTAATGCAGTCAGAGATGTTCAGGTGGTAACTGATTTAATAAAATCTTAACGATATAATATCATTATTATATCATTGCCATCTGTTACTCCTGCTTCTTATTTTACCATGTGGCAAACAATACAGGTATTGCTTTAAAAAAAAAAAAAAAAAAAAAAACCCCGTTTCAAGTTGAGCTCATGTTGGAATAATTTGTGTGATTTGTGCACTGTAACACATTGCTTTGTTGACCATAAAAGGATCTTGCTTATATGGCAGGATTTTTATTACTAGGTAACCAAATGAGACGGATTCTGCTTTCACATTTTATATAATTGGCTGAAACAACAGTGGAAAAGTTTTTCTGTAATGCAAAACTAGGTTGAGGAAGAGGCACACCAATGGACTGCAGGGTGACTTAATCATGTCCGTTATTATTGTTACCTGTGTTTATGTAACAAAAGCCACAATTATTAAAATGGAGCACACTTATGAAACACACACACACGTGTGTGTGTGTGTGTGTGTGTGTATATATATATGTGTGTGTGTGTGTGTATGTGTATATATAGTGTACCTGTGTGTGTAAACAGTTTTAAGCAATTGACTGTTACCATGATTAATAAACAAGCACAATCAATTCAAAAACCTTTTAGAGAAAAATTGCCACTCCCCCCACACGCTCTAATTTCATTGTATAACAGAGAGGAGCTGCTTTTTGCGCTTGTGCAGTGGAACACTTCACTCTCTGCGAGTAGATAAGGACTCCCTTCTATCCAGCATAGCCTGCGTGCCAATTTGGCCTGGAGAAGCAAAAGTCCAGATATGGAATCAGTCCTCCCACAGAGGCAAAGGCACCGTGCTCCAAAAATGACTTGCTCGTTTTCTTCTAGAGAATTATGTAACAACGTTATAATAAGGTGGAAATTCTCCTTCACACTGCGAACAAGCCGATCAGCATCTGGCTGTCCTCAGCTCCACCAGGACCTTGTAGTGCGTTACTGATCACTGCTCAATTTATCCCGTTTATTTACATCCTGCTCAGTGACCAGGTCCGCGTGGGGGAGGGTTGGTGACTAATATAAAATTTCAGCTGAGCAGATTCCTTCAAATTTCACGGGAGAAACCAACTGGAGTTTCAACTCCGTTTTTTTAAATCAGTATAGTCCTTTTGAATTCATTGATCATTCAGTCCCTTTTACTTTGTCCTATCCCACTTTTTCTCTGTTCTCCTTTCTCCTCCCTGTGCCTCTCTCTCTCTCTCAGTGCACTCAATGTGGGAAGCGTTTCCGGCAGCTGCCCCACCTGCAGGACCACGAGCGTATCCATAGTGGCGAGCGGCCGTTTGTGTGCTGGGTCTGCGGGAAGAGCTTTAGCGTGGCAGCGCGGTTAGCCGAGCACGCCCGGGTGCACAGCGGTGAGCGCCCTTTCGCTTGCCCTCGTTGCCCCACCGCCTTCCGCTCGCGCCCCAATCTCCACAAACACCTCCGTCTGCACGCCAGCGACCCTAATAACCCCAACGCTGAGGCCACCGCAGACCAGGACTCAGCTGTACAGACCATCCTGCTGGTGCAGGAAGCCTCACCCACATCCCCACCGGCCATGGCGTCTACCTCCACCACCATCCCCATCATCCAGGAGGGCACGCTGGTACCCGAGCAGCACGGCGCCTCTGTGGTGTTCCTCCATAACAACATTGCAGTGCCTGCAGTTGCCATGCCCACCATATCAGTGGTGGCTGGCCAAGAAGTCCCGCACACCATTGAGTTCATTATAGAGGAGACTGTGTAGGGGGGGTGAAGGGAATAGAAAGGAAAGAAAGACAGAGAGAGATTGGAGCCATTTTCGAAGTGGCTTCGGAGATGGGCACAGAGATAACTTAAGGTTATCTATGTAAGAAAGAGCAGGAAGGAGAGAATGAGCTGAGGTTAAAACCTTACAGGATAAAGCATTTCTCTCTGTATGTGTAGAAATGAAACTGTTAGCTGATGCTTGGCTTAAATAGCTGTTACTTATTTTTGGACTAGCAGAACCAGAACTCATCAACTTTGCCTAAATTATAATGAGGAATATTGAGCACGGCGTTTGAGAGCTTGTATATAGTTCCACCAATCTGTCCTCATTTGAATGTGTCATTATTACCTTTGGCATGAGTTGCTCATAAAGTTTATAGTGTTTGTTTTTAATAAAAACTATTTGGCTTTATGGGGCTTCCTCTCCTTGATTTCTTATTTTCCAAATGAAGACATAAGATCATGTTTTTCACACATCCTATTCAACTTTTCTTAAACTCTGCATCGATGATGGAAATTTAGCACGGATAGGTGTTTATACTTTAGATCCTGGTGAACCTAATAAACCAGACGGGTCAAAGATGAAGAGACTGTTCAGAAAATAATAAAAGGCAATTGTAAAAAAAATCCATAGAGATTTCTTTTATTGTGACATTTTTTTTCTTTAATATTTGATGTTAGACTTCTGGCTGTTATTCATAATAGTAATTTTGTACAAACAGTTTTTGAAATGTATTCCTTAAAATGACTTTCAACACAAAAGAGACAGATGGCTGCAGAAAGAAAAATTACTGCAGAAGTATTCGCCTCATTTTGCCATCAGAAGTTGCATAGTAAGTGTGTGCAATTAAAGTGTCGTGTTAAAATACACCTGTTCCTGAAAGGCCCCGGAGTTTGTTAGAGGACGTACCCTCACCATCCACTTTATTAGGAGCACCTGTACATTCGTGCAGTTATCTAATCAGCCAATCATGTGGCAGCAGCGCAATGCTCAAAAAATCTTGCAGATACAGGTTAAGAGCTTCA
This sequence comes from Notoglanidium macrostoma, assembly GCA_030068235.1. NCBI lineage: Eukaryota > Metazoa > Chordata > Actinopteri > Siluriformes > Auchenoglanididae > Notoglanidium > Notoglanidium macrostoma. The sequence continues at coordinate 6,767,160 of JAQQZR010000033.1, forward strand.
GTTAAGGTTCATATCAATCATCAGAGTGAAGAAAACCTGTGATCTCTTTGACCAGTTGTAAAGAGTGAGTATATGAGTTACTGTATCCTTCCTGGCAGCTTGAACCAATCAGGTTATTTTCTTTTGCTCTTGCTTATCAACAAGGCATTTCCACCCACAGAACGGTCAGTCACTCAATGTTTTTGTTTTTCCCACCATTCTGTGTAACCTCTAGAGACTAAACCAGCTCAAACCAGTCCATCTGCTACCAGCATCCATGCCACGATCACACAGATTTTCATCATTCTTCTTTCATTCTTGAGGTGGATGGGCTACAACAGCAAAAGACCACATTGTATTCTAATCTTGCCAGCCAAGAACAAGAATCTGAGGCTATTGTGGGTACAGTCACAGAGCTCATACCATTTCTTCATTCTGATGGTTGACGTGAACGCTAACTGAAGCTCTACCTGTATCTGGATGATTTTTTTTTTGTTGCTGCCAAAAGCTTGGCTGATTGGATAACTGCATAAATGTACAGGTGTTCCTAATAAAATGGACAGCGGGTGTATTTAAATAAACAGCATAATAAGGACTGAGGTGCTAACAAAACAAAGTTCTGGAAATGTTTGTTGTTAAAACAATATCCCAAACTTTGAACGTTCCCCAAAGCACCATTACTGAAAATGGAAAGAATAAGGCACAACAGTAAGGAGGCTATCCAACAAAACATAGGTGACCAGGTAAGGATTGGTGGGAAAAGCAACCAAGAGGACAAGGGGCAACACTGAAAGAGCTCAGATGGGAGAAACCTCAAAGGACTACCATAACTTGGACAATCCATAAAGTTGGACATTATGGAAGAGAGACAAACCATTTGAATTTCCATTTAGATTTTGTGAATAGATCTGTTGAATACGCCGCAAATGTGGAAAAAGGTCTCCTGGTCTGATATGAGCAAAATTGGAATTGGCATAACATTCTATATATATATATATACTGTATATATATAGCAATAACCAGTCATTGCTCAGTTCCCTGAGAACACCATCCTGACAGTGAAGCATGGTAGGGGTAGCATCATATTGAGCGTTGACCTTTGGCCTATTGGTGGTCCTTTTCTGGAAGGGTTTGATTAGGACTGTCATATAGACATGTAAAAAAACAAACACACAGGAAACCATGTCATGCTTGGACTCTCCAAAGTGTTTGCTGGCATGGTTTGGGTTTACTGCTCCCTTTAGAGGAAAATCAATAATACCTATTATTCTCAGTGACCACCTTTACCTTTCATGCTGCGACATTTCTATCCTGATAGGAGTGCTCTCTTTCAGGATGTCAGTGACTCCATCCTCATGACGCAAGGGCTCACTGAATGTTTTGTTGTGTATGAAATCGTAAATGTTAATCATGGCCTTTACAGTCACCAGATTTCAACCCAATTGGACACCTATGGAAGATTTTGAGCTGATATATTAGACAACCTCCTCACAACCAACATGATCACACCAACTGAGGGAATGTCCTTTGGAAGAATCCCTCCAGCGCAGTTCCGTTCACTGTAAAACTGGGGGTGGTCATGGCTCAACAACCCTGATCAGAAGGTTGGAGGTTCAACCATCCAAGCACTGCCGATGGGCCCTTAACCCCTCACTGCTCCGGAGGCGCTGTATCATGGCTGACCCTGTGCTTTTAACCCAACGCCCTAACAAGCTGGGATATGCGGAGAAAAGAATTTTACTGTGCTGTAAAGTATATGCGACAAATAAAGGTTGCTCCTAAAATGTATGCCAATGTGAAGCTGTTCTTGCTGCTCATGGTGGCCCAACACCATTTTTTCACATATATATATATATATATATATACAGCATCTATGGGTTTAAAAAAACTTATGAGATCAGCACAAACAGCTTCCAATGAGTTTATATTACTATCACCCTGATTATTTAACCTATACGGCGTCCCTCTGATATCTGGGAGTCTATAAATACACGTCCATGAGATGACCATGAGCGAGGATGCTGAGGCAGCTGAAAACCTGCTGACCCTACAATACACTAGTGTATTACAACAAACTCACCCACGCAGATCCAAGTGTGTGTGTGTGTGTGTGGGGGGTAGTAGGAGGGTAGTTGGCATGTGTGATAAATGCATTATTTTAATGATGACGCTCTTCCACAGCTCAGACCTCACACTGATGTTGCCGCTCGTCTTGTGTTTGTCAGCATGTAGTCGATTAGATGCCACTTAAGGAAATGTATTGCTGCCACAGAACTGTGGCCTTTGCAAATGAGCATTGTGATCACTGCCTTCTTTGGCCTGCAGCAGCATGTCTGCGTGTTTAAGTGACCAGTGTTGTTATGTGACCAGTTGCAGACATTGCATCATATTGTCCAGTATGTTAAACTTCTTATTTGTCATTGCTTCTTATGGACTCTCTCGCTCTCTCTTTCGCTGCAGTGTGTCTCTGCTGAGGTGGCTGTACCTGCTGTGACTTGCCCTGACTTTGACAAAGTGTTCCCCCTATGTGCTCTGTCTGTGTGCGTGTGTGTTAGATCTATGCTGCTTTGTATGTTAATATGCAGTGGTGTGTATGTGTATAATGTGACTAGCGCATTGGTCAGGACGCTTTCGTCCTCCCGTGAGCATGTGTGTTTGGGAGCGTGATGAACATTTACATTAACATTTGTTAACTCATCAGACGTTTTTGTAAAAAGTGACTTACAAATGGGCAAGCATTAACATTGCTAGAAGGTCACAAATGTGTTTTTTGGCAGGTTCTGCGATTTGATTTCACCACCTTTTGACTATTATCACTGAGCTCTAACTGCTTTGCATGAGAATATGAGCATGCTATGTTTATCCTTGAGTGTTAATGGAACGTGTGTTGCTTGTGTGCCTTTTAGAATGCCTGTGTATGTGTGTGTACCCAGTTGATGGTTTTCCACGCTTGTCTGGCCATGTTCGCCATTTCTCTCTGTCTCTCTCTCCTTTATGCTAGCACATACACTCACCCCTAGTCCCCTCCTGTTTTGTTCACCTTGCCTCTCCCCTTTCCTTTCCTCTTTCCCTCTCTTCCCTTCCCTTTTCCCCTCCCTCTTCCTTTTCTCTCTCTCTCTCTCTGTCTCTCTCTCTCTCTCGCTCATTGATAGTAGAGACGATGTGACTGGAATACTGAGTATCTAATCATTATTCCACTAGTGAGGCACAGCACACAGACGGAATGCCAATTCTGCCGGTCTCTCCCTCTCTCTCTCTTCCTCGCTTATCTTCCCATCCCCTCCCTCTCTCCCACGCTTTCGCTCCATCCCCTGCTGTGTCCCCATGTTTCCGTGTTATCTAGGCAAAGGTTAACATTAAAACCTCAAAGACGTGAGGATTAAGGGGACGCAGGGCTGGGTTTTTTTAAATGTATCTTTGCATACATAAAAGGAAGGGCTTGCAAACACTCACATCCCAGCACAGCGCTATTGTTTGTGTGTGTGAGTGTGTGTGTGTTACTATGCCAGTATGAGGACTTTTTGTGTGTATTGCATAAAAAGGGGATTCTGCGCTAAGCTTATACTGAAGCACTGAGGGAAAAGAGGAGAGGAGAGTAGCACGAGTGTGTACAGGAGAGAGAGAGAGAGAGAGAGAGAGAGAGTGAAAGAGAGAGGGAGAAGCGAAGAGCACTGCTGCATGACAACAGGTGTAGATGACAACAGTAATTAAGGAGACACGCATTCAAGGGCGCGGGTGTGTGCCTTCATTGCCCGTTTCAGAAAGATTACATTATACAGTTCCGTGAAAAGCGGGACAGGAGGGATGAAATAGAAAAACTGCAAATAGTGAAATGGTAAATTAAATTAATTGGCTGAATATACAGTATACGCAGTGGTGCCTGTGAGTTACTTCTAAAAGGGAAATAGTGAACTCAGTTATCTGGGTGCATTAATATACACTTACCAGCCACTTTAATAGGAACACCAGCACGCCTGCTCATTCATGCAATTATCCGGTCAGCCAATCATGTGGCAGCAGCACAATGAAAACAATCATGCAGATACAGATCAAGAGCTTCAGTTACTGTTTATTTCAGAATGGAGAAAAAAAATGTAATCTCAACCTTCGCAAACTGCTGATATCCTGGGAGTTTAATACAGATCAGTATCTAGATTTTACACAAAATGGTGCATCTACTGAGCAGCAGATCTGTGGGCAGAAATGCCTTGTTGATGAGAGAGGTCAGACGAGAATGACCAGACTGATTCAAGCTGACAAGACTACGGTAACTCAAATAGCCACTCTTTACAACCATGGTGAGCAGAAAACACACAAAATGTCAAACCTTGAGGCAGATGAGCTCAGCAGATCTGAAACAGTTCCACTCCTGTATGTCAAGAACAGGAATCTGTAGCTACAGTGAGCACTACACAGCTGAAGCTTGGAAAAACATCTCCTGGTCTTTTTTTCCAGTCTGCAACTGGCCAGTTCGGATGTGCCTGATGCCGCTGCAGCCTCACATTCCTGTTCTTGGCCTGGAAGAAGTGGATTCCGATGTGGAGCTTTGCAGTGGTAGCCCATCTTCCTGTTTTCTGAGAAGTTTTTCTGCTCACCACTGTTGTAAAGAGAGGTTATTTGAGTTAACATAGACTACATGCCAGCTCGAACCAGCATTTTGCTTTTTCTGTGTAAACTCTAGAGACTGTTCTGTGTGTGTGGAAATCCCAGGAGATCAGCAGTTTCTGAAATACTGAAACCAGCCCGTCTGGCACCGACAACCGTACCAGATTCAAAGTCACTGAGATCATATTTTTCCCATGTTCTCTTGTTTGCCGTGAACATTGACTTAAGATCTGTACTGGCATTGCTTTAATGCATTGCCCTGCTGTCATAAGATTGGCTAATGGGATAACTGCATGAATAAGCAGGTGTATAGGCATTCCTAATAAACTGATTGATGAGTGTACATGTTTTCTTGTGCATCCTCTCTAAGGTCTTCTTATCTTAATCCAAAGACCCTAAGGGTCTTCTCATAAAAAAAGAACTAACCAGTCAGCAAATTCAAAATGCTTACACAATATTTACATATGTAAATCAATATATATTCATTAGGCTGATGCTTTTATCCAAAGCTCAGGGAGAATCCAATAGAATCAATGAGTGAAGTAGTTGAAGGTTAATGTTGCTCAAATGCCCAGAGATTTGAACTTACAACCTTCTGATTACCCAGAGTCTTAATAACTGAGCCACTACTGCCTTCTAATTAGGAATGATGACAAGGTTTTGTGGTGACATATTTACATTTAATAATTTTGCATCTGTATTAATTTACAATTGAGACAGGATGCATTCCAAGCTGTTGAGTGTCAGTGGCCTAGACCAGGGATTAACCAGTGGCTCTCTGGCTTATTTGAACTCTTCTAGCACAATTTAACACCTTAATCACTTCTCAGCACAGCCCTATAATGAGGGCGGATGATTTTAACCAAAGCAATTGTGAATTCCATTTGGTCCCAACAGTGGTTCTATGGAAGTTTCCCAATTTGAGCTCATAACTTTTGGTCCCTACCACAGCATGTGTCCACATGTGGATGTGTTTTGGTGTAATGGTGTTATGTGTTTCTACATGTGGATGTATCTTGGCATAATCTGTATCCACATGTGGATGTGTTTTGGTGTAATGGTGTTATGTGTTTCTTCATGTGGATGTATCTTGGCATAATCTGTATCCACATGTGGATGTGTTTTGGTCAATTGGTGTAATTTGTCCACATGTGGATGTGTAATGGTATAATTCGTGTCCACATATAGATATGTGTTGGTGTAATCTATGTCAATAAGTACACGTGTATGGTGTGATTTGTGTCCACATGTGGATGTGTTTTGGTGTAATAGTATAATCTGTGTCCACACGTGGATGTGTGTTGGTGTAATCTGTGTCCATATGTGCACGTGTATGGTGTGATGGTGTGATTTGTGTCAACATATGAATGTGTGTTGGTATAATCTGTGTCCGCATGTGGATGTGTGTTGGTGTAATGGTGAAATCTGTGTCCACACATGGATGTATGTTAGTTTCATGGTGTAATTTATGTCCACATGTGGAATGCGTCTTGGAATAATGGTATTTATATCCTTGCCTGTGTAACTGTGTATTGGTCTGCCGTGCTTTGTTTATATACACAACACTACACATCCTGAAATATGCACGTGTGATGTCGCTCTTGGACTGGAGCCTTCATTTGTTTTCTTCCTGCTTCCCTTATTTCATTCCTTATTTCCTCGATGGAGAATGGAGGGGATGGAAGTGGCTGTCCATCTTTAATAAATGGGCAAGGTAAAAAGGAGCAGGATTGAGGGAGGAGGGACAGGAGAAATAGCTCTTTGGATTTAGATTGGAGCACGAGCAGAAGAGGTATAGGGGATACAATGAGCTGAGTGAGAGAGAGAGAGAGAGAGAGGGAGGGAGGGGTCGGAGTCAGGGAGTGAATGCAGCTTGCGGTGCCTGCTGTGGAATTACAGCAGAGAACATTGTAAGGGACCTGAAAGAAAGCACTTTAAAAGAAAACGGAGGTTTGAATTGGAAGTACAAATACGGACACGCTGACACGTCCATGCCTCCCGAAGAGTGGCGCAAAATCAAGGAGAAAAGAATTGGCAAGATTCGAGGGGCTCTGTCATTTTTCACACCGTAGACTTCAGAGCAGACCGGCAAGTGCCACCCTATTACTGGATTGTCGCCTAACAGTAAGTGTGGGTTTATGCCATATTGCATCATGACCATGTCATTCATGCTGATTATTGTGCCATTCATGAACAACCCAGACGAGGGGATGCTGGATGACTTTTGCTGTCTTGCCTTTGATTTGCCAGGGGAAGAGTGTGCCATACCATAGACTGTGTGTGTGTGCGTATTTGTGTGTGCATGGTGCCAGCGTGTGATTGGTATTCCATGTACGGTGTGCGGCGCTCCAAACGGGCTCTGTTCAGAATGGCTCCACAGAGCAGGGATTGTATTAACCTGCGGAGAACCACTCCGCTAAAGCATTGAGTTTCCCACAGCTTCTTTCTCTCCTCATTTTTGCATTTTCATTAGATCTTAATGAAACCCTCTGGGCATTTGTTCCCACATGTTTCATTTGAACCCAGCGTCTCTCCTCCCTCTCTCTCTCTCGCCTTCTCTCTCTCTGTCTCTTTTGCCCCTTTCCTCTTTTTTTGTACCCTTGCACCTCTTCTCCCTTCCCTCCATCCTCCCCCTTGCCGTCCCTGCCTCCCTCCATCCCCCACTCTGACTCAGAGAGTGCTGTCCTCTGCTGATGGATTTGAGAGAAACCTGGCCGTCTTACATTCATTTTCTGGCTGTGAGCCTTGTCTCCACTCATTCCCTTGTTCCCTCATCTCTCAATCGTTCCTTGTTTGCATAAGAAGGATGTGAGGGTCCTTCCTATTGCTTAGATTTAGTCAGTGTGTGGAGCGGTGAAAACTGCTGCATCTGGCTTAGAGATCACTCACATTTTGCCTATGACATTTGTTGCGCATAGACGCACACGCGCGTGTGTGTGTAACGAGGAGGACATGCCATCATTTGCTACCTCAGATGCCGATTTAACTCCTACTATGGTGCTTTCACACCCTTTTCTCATGCACACTTAGATACCAGATTTCACTTGTTCACCCTCACACGCACAGTGCTAACGAGCTAAGCCCCCTCATGGCGTGTATGGCTGTGTATTGATTAAGCGCAGTACTCCAGAGGGTTGTTATAGGCTATAGTTCAAGCTGTCCAGCATTTCCAGATGCCTATATCTCTCCATTTTTCTCACTCTCTATCTCTAACAGATAATCACTGAAGCCCTGCTCACCCTGTTTAACACACTGACAGCTTGTGTAGCTTGCGAGTCTTTATCTTCTGTCTGTGTGTGTTTTGGAAAGGAATATGTTTGGGTGGGCCATGGAAGATCCAGAACAATGAAAGAACGAAGAATGTGGATGCAAAGACGCAGTCAAGGCAGGGTGAAATAAACGTGTGATGTGTGGGTTAAATAACAGTGACTGAAATGTTGCCCTTTCGCCCATCACTCGTCTCCCGCTAGCAAACTCACTCCTTCACTTTCATCTTTCATTTCATCTTGCCGAATGTTGGTTCCATCTCGACCTTGCTTAAATAGTACCGAGGGCCATTCTTTCTATTACTGATTGCTTTCATCACTTGCCTTGTTCCATTTCTCTTCTGTCCACTTGGATCATTTGAACTTAGTCCATTACATTTGACAGCACAGCACTGACAAGCCTCACAAAAGGTCTCCAGAGTAACCCAATAATTTGATTCAATAGGAATGTTAGACACACAAAGACATGTTTGGGCCATGCTTCTGTACTGCTCTGTAAGGGCATTGAGATGATGATGGTAAGATGGCAGTCTGCCATTGGTGCACATACAGTACAGCTTATTAACATACTACAGTTTGCTCTAATACACTCTGCATTAACATGATACTCATGGAATAACCGATGGAATACTTCTACACTCATTAGTCCCAGATTACAAACTTGTAAAATTAAAAAAGAAATTCTATTAAAATGTGACAGTGAATCTCTGTATTTTTGTCATTTTCCTCAGGTTTTAGGCCTGAAAACCAGTGTGTGGACCTTCTCTAAATATGTGACTCCAATCAAACTTGAGTTCAGTCTAGCCAAAGGGATATTAGCTCATATGCTTATGGAAATGTGGGTCTAAAGATAGGAGTCACTATCGGCTACGTCTCCTACACACCTGAGGAGTCAGACTGAGGAACTGTGGGAAACGAGGAGGTTAATGTTCTTGGACATCTCCACCACTAGAACAAGAGAGAGGACAGAGGCTCTCCTGGAACTTCTGGGATTGGGCCCATCTCATTTCACCTGGATACTTGGACCTATTAGATATTAGTCGCTGAACTGTTTTATCTGGAATCAAAAGCTTTGAAAATATAGCGTTTTAATATATAGTCCCGCAAATCTTTCCTCATCTGTCTGTAGCAGAGTTGATTAAGAATCGCCACCTCTGACAAGAAGATCTTGGCCTAGTCGTTCTCTTTCATCTGCATATGGCCTAACAGTGTGTGTGTGGGGTCCGTGTGAAGACCTATATTTGAAAGTGTGTGTTTGTGCATGTACAGCTATGGGTAAGGTCAGGAGCAAGAGGCTAGCAGGAAGAGGCAGCTAATTATTAATGCATATTTCTCAGCCAGGTGGTAGGTTAGTGTGTGTGTGTGAGTGAGGGTGCAGATGTCAGTAAGAGTGTGTCCGAATGTGGTCGTGTGTCAGGAAACGTGTTCTTTATTGTGTGTATAGAGTCCTCAAAATTAGACATGATTGTAGGCAGGTTTTCGTGCAGGCAAAGATAACATCTGCAGGAGAGTGTAATAAAGTCTGAGACAGAGTGAAAAACAGACAAAGACCAGGCTTTTTGATTTTTTTTTTTTTTTTTTTGGTATCTATCCTCACTTCCCTGGTCTAATCACCATAGACTAGGCCATAAATAAAGAGGCAGTGAAAGGCTGAGCATAAAGCAGAGGGAAAATTAAAATCCTCCACCTGATTCCCTCTTCTGTGTCTGTTTTTGATGTTAGTAGCACCAGCCAGGATTTCACTAAGCTCTGCAGCTTGGATAAGGTCCTCAGTAAATGACTTTCCCCCGTGATATTAGATCATTACAACTGTAGACTTCTGAGGTGCTGCTTATCCACCCTTCTTTAGAGTTCAGCTATTTGGAACGGTCCACTTGTAGCAGTGAAAAAGGGTTTGGACAATTGTGATTTTCCACTCTCTCTGACCCGGAACCCAGCATTTCCCAAGAGGAGCGAGTTCGCCGCCTAACTCAGCAACTCCATGGCGCCTTGTTCCTGACGACGCATGCTTCATTCTGTGAGTAAATCACTTCTACACCCTACCTTTGTGTGTGTGTGTGTGTGTGTGTGTGTGTGTAGTAGTAGTAGTAGTAGTAGTAGTAGTAGTAGTAGTAGTAGTAGTAGTAGTAGTGAGTAAATCACTTTTATACTTTATCTATGTGTGTGTGTTTTCTTACCCATGTTGTCTCCGGATGAGTGAGCTAACAACACTTGCTGTGTCTGGCCTCTCTGTGTGTGCATGATCCTGTGAGCAAATGATAACTTGTCAGGTAGAGTTAGCTCTGGTGTGTTGGAGCTGATTCCTGAAATTGTAGTCTGTTTGTGATCTCATGTGGACTGATGTATGTGAGCTTGCTTTCGCCGCCTCACTTGGTACTCCCACTGGGCCTTAAACCTTCCTTGAGTTCATATTGTATTTTCAATCCATGAAATATTTTCTAGCATCCTGCTAAGATGTTTGTACGCACCTTTACTCCTACAAGGTCACTACCTTTTCACCCCACAAACAATATACTGTACCTAGACACTTATATAAGACACTAATAGCAAAAGATTCTCGGTTTTTAAAATTGTTCTTCTCTCCAGCACTCTAAGCGTGCACATTAAAGCCATTTAGGACAATTCAGCTCCTTCTATTACCTGACAATTAGTGTGGACATGCCCTTAACCGGTCCAGCGAGCTGTGAAGAGCATCGCCTTCCTACCCACTCCTTCGTTGGTTACGCAGAGCCTGAAAATCCGTCTCAAATTGCGCCTCGTGTCTGATATAATTTATTGTCTTGAGAGTTATAGGACCCTCTATTTGTGTCTTCACTCTAGTTTCTAAGCCTAAACTTACTTAAGGTTTAATAGCAGATGTCAATGAACTCAAAGCCCATTGGTCTGGGTAGAGATTTATTAGATTTGCTCTGAGAGCTTAAAAAGGGGAATTGTATTTTTCTTCTCTCTTACATTTGACATTTAAGTAAGCTGCATGAGGCTCCAGGTGTTCAAATCTACCTTCGAATTACACCTGTGAAGGAAGAGGAGTAATGGGGCTAATGTGATTGAAGTTCAGACTGATACAGTGTTCTCACTGGGTGTATGCACGTATTTATTTGTGTGTGCCGTTGCTGACGTAACTATTCTGACGCTCATAAGGCTCTCATCGGCGCCCTGTTCGTGGTCTGAGTGTACTTGCGAGTTATTGCTGCATTTACACACCTCTGTGATGTTCGCCTGCTCTGTTGCCATGGCACCGGGCCATTGCTGTTTACTGGTAGGCTGAGAGCAAACACTGGAAGTAGCAGATGTGTCAGAGACCAAAACCATATCACCAAACATATAGTGCATAGAGTCAAAAAATAAACCAAGAAGCAAACACATGTTTTCTTCTCATAAGAATCAACTGAACTGAATCTGTCATGCTTACTGATACTGGTATGACTCTTCCTTGCTATAATTAGACATTAGGATGTGTATTAGAGCAGGGCTTTGATGGTGCAATAACGGTAAGCACCACATTCAAAATCTAGGTCTTATTCGAGAACCAGTTTGATGCACAGACAAACTCGGAGGAAATATTACTTCACACCTGAGATAATAACCTTGGCCATTCCGACTGTGAACTGCATAAAAAGAGATCTCTGTAATCAGACTTCTGATTGTACTGAAATGAAACCATGGCCTCAGAGTGGGCAACACCATTTAGATGAGTTCGCCAGTGAAGATGAAGAAACAGCTTTTCTGTAAAGCCACACCAGAGACTTTTGCGACAGTGAAGAGCTCACTGGATCATCTCCGAACACAGCTTACTGAAAGATGCTCACTGAACCACTGCTGATTCTTCACAAGCTTAACATCTTTCATTTATTTTTATTTCTTCCCTATTTTTTCTTCCCAGCTTGGTACCAACTGGGGCAAGATGAGGACTGGCTCATTCTTCCTTCTACACATGTGCAGCTCTGTCTCCAAAGCTTTTCTGAATACTCTTCTTGCAATTTATTAGGAGTATAACACAATGCACACATGTATTTGTTTGGTGCTTCAAATATTCATACCTGTATTCATACTCAGATTTAAACCTGAAGCTTGCATAGTCTATAACTATATGGGAAGTGGTTGTTTTATTTTAAGGTCTTTCAGAACCTTAACACTGTGCCCCTAAGGGGAAAAAAACCACTGGGAAATAATGAAAAAAAAAAAGAAGCCAGGACTGCAGGAAAATTTAAATTCCCAAATTATAACAACAAATAGCAATTTAGACCAGCACACTGGTGCAGTGATTAGCACTGTCACCTCACAGCGAGAAGGTTCTGGGTTCGAGCCTGATGGCCAACTGGGGCCTTTCTGTGTGGAGTTTGCATGTTCTTCCCCTGCCTGCATGGGTTTCCTCTGGGTGCTCCGGTTTCCTTCCACAGTCCAAAGACGTGCAGATTAGGTTAACTTGCTACTCTAAATTGGCCATAGTTGTGAATGTGAACGGATGTTTGTCCCTTTGTTACCCCTGCCATTGATTGGTGACTTGCCCAAGTTGTACCCTGCCTCTCGCCTGAAGTCAGCTGGGATTGGCTCCAGTGTCCCTGTGACCTTTAATGGATCAGCGGTATAAATAATGGATGGTTGTCATAGCAATTTGATAAACATAATTTAATTCAACTGCTTAACCAGATGCCCTGTGTAATTTTCTAGTAAGCATTCTACCTTCTGTCAAGAGTGATTGAGTAAGCAAGCTAACTATTGTTGTTTATCCTTGACAACAGTACCACTTTTAGCGGTTTTAATTAAATTCTCGGTTTGTTAAATATCAAGAAGTTCAGAAATGTTTACTCACATTCTCTTATGAATCGGAGATGCAGTAATGCTGCTAATCAAAATGCACTGAATTATAGCACCATTTTAATAAAGAATTTTTAAGAAAAAATTACATTTTAAGAAAGATGGAGAACAATCATTTAAGATCAATGAGAAACATGTGCAATTAACGTACAAGTTAATATTTTCTATATTTATTTCAATGATTGTTTGGACACCAAGGCAGATGTATGCTGCACTCCAGCCTGTGGTCTGCATGGACTATATAGACTGGCAGCTTTATAAATACATCACAAATGTGTGTGCCCCACTGTTCACGTGTCCCTATGCAAAACTGAGAGAAGAAAAAGAAGAAAAATGTTTCTACCTTATCCAGTGCCTGCATTTTTTCGGGTTAGTTGGAGGTATTTTTGTGTGGTTTTAGAGATGTACTTGGGGTGGATATTTTGTGAAACCTGGCAACCCAGCCTACGAGCTTTGCTGTCAAGCTTGGCATGAAAATAATTTTTTTCTTTCTTCCTGCAGATCCCAATGCCGATGCACACACTTAATCAAAAAAAAAAAACTCCAAACAATAGTGCACCTCCTGTTCATATTTGTATTTGTTTGGAACACATCTGTTATGTATCATAATGGAGACAAGCACTCACTACTTTAGTTGATATACATTAGTTTTCAGATGCTCATGATTGGCTAGTGTCTTTGATTGACAGGGGTGGAGAATATGCAATCCCTTCACAAGCTTCACGTCCCTCCAGGTAATTACTACCTTTCCATCATCATACCATAATGAAGCTTCTCTGATTAAGTTATGTGTGTTAATGGTGCAGTTTATGCAATATAAACTTTTGTGCAGGGCAATGAAATCACTGGTGCTTTTGAGCACTGAAGATAAGATTTTATAGTGCAGCACTTGTGCCAGTCTCAAACTCTATCAGTCCTGAGGTCTGTAAAGATGCCTGGACGAGGTACAACTGCACCATGCGGTGTAAAGGATAGGAATAGGATTGCTTTAGACTGGATGTCATATGGGACAATGGGAAGTGTGATATCCTCATTTAAGCCTTGCAATAAAATCCAGTTAATGTGTATTTGTAAAGTCACTCTCCTTCTTTATTGGGGGAATGACGATAACCTTATCTTGCTTAAAAGTGCAGGACTATCCATGACATTACATTCTCTACTTGCATTACATCTCAAATACTGGCCTAAAAGCCCTTCACATTTTTCTCTTTTTTATTGTGCCTGAATAATGGCCCAGTGATAGTGTTGCACTGATAATCATACAATTGTGGATTGGGGTCAAAGAAAAAATGCAATATTTGCACCTGAAAAACAGTTATGATGTGATTGCGTAACTGCGGGCCATCTGAGGTACAGCATGTGCATGACTTCATCCCTAATACATCTCAAGTTCAATTTTAATACTGTGCTGGCAGCCTTCCTGACTATATCCTGTGCTTAATGGAAAAAAGAGAAGCAAATATGTCATAGGATACTGCTGTCTGCTGACAAAAATTGTGAAAAAGTTGCTTAGTCGCTGTGTAACTTTTGTTCTAAATGTCATGGTGTCATTTCTTGCCATGTTAGTAAAGCAGATCTCACTGACTCATGATCACGTTTTCTGATTTTTGTATACGTGAAAGAGACAGAGAGACACAAAAAAAAAAACCACCACTCATTCCTATTTTTACATAGACAGTCCGCAATGTATCTGCTGCAGTTCTTTGACCATTTGACATGAGATTTCAGTTTGCTGTTCACAGCTATTCATCCTCACAATGAAATTCCCAACTAGAGCTGTTTTAGCCGATCTGTTTTCTCAAATGTCAATCACAGTCAAAAGCCTGACTCTTGGATACAGTGTTGTGTTAAAATCAGTGTTCAAACAACGAGTTCTGTCGGTGTGATGTGCTTCAGCCACAGTCACACACATACAGGGCTATTGACTTGTTTTGTTAGCGCATCAGTAGCCCTTGTTGAGTCAGGAGCATAATGAGTGACCATCTCTGTGAGCGGTTTGATCCGGTTCAGACAGGGCTGTGAGTGCTGCGAGTGAGCCGTGAGGATTGCAGCTTACATTATGGTCCATTTCACTCGCTTATTCATAATCAATTAGATATTTAGTCTACCAGAATCACGACTCCGCATGCCTCTTGAATGCAAGAGGACAAGTTTATAGGAGCCCAGTGTTTCTGATACAATAGGCACGCATGGAAAGGCAGCAGCTATTATTTCAGACCTGAATGAATTTTCCGACTGTCAGAAGCTGCCTTTTGCTTGCTGGAGGAACGCATGTAAAAATATTTGTGATTTTTGTGATGTTCCTGTCAGCGCTTGACAGCTTGTTTCAGAAGCTTTGTTTTGAGGGAGCCTTTTAGTTACTGCCCTTTTCATTTCGCTCCCTTTCACACTTTTATGCTTTTGAAACGGGGCCAATTGTGTGGCGTTGCAATTAAGATCAATCTCCCATTACAGGCGAGTGACCGACTCTGTCTCAGGCAGCTGCTACCTGTAGGCTCCCATTTCACTGCTAGTGTGGGAGAGATCCATCTCCATTAAGGCTGCATACGGCAAAATGAGTACAGGGCCTCTTTCATGGGAGAGCAATGGATTGCAGAGGCCTTCTTTTCCTACAGCATCAGACCCTCTCACATCCTCTCACAGAGAGGAGAGGTTTGCTGTCTGAACTCGAATGCTAAGAAGTACGGCTCACACTTCAGGGGCCCAGGAGGGTTACAAGTTTTTTGAAAAAGTCAATTAAAGCCTGGAAAGTCTGGCCGTGCGGTCGATCTTAGGTGGGATCTGAAGAGAAAATGTAGAGATTCGGAGGAGGAGGAGGAGTGTTGAGGAGCTCATGGGAGACAAGCGGCTAAGAGGCCAGATTAAGAAAGTCTGGGTTCTCGGTCTGGAAGAGAGTGAGAGGTCTGTGTTGGTTCATCCGGGTCTCCTGGCTGTTTTGGGGCACTCACCCTCATCGATTAGCCGTCTCATGAAAATCCTTGAGGTGCACTCCTTGCTGAGAGGAAGGGAAACATCTCCACACACCCTGATGGAAAATGAGGCACATTTGCAACTGGGGCGTTAAAAACAGAAAGGCAATTACCGATCAGCTTGGCTTCTTTCAATGTGTTATTCCCATTCTCATTCTGTACTAGCCAGTAATTTTAGTCTTTGGCTGTGACACCCAAGTAAATAATGACAACATAACAATCTCAGCATGAGCTTTTGAATTTGGCCAGGGTGATAGTCATTTACAAGCTCTGTCCGAGCAGCTCTGAGCGCCCATGGATCAGACTGCCCTTTGAAGTGAACCATACTGAAGTCTGATACGAAATCAAGTGATGCTTGCTTTAATGTAGACGACTGGCTATATGGTGCTGCCAGAGGTAGAAAACTTTGAAAGTGGTGAGGCAAAATTTGATTCACAAGTTGTGACTTCGAAATCTGATGTTTGCGGATATGTATATCAGGAGCAGGATTTAAGAGTAGAATTCAAATGAAGACCAATCATACACACTTTGGTGAATTGTGTAAGATCAATAACTTCAACATTAGAAGATGGATTTAAGCAGTTTCATGCCCAATTTATACTACTGTGTCGAATCTGTGCTCTAGGTATGGCTTCGACACTCTCGATGTAGATTCAACGCAGGATTATAAATCAGCCTTTACACATTGCGTTTGGAATATTCAACTCTTGCAAACAGGGCTTTTGCAAGCAGGCAATTTTCCTTTGATGTATATAATTTCTTACTTTCAAACTGGGCTAGACTTACATTAATTATGTCAGACATTTTTCCACCCTTAATATGAAATTACAAAGTATACAAATAAAGTGAACAACCAAAAATGTTTTTAGAGAAATAAAGAAGACCTATAACCTAGCTGCATAAGTGTGCACACTCCTAAACTAATAATTGTTGAAGCACCTTTTGATTTTATTACACCACTCAGTTTTTTTGGGTAAGAGTCTGTCAGCGTGGCACATCTTGTCTTGGCAATATTCTCCCACTCTTTCTTCCAAAAACATTCTAGAGCCGTCAGATTGTGAGGTGATTTCCTGTGCACAGCCTGCCTCAGGTCACCCCTCAGATCTTTAGTTGGATTCAAGTCTGGGCTCCGGCTCGGCCATTCAAAAACACTGACCTTCTTTTGGTTAAGCCATTCCTTTGTTCATTTTGGATGTGTGCTTTGGGTCATTGTTATGCTGAAATTTAAATTCCTTTTTATCTTCAGCTTACTAGCAGACACTTCCAGGTTTTGCACTAAAAACAACTGATATTTGTAGCTTTTCATGCTTCCCTCCACCGTGACAAAAGCCCCAGTTCTTGGCTGAAGAAAAGCAGCCCTAAAGCCTGATGCTGCCACCAACATGCTTCTCCTTAAATATGATGTTCTTTTGGTGATGTGCTTTTTTGTGTGCCAAACAAACCTTTTTGAATCATGGAATTAATATAACTTTTGGAATTGTCCTCATCAGACCATAACACATATTGCTACAAGTAGTTTAGGGTGATTTAGTTTGACTTGCATGTTTTTTGTGAGAAAGGGCTCCTGTATATCCACCCAACCCCACAGCCCAGACATGTGAAGAATACAAAAGATCGTTGTCACATGCAGAGTGTACTTATTACTAGTCAGATGTTCCTGCAGCTCCTTTAATATTGCCGTAGGTCTCTTGGCAGCGTTCCTGATAAGTTCTTGTCTTGTTCTTTTGTAAATGTTGGAGGGACGTCCTGTTCTTGGTGATGTCACAGTGCTGCTCCATTTTCTCCACTTGTTGATGAAAGTGTTCACGGTGTTCCACGGCACATCTAATACTCTGGAAATTCATTTATACCCTTCTCCTGTTCAATATCTTTCAACAAGTGAGATACCATTCAGGCTTTGTAAGCTTAGAGGACCATGACTTCAGCAGTCACATGAAAGCAAGAAGATGTGAAGAAAAGCCTACAAAACCAACTGATCCTTATTTGCGGTTAATCACAATCATTTCATTGATGGCAGCTTTCAGATAATTTCCTTTGAAAATGAGATTGAATATGATTGGTTCATTTTGAACACAGTTACATCCCTAATTATAAAAGGGTGTGCACACTAATGCAACCAGGTTATTGTAACTTTTTTATTTTTCCTATTTTTCCCTAAAATGTTTTCTGAGTGTTTTTCACTTAATTTTTATACTTTGGAATTTCACACGGAGGGTGGAAAAAGTTCAGATTTATCTTTGTTTCATTTTTTTTCTTCACAATAACCTGACATTTTAACAGGGGGTGTAGACTTTTTATGTCGACTGTATGTGGAGTTTCTGTGCATGATCTTCTGTTCGTTTGGGTTTCCTTCAGGTTCTCTGGCTTCTCCATCTTCCCAAAAACATGCTGGTTAGGTGCATTGTCCCTGGGTGTGAATGAGTTTGTGAATGTGTGTGTGTGTGTGTGTGTGTGTGTGTGTGTGTGATGTCCTGCAATGAACTGGCCTCATATCCAGGGTATATCCCTGCTTCATGCCCAGTGTTCCAATATAGATGTTACTGAAGATGAATGAATAGATATATTTTAATCAGAGGTATTATTTTGCACATCTGATCATTCCTCTAAACCCATACATGTCACCTGTGCCTGTGCATCTGCTAAAATGGATTCTTCCTCACTTCCACTTCACTTCCCCTCAATATTATCCATCCTCATTATTTTCTACATGAATAACCATTGCCATTTTCATGTCCATATTCTGAAAAAGACATGCAAACCATTACAATGAAAGCTAGACTTCACTTGCCAGATGTGGATCCTTTCTTGTACAGTGTTGACCCACTTTTTGGAGGTATCCAACTGTTTATTTGCTACGCCAACCATGCAAGCCAGGTCGCACGGCTACTAATCACTTCCCACATGAAGGGTAATAAATGTTCTCATGCACCGTTAGTAATTATTGCAGGCCCAATGCATTTTTATCTTGTTCTGTCTAACAGTGGCGGCTGGTAGGGAGGTGCGCATTACTTTTCAACATTCAGTATAGTACATAGGTCTTAAAGTGGCAATAGCTAATTTGGCTGACAAAGTGTCCAGCAGAACTATGCAGATTATTGTAGAATAATAGAAATTTATACAGGTGGCTGGAAATTATGTTCAGTGCATAAAAAAAGTGGAAAACTGGGAGATTTAAGTGTTATATCTCTTCATCCAAGCACATAATTGATCCAACTAAAGTCTGTCTATTATCAAAAGGCTAATCAGATAAAAGGTTTTCTTTAAATGCTTAAAAAAATCCAGATAAATCATATATTACCGCATGGCAACAGCATGCAGTAGTGGGTTAAATTGGAGTCAGAATGACATGACAAATGATATCCTCCATAATTTGCCTCTCTTGACATATGTTTGCCTCTCAACAGCAACTATTAGTATGTAAGCCTGTGACACTTTCCGGCTACAAGCTACTCCTATTACCAATATGATCACACTGAACATCATGTATCATTTTAACACATCTAGTGCTATTTGCCTTTTCTCTGTAATACTGCACACAGAAGCGGATATGATTCCTTTCCCGGTTTCTTCCTCATGCTGTCTCAGGGTGTTTTTTTTTCCTGCCACTGTTGCCTCTGGCTTCCTCATCGTGCTCATTAGTGATAAGGATGTAAACCTGGATTTCTGTAAAGCTGCTCTATGACAAATGTTAAAAGCACTGTGCAAAAAAAAAAAAAATTGATTCTAAGAATTGATTCTACACTGTTCTTACAAACATCAATGCCCAGATCATTTGGAGTCACTAACAACGTTGTTGCTTTGCATTCTTGATCCTAGCCTCAGGCTAGCCTACTCTAATAAAGCTTCCACCATGTGTATTTATAGTAATATTTGCACAATAATTTATAAGAAAAAGTCAAGGCACCCCTCATCAAAGTACATATTTTTCTGATTTTTGAAGTGAAAAGAAGGAAACCCAGCCTCTGCAGCAAGCTATTTTAAAAAATTACATTTTCTGCCAACTTTACTTTAAATCTGAAGAATTTGGAAAAACATTAGTGTGGCATGGGTAAAAGTCTCTAAACTCAATTAACTCAACAGAATTGTCATCTGCAATTAGTGCTCTAGACTGATGAAGTAAAAATGGCCACACTCACCAAAGGAACAATATAGGCCTATCAATATATATACAATATATACTCAATATAGGCCAAACGTATGTGGACACCTGACCATCAAACCCATATATGGTTCTTCCCTAAACTGTGGGCACAAATTTGGAAGCACAAAATTGTATAGGTTGCAAATTGTTTACTGTAGCACGACAATTTCCCTTCAGTGGAACACAAACCTATTCCAGGCTGATAGATAGATAGATAGATAGATAGATGGATAGATGGATAGATGGATAGATGGATAGATAGATAGATAGATTTAATCGATTGATGGAGTACTTTATAGATCCCTGAAGGGAAATTGCATGATAATGCCCCTGAGCACAAAGCGAGGTTCAGGAAGACATGGATTGCCAAGGTTTGCCTGAATTCAGCCAAATTGAACAGCTTTGGGATAAGCTGGAACGCTGACAGTGTCCTAGGTCTCCTCGTCCAACATCATTACCTGACCTAATGCTCTTGTGACTGAATGAACACATATCATTATACTATATCATACTATAACAGCAAAGTGGACTACATCTGGAATGGGATTTTCAACAAAGACACATGAGTGCTATATAGTCAGATGTCCATGTACTTTTGGCCATATAGTGTATGTTTGGAGAAATAAAGAAGCGGCATTTGATGAAACGAACACCTTGCCATTTCTTAAGCAT
This sequence comes from Notoglanidium macrostoma, assembly GCA_030068235.1. Classification (NCBI taxonomy): domain Eukaryota; kingdom Metazoa; phylum Chordata; class Actinopteri; order Siluriformes; family Auchenoglanididae; genus Notoglanidium; species Notoglanidium macrostoma. The sequence goes on from JAQQZR010000033.1 coordinate 6,787,610, forward strand.
GGGCATGGACCTTTTATCCTTTGGGTTTGTATGACATCCAGTGGCACAGGAAACATTTCACAGGTAACAAGCAAATGTGACACAGTATGTCAAGAAACCGAAGCTGAAAAGAGATTCTTCTCTAACAGGACAGTGATCCAAAACATAACTTCACAAAATCTAAACTGAAGCTTTTGGAATATGGCCCTCATATAGCCCCCGATTTGAACATCATTAGAAATCTGTGGGCAGCTCTTAAATATGCAGTGAATGTAAGACATTCCAAGATGGTCTCAGAACCTGAAGCGTTCTGCAAGGAAAAGTGGGTGCAAATTCATTCAACAATAATAGATAGACTGCTAACTCACTAGTGGCTACAAAAAGCATTTGCAAGCTATGACCCCAACCAAACTGAGTGTTCCAAAGCAGTGATGCTAGAGACGCCTTCCATAAAAATGAAATAAAACAGAAACTTTCATCATATCAATGACTTGTTAAATTACATGTTTTTTAAAATTTATTACTAGGCTTGGATTATATAGATTGTCTGCCTTAAAAGTCCCTGTGAATGAGTTGTTACTATAGAAACTGTAGCATATAAGAATAAGCACATTAAGTTAAACTGATATACCATTTGAATTACAGCTGACACTACTGTCATGGCTGCTGTTATAGAGAATGAATCCACACATTCAGATTCAAGAATTCATATAAATGTATTTAGCATCTGAGGAGCATAAAAACTAGTGTAACAAGGAAGCGGCAAGACCTGACAGAATCAACATTTAGGAAGTTGGATAGCATAAACAGTAAACACGTACAAATGAAAGTTTGTATGCAAAAAATGGCATTGAACAGTTTGATAAGCTGCAGTCATCCTGCAGCTGTGTAGGATTTTTCTTTTAAGAAATCATTCAAGTATAAACTCAATCAAATAGGTGATGGCAATAGTTTAAAAAGTGCCGTGTAAAATGCCAGTGTTCCAGCTGCCATGGGTACTGCCATGTGTGGCTGCTCCCACATGGTTAGCTGGAACATGTAGGTTTTATTACAGCGTCCACCGGACACACTGAGCTCCTGTTAATGTCACGTCCCGGCAGACTCGGAAGCCTTTGCCACACAAGACGCCATTTCAGTCTCTTCGTAACCAAATGTCAAGAGCTGAAGCACATTTTAGAGCTTTAATGGAGTCTATATTCTCTTTACAAGGTCAGGACAGAGTGTCTTTTAACAATAAAGACCTTTAAGAAAAGGCCATGCGTTCCTGCTGATGTTGCAGTTGTCTGACCAGCAGTGTTTTCACAGCACTGTTAATCCATACCCTTTTACTTACTTAGTCCCAGAGCTTCTAACTGAAGACAAAATGTATCACTCCTCTGCATTAACCTGAGCTTGCAAGGTGCGTTTGCTATGTTTGTAAACATTTTGTGAGCGTTGTGTCCTTTAGACGCTCGGGCAGTTAAGCGGCCTCAGTTTCTGTCACAAGCGTTCAGGTCCTTCTTAATGTCAGGCCTTGACAACTCTCCCCTCAGGTTAACGAGTGTGTGCTGCCATACGCTGCCATGCTGGAGTGTGATTGCTTCGTGTGTTGTGGTGGCGTCAGGTCATTAGTCACCGATTGACATTTCCCATCATGCTCAGCTGAGACAGCTGCCACGCCACGTTAATGGCGTGGCCACAGAGTTCGCTGCTCACAGTTAATTGTCGGCAAATGTTCGAGTTGGTGGTGTCTCACCTCACGAGTGCGCTCTTTAATTAGTCCTCCCCGTCAGCAGTTCCCCGCGCTGAATTATTTATCTATTTGAGGCATTAACAAGCAGGGCGGATGCATCTTACTGACTCTGAGAAGGCCGTGGCAGAATCATGAGGCCCGGCATTACTTCTCTACAGCGTTTCTTCAAACCTTCTTTCAACCCCACACAGCTCCTCCTCTTTTTATCCTTGCTTGTCAGAAACAGATGACAAACACCTCTGTACCACCAAGCACTGGAGTCTGTGACTAATTATATTAAGGCTGGTGAAAGCAGCGCGATGTTATTGTTGCATTTTGCTGTGTTCTTTTGAGGATTTCTCAGGATTATGTGGTTGCATTTGGACTGATTCTATGATTGGCATAGGTTGGTTCTTGGAAATCCTTTCTTGAGGAAAAGAAAACCTTTCTTGAAGAAAAAAATATCAGCCTGAGCAGATTTGACACTTGACATTTCCCAGCCACCTTGCAACAGTCAATATTCCATCAGGCAGTTGTCGCAAAATTGGATGCCTGGGTGCTACATGATTTCAAGAAGGATCTGAAATATTAAAGTTGGACCAATTTTAAATGTACTCGGTTTAAGACAGTAAATAACAAAAAAATGGCTGCCAACAAACAAAAAAGGTTTCAGAACACTGTTCTATGTCACTGTTCAATAAACCAGTTGCTGTCAAAAACAACAACATGGGGAAACAGACGGACATATTTTTAAGTGTTTACTCTTTCTTGGTTTGGTTTTGTTTGCTTACTTTGTAGCTAGCCACATTAGCAATTCTATGCAGGATTTTTTGCAGGATGTGGAGCCTATTCCAGGAACAGCAGGTTCAAGGCCCCTGGATGGAACCTGGATGGGATGTCAGTCCATGTCTAGGAAAACACACACACACACACACACACACACACAGGCCCTTTTTACACTTGGTTTTAATATGTGTCTTCAGCGATCGGGTCACAAGTGGACAGCTTGTTTTTCTATCATGAGACTCCAAAAGGTCTCTAGCTGACCACTTGTGTTCAGATTTCATTACTGCCTACATCACTTCTGCTAGAAGGTCAAAGAACCCATTTAAACTTGGTATTAAAATGTGACTTGGGCAATCTGATCAAAAGTAAATTGTGCTAAATACTTCGTGCTAAGACCTCCTAGACGCATTCAAGATACATTTGCTCAAACCACTTGTACACCTTCTGTAGTGTAAACATTAATGGATCCCGATGTGTCCCCAACACAGGTGTAAAAGGAAAATATGTCATTAATGCTGGACATGGTGGTTGTTTTGGTAACAGCGCGAAATGCTAGAAAAAAATGGAGAGGAGCACCGATGTATGTAGTTGGAGTGCAAGAAAATAATGAAGGTATGTTGCGGGTTTAACGTATTAATATAATTTTGCGCGGGGACCTTCGTCCTTCCAGTGGAAGTGATGTAGGCAGTAACGAAATTTGAACAGAAGTGGTCAGCTAGGAGACGCATGATAAACACAGGTGTAAACAGCGATGTGTTTCGGCAGTCCATTTGTGACCTGAATGCTCAAGACACATTTTAAAACTAAGTGTAAACAAGGCCAAAGTTCCCTGTGAACAGTTATGTTTAAAGTGTTAAACCTGCATTCATTTCTTGCAATCCAGCCGCTTACATCAGCGTTCTTCTGTATTTTTTCAAGCGTTGGTGCACTGTCACTAAAACAAGTGATGTAATGCATTAATGATGTATTTTCCTGTTACATCCTTGTCAGGATGCATTAGCATTTACACTATAAACGATATGTGTTTAAATGTGTCTCAGACCACATCGGCAAGTGGTTTGTGGTTGTTTACGCTTGTATTTATTGCTGTCCTGCTGAATGATGCATTTTAAAACCAAGTGTGAACTGGATCTCATTCACATCTAGAGGCAATTTATCTTAGCCAATCATGTTTTTGGGAGTTGGGAGGAAAACGAGAACCCATGAGAACACTGGGGACTAGGAACCGGAGACAATATTCATGGCAATATTTTCTCATGAGAAAAATCCTTAAGAAATGAGCTTTGTTTTTGATCATGCATTCTTCATTTATTGTGTCTTAAACAAAGTGGACTGTGTATGGAGTCAAAAAAATCCTACTCTGTTTCAGTTTCCCACAATAGACTACAAAGAACTGGAACACTTAATTTGAAATGATGATTCGTTCCTTTCCTGAAGCTTCTATTCACAGATGCCAATTTCTACTTCTTTCTTTAGGTCTTAGATCAGTCAACACAATTGGGTCTGGACTTATTATTTGCTTGGCCAATCATTTGCAATTGATTACTTCTCCCTAGGTCAGAGAACGCATGCTGATGGTGAGGGAAGAAGTGGCCAATTTGATCATGACAGTCTTAACACCCAAGATAAGTGTTTTCTGGTCATGGAGTAGCCCACAATTGCACGGTACCGCTCTAACCTGTAATTGTAAACTCATTAATGGCTGTTTAATTGTAGCCGAGCTGAAACCGAAAAACCGTAAACAGTGCAGTAGAGGGGTGCTTGAGGACCAGAGTATACTGAATATAGTTTTCAAGGGCTTTTTTCAGAAAATCTTTTGCCACAAGTGTGTAATCTTACAGTCTGTCTAAGCACTATCACCTCAAACATAGCTGGAGTCCAGATCGATGAGCGATGTTATACTTAATCTGTCTAAGCACCAGCTGTTTAAAATGGCCTTCTAAAATGAGCATGCACTTTAACCCTGTTGAAATTCGGCCTGCGTTCTGGAGCACTGTTATGCTGCTCCTGAAATGGAGTCACTCAGTGTAGGACTGAAATAAAGCCGTTTATTTTGTTCATCTATCATTTCGTATATCTCTCATCTAAATCTAGATGACAAACGGCCTTCTTTCCCCTTGTTCCCATTTACATCTGAGATTTCTTGCTTCCCTCCCACTTCAAGTAATCTATCTTCTCTCTCTCTCTCTCTCTCTCTCTTTACTCTCCACTATCAGCCATCATCACACAACTCAGCTGCTGTTTAGATCTCCATTTCTTTCTCCTTTTCACTTTGTTTGTACAGCACAGCTACCTTCACTCACACACATTTGCCTGGCTCCATTATAGTGTTCTGGAGGTGTGAATAATATATGTAAATTATAAATCAAAGCACTAATGCATTTTCAGTTTTATTTCTACGTCTTCCACCTCTAGGTGTGTTGTGTACATCCCTGCTTTTTTCCCTGCTTTCTATGACATTGCATCTTCTTGTGAGGAGGTTTGCTGGCCTCTAAATTGCCACAGCACTTGGCTAATGTGCAAGTACAGAAAAACCCCCACAGGAGATTATGGATGATTTTTCCTCCTCCTTCGCTTTGCTCCACCCTAACCCTTTGTTTTGCTACCTGACACTTCCGCGCATAACTATGACCCTTCGTCTTGTGAATTAATCTCCCTTCCAGGATGAAGCGTGTGCTGCGTGATTTTAAGCGGTAGAAAAAGCGAGACAGAGAATGTAGAGTCGGTAGATGGAGCTGAAAGAGCACCGGCACTCACTCCATCTGGCTGTCTTCCTCTTATGATGTGTCCGTCCTTCGCCCCTGATGATCTGGAGAGCTGGTGTGATGAAGTGAATAGGTGCTGGAGAGAAGCAGGGGCTACAGAAAAATGGATGAAAGAGTGGGAAAGGTGGATGGTGGAGAGTCATTGGCTAATGGTGTGATGCTGACTGTGGGGGGGCTGGGAGGTAGAGAGAGATAGATGAAGAGAAGGACCGGGAATGGGAGGATGTGTGTGTGTGTGTGTGTGTGGGGGGGGGGGGGGTAGGTCACACACACATGTGCATGTGTAAATTAGCTTTAATGTTTAATGTAGTGGTCATTTTGTCCTTTTGTTTCTCTCTCACTCCCATCTACCTCACAGTATGTGTGTGTGTGTGTGTGTGTGTGTGTGTGTGTGTGTGTGTTGGGGGGGGGCTGAGGTGATCTCATTCTCTTCTCCTCTAATGGTGAGCTGCATTAAACCCCTGGAGCTCCAGTGACATGGGAATTTACATTCTTTAATAAAGAGAAAAGGTGAAAAAACATGATTAAAGTTAGAACTGCCTACAGAGAGTGCTGCCTGAAATCACTCATCTAAAATCTCTTTCCTCCATCTCTCAAGCTGTGACTGATCTTTTCTTTCTCTGTTAAATGAATCCGCGGCCGCCTTTGTCCCTCTCTGCCTGGCTCGCTTTGTCTGTGCTGGAGTGGTGATGAGTTGCCGTGGTTATAGGAGGTTGTTACCGGTGGTAATAGGAGTGTGAGGTCACGTTGGGAAGCGGGAGCCAGACAGGATCTCAGTCATCATTATTATTTTGTGCTCAGCGCACGTGCTGTTGTTGCTAATTAAAGACTGATAGTGATTAAATATTTAGGTTGCAGGATAATTAATGGTGGCTGAAAACAGACGTACTACAGGCTACACCCGTTCCTACACAAACACACACAGACACACACACACACACACTCACATACAAGCAGGGTTAGGACTAATGCACACAACTGAATGCACATACACAAACACAAACAGAAATATGCACGTTTCCTCTTTGAAACAAATCCTTCTCCTTTTTTCTCTCTGAGCCATATTTTTTATAACATTTCCTATGAGATTTTAAACACTCTAATTGTTTCACACATGCAGTTAACATGGACACACACATGGACACAGACCCATGTCCTCAGCTACCCAAACACATCTGTTTTGCCCCATTTGATCATAAATCTAAGGACATGACCTCATTTTCTCTGTTTCAAATATTAAAGTACACTCTGATAATATGATAAGAAGCCAGATATGTTTAAAAATGAAGCGTTTACGTAATAAATAAAGTGCTTGAATATTTTGAGAGCTGAAGCACTGCTACCGTACGAAGGTATTGAAAGGTTGCAGAATGAACTTTTTCCAACAGTAAATGGAGTAAATCAACACTTGGCATATCAACTCGGGGTGAATATTTTTTATTTTTTATTAGTTTTCAAGACTTGGCTGTTGAGCACAAGCACACATGGTCCTCATTAGTGAAAACTCTTCTGATGAGAAAGTTTAGTGTCACATCTAAGTCTGCTCCTGTCACGAAGTCCAACTCTTCAGCTTGTTCACAGGTTACATGGTGTTCAGTCACAAGACCTAAGTGAAACCTATTCACATTCCCAATCTCCGGAAAGGTTGCAAGAGATGTCATTTTTGCACCAAATTGGGCTAGTTTTGGAATAAGTTTGCTGGTGGAAAAAGTGAGCCTGAAGGTGGTGTCCATTTTCGGTAGTTTGCAACATCTTGGTGTCCAAATTTGGTAGTTTTGGTAGTTGGCAAATTCCAAGAACTTGTTTCACAGTTAAATGTAGAGTTAAATGTAATCAATTTCCACAAAAAAAGGGAACGTGAAAGTGCAACAACATACAGAACAACACATTGCAAAGATTGGATTGCAAAAATTTTAATTAAAGAGTGGCTAATGTTCGTACCAGGTGATGATTACAGAAATAGTGTATACTGGAAATCAGATATGCAAGTGCACCACAGTGAACTTGTTTCCTATTCAAAGACTGAGAAAAAAAGAAGAAAGGCAGATCTCCCTTCTTTGAGCTTTTTATAGTCCCTGTATTGTCTTGTCTTGCTGGTTTAATCCTGATTAGTTTGCTAAGCTCATTACAAGGTGGTCGTTTCCTCATTTACCAAATCTGGCATGTATCCTAAGCTACATTTTTAGAGTAATTATCAATAATGATTTCACTGTTGCTTATCAGAGGTTGGCAAGATTCTCATGAGTGATTGATGCTATAGACTACACCTCCATGGCAGTCACTGGCCACTGAGGCTATTCACAACTTGAGTGATTTGTCTGATCTGTAAATAATATGTAGGAATTTTTTAATTATGTATTGATTATTCAGTACAGGCGTTATGCTTCATGATTTAACTACTTGAGGGAAACCTTTGTAATACTACACAAAACATTACTTAGAGAAAGGGCCAAATATGTAGCATGACCTTTCTTCTTATATATATATATATATATATATATATAAATATTTGAACTTAAAGTTTTCTTTTCAGGAATCAGAGCGGTGTGAAAGACTTCAAAGATATAAAGTAAAGCAAACAGATTCTTTACCGCTCCATGAAAGTACACAGAAGACATCATATTAATTACATGAATGCTTCAAGTTCTTGTGCACCGCTTGCTTTTGATTCATCTCTCAGCCTTTGCTCCAGAACGGTTTGCACTGGTTTCAACAGGATCACAGAATTTGCCTAAAATGTCAGCCCCATGTACTTTCACCACCATTGTAAAGCATTTACAATGACATTTACTTATTAGGCAGGCACATTTATCAAAAGTGACCTGCAGTTGAGCTAAAGCTCCACAATGATGAACTACCACTCACTATTAGCCTCACACCATGCTGTTTTTGGTAACTTTTTCAATTTGCTGCAAGTCGTCAGCCCCCCCCCTTTTTTTATAATTGCACATAAAATTAAGACATAAAATTAGCAAATGCTTAGCAATCAAAAGCTTTTTACACTGCTAATGTTACAACTAAAGAGCAAATATAAAGACACAGCTTTGCCAATACAAATTAAGCCACTGAATGCATATTAATTATTAAAACATTGTTAATAATTACTTATGTTCACATCCAAACATAGAGGCATCACAGCAGTTCAGTGTGTGTCATTGCTATGTTATAACTCCGGGGTGCTTTGTTTGATCCTGCGCTGTGTTACATGGTTGTCCACATGGCTTCCTCAGGGATCTCTGGTTTCTTCCTACCTCCCAGAAACATGCTGGAAAGTAAACTGGTGATTCTAAATTGTCTCTAGGTGTGAATGTGTGCATGCACGGTGCCCTGTGATACACTGGCATGCCATTCAGGGTGGACTCTTGCCTCACAATGAGTGTTCCTGGGTTAGGCTCCGGATCCACCACCACCCTGGCATATGAATGTCCAAACTGAGCATCTGCATTCAGTATTTTCTGAATTTAAGTTGGTTTTTACTGGTATTGTTGTTTACAATATGTTCTTGATCTGCTGTAGGAAACCTCACATGTGTGTACAGGAATTAATTGTGTAAAATATGGGTTGAAAGAGAACATTGTTAATGAGTGCCATAAGAAGAATTTACTGGAGTGGGAAATTGTAAATTTTTCTTAAATGGGAGCCCAGACTCTGTGTTAAACCTGCTTTGTGAGACAGGTAGGCCTCTGACCTATTATCTTTTAAATAAAACTGGATACAAACGTTGATACAAGCTGAAATTGTCTGTCTGTCTTTCTGACTGTCTGCCATTCATAGCATTTATATTGAAATTGTTGTGTCTGTTTGTTATCATTGGATTAATAGTCCAGAAATGGGACCCATTCTTCATACATGGATTACTGAATTAGCTGGAGTGGATCGTTGTCAATTTGACCTGATCCAGGATTTGAGACTGTTGTTGGACTTGCTAACAAGACAATAATCCGTAAGCTCAAAAGCAGGCTTATTCAACCTAAACAAGATTAGACTGCACATTTAAGAAGTATATACGTATATACATATATATATGTATATATCCATCAGATCTTGCGGTTTTATTGTATATATGACTAAATATTTATGTGCTTACTAAATGCTATTGTGAGTCCTCAAATTAATTAAATTAAAGTGCTCCACTTAAAAAAAAAAAATTTGAAAAAGTAGCTTGCAGTATGGATGGAGTAAGTCTTAGCGATGGAGTTATATCTATGGATTTTTTTAGCGTGGAAATGTGAGATATATTGCCCTTGCCAGCCACAGAATAATTGTAGGATTGTGGCACATATTTTAATTTTTTTATGGCTCTATTAAAAAAAGGATTAAACTGTGCCTACATAAATCAATTGAGTGCATGTTTTTTTGAGACAAGAAAAATAAGCATAAACATAGGCAGAAGTATATTAAATTGAGAACTCGAAATAGCAAATTGAGCATGAATAAATAGCTACATCTTGCACAAGGATTCTGATTTTCTGACTCTGGATTTTCTTACTACATTTTGTCCAAGAGAAATAAGAACATTTGCATTAGTTAAACACTGATTTGCCGATCATGATTATGAGTCTCGAAATATATCTGCCTTTCCAGGCAAAACGGGAGCGTGCTGTTATCTCGACCAACTCAATCCAGCTATCCTAATCGCGTTCTCAGGTGCGCTCAAAGAACTGAATTAGCCTGTTTGGAATGATCAGTTAGTGAATCTGGATGTCATTTTATATTGGATTTGTTAAGAGCCTTAAGAAAAACTGGCCTTTGAAAGAAGCAGATTTATTTATACCATTGAACCTTAAAAATTTAGCACTCCTAGGATTGATATGGTGGGTTTTTTGGCAAATTGTCTTTCTTTTGGCAAAACACAAATACACACCACCTGTATACCACCCATACAAACTCTCATAAATTTAAATACAATGTTCTGACTCACAAATATGTCCACTGACATCTGACTCAGCCATGATTTCATAAGAGTACTCTTACAAAAATGAAAAAAAAGGACTTCCTTGAAGGATTCTTGAATCGTTAAGCGTTCTTTGCTTCCTAAATGTTTGCAGCTCAACGGGAAACACTGTGATGTAGGGTTATACAAAGTACCTTTAAGGGTTCCCTCTGCCACTCCCTGTCCACCAACGCCTACTAGCTGCTAGTTCTGGGCTGGTGCTAATGCTGGTTCAGATTTGGTTCAACTTGCAAACCTTCTAAGAACTGGTTTGCATTTCCGCTGGCAGGAGAGCCCCCATAGAGCCACGTCATTACATCACTGTATATGTCTGTATGCATCTCTGCTTTTCCAGTAACACTAGTGCCAAGTACAGCAACAACAATGGCAGACTACATCATCTCATTACAAGTATTGTTCTTGGTTCACCAGAAAAGTGTTGGTGCTTCTCTCAAACCAGTTTTCCTGGCCAAGAGCTGTTCTCTGGCTGTCAAAATACAAAGAACTGGTTCAAGATTAGGCACTGGCTCCAAACCGGCCCTCGACCTGTCTTGGTGGAAAAGTGACAAACCCAAGAACCTTTTTTCACACTTCTAAATATAACATTTTGGGAATGTTCCTCACTGCTGCACTCACCCTGTCAATCAGATTAGCTGGTCCAATCCAATCCTAGCCTTCGAGAACTCAAGCACTTCATTTTTTTCTGTGTAGCCTAGTAATGCCTCATCATGTCTTAATTGCTGTATTTATGATGCTCTGACTTGTAAAAAAAAACCATCAACCTCTAATTTAGCATTCAGACCGAAAATTAGAGGAACTCCAATGAATACATGAAACGTAAAGTAATTTAGAAGAGCTGTCATTTAGTCAGTATTGGCTTACTTGAATGAAAACAAGAATGAAACAATTAGTCTCTTAATCATAACAAAAGCAAGTTGATTGGCTCCTGCGTACACGGAGCAATTATCTGAACCAGTTTCAATTCAGAAATATTGTTTTCATCTCCCCATGATTATAGTTTTCATCTCTTCCAAATCAATCAGAAGCAGGATGCAAAATTGTTGAATTGTTAGGTACCAAAAATGGTGTGAATAGTTAAATAAAATGACCAGCATCTTGGGTATGCCAACAAATACAAAGCACCAATATTCCCAAGCTCTTTTCAAATGATGCAGTTTGTAAAGTGTTTAGTGTTTAACTTATAAGCTGGATAATGATTGTCAGATCTGGTAAATTACACTCACGAACACATTCACAATATGTACGGTACTTAGGCTCCTCAGAACTGACCGTGAATTCCACTAAGCTAACATGGTTTCCTAAATAAGGTCTATTGATATATAGTCAAAGAAATTCTAATAAAATGATCTTTTTTTTAGATATATAAACAGCAGAGTCCCCATAATCTTGGGCTTTTATATCGAAAAACGGAATGCCCTTGCTCAAATTGTTAGAAAAATTTGAAATGCTAGACCTAACAGAGTCCTTGACCTGAACCATTTAATGATATTTAGTTTATATAACACATTTAAGCTTTTTTCCCATTCTAACTAGCAACAAACTAGCTGTGATGTTTCACAATAACCCAGCATGCTGCTTTTAAAATTAATGTACCCACACTTCTGGCTGTGACTGCAAATGTTTATTTGACTTTAATTTCGTTTAGCTGAAATTACAAAACAAGGGAATTCAGGAACTTTAGTTTATGCCATCTTACTTCATTAAAAGCAGCTTTACGACAGAGTAACTGCCTGTTTTTGTAGTGTTAGGACCCCTGGTAACATGCATGTTTGTGTTAGCGTGGGTGTGTGTTTTTATTCCAAGTGCTGTCTTGCTAATGGATAGACTACCACCTCCTGAAAAAAAAACTCTAGCTAATTTAGAACTTAGTAATGCTACTTTGCTGGAACAGAGGCATTTATTAAGTACAGTGGCCTGTTGAAGCTATTTTAAAAAAGGAGGAGAGAAGAGTCCAGGCAAATGAGATGAGAGAGAGAGAGATCGAGAGAGAGAGAGAGAGAGAGAGAGCGCAGGACAGAGAGGAGTAATGGAAGGTGCTGTAAACAAACAGCTGCAACTTACCACGTATGCACCCCCACAGCGATCCTGTCATATACACATTGCTCTGAGCTTACTCTGAGACATGTCAGCTATCTAAGTGTTGTTTATAGATATACCTTTCCTTGCCTCGATTACAGTTCCTGTTACACCCCTCCACACAAACATTCTTGCTCATTTCCACACCTCAGGCAGGTTCACACCCACAGCAGCATTGTGTTTTTGACCCCATCATCACTCGCATCTTTCTTATATATTCTGCTCATCCTTTTCACTATTTTACATTGTGTCATGACTTGATAAAACAAAAAGTAGATGTTTAAATGTTTTCGGTAAAGATATAGTGTAATAATCGGAGTGTTTCTGGGTAAACACTGTGACACTTTCTGCCTATTCGCAATGCTACTCTCACCTGTGAGATACTTGAACATATTTATACTCCAAATGTTTTTTCTTTTATTTGTACCTTTTTTTAATAGTTGTTCTTCCTGTTGTTTAAAATTTTAGTTTAGCTGTTTTCTGATACTACCACACTAAGGTTAGTTTAAAGTGATTGACAATCCTGCCAATCTCTACACCCAGTGTTTCTGTTTCTGCCTTTGTTTCTACTTCTATTTCTATTTTTATTGCACTGACCATGTAAAAGGCACAAGAATTTCCCTCAGGATTAATAAAGTTCTTATCTTGTCTTATCTTATCTTAAACCTCCCTTCTGAAAGTGAGTGAGAGAAGCTGAAAATGATCAGTGCAACACCGTTGAACTTTCCTGAACACAGAAAGCAGTGAGCTGAACATAGAGAACTGCCACATTTATGGATGACATAACTAAGTGAACTCAGTAAATATGCAACCATTCCTACTTCTTACTTTAACGCATTGCCTAGTCTGTAAAATATAGTTAGTGTAATAAATTAATTGTATAAAATCATTCAGTGCAATCACCATATTAACCAGTTTGTTTTTTGGTAAACTACTTTTCACACAACTTCCTTAGTGGTTACACATCTCTTGGGCTATGTTGGATAAAGGCAATATTTCTAATTTGCATGTATTTTACATTACATTTGCATGTATTCATTCTGACTTAGACTCAATGAACACTTCATTAGCAACACCTGTACACCTTCTCATTCATGCAATTATCTAATCAGCCAATCGTGTGGCATCAGGGCAATACATACAGTCATGCAGCTTCAGGTGATATTCGCATTAACCATCTGAATGGGGAAAAAATGTGATCTCAGTGATGACCGTGGCATGATTTTTGGTGCCTGACGGGCTGGTTTGAGTATTTCTATAACTGCTGATCTCCTGGGATTTTCACACACAACAGTCTCTAGAGTTTACTCAGAATGGTGCAATAAAGAAAAAACTTCCAGTGAGCAGGAGTTTTGCAGACAGAAAAACACCTTGTTGATGAGAGAGGTCGATTGAGAATGGCCAGACTGCTTTGAGCTGAAAGAAAGGCTACAGTAACCATCAAATAACCATTCTGAACAATTGTGGTGAGCAGAAAAGCATCTCAGAATGCACAACACGTCTAACCTTGAGGTTAATGATCTACAAGAGCAGAAGACCACGTTGGGTTCCACTACTGTCAGCCAAAAGGCTGAGACAGATGACTGGAAAATATAGCCTGGTCTGATGAATCTGGACTTCTGCTGAGCCACACAGATGGTAGGATCAGAATTTGGCACCAACAGCATGAATCCATGGACCCAAGCAGCCTTGTGTCAATAGCTGGTGGAGGTGGTGTAATGGTGTGGGGAATGTTTTCTTGGTATATTTTGGGCCTGTTAATACCGATCAATCATCACTTGAATGCCACAGCCTATTTGACTATTGTTGCTGACCATGTGCATCCCGTCATGGCCACAATTTACCCATCTTCTAACGCAAGGGTTTTCAACCGGTGGTCCGCAGCCCCCTGGTGGTCTGTGAAGGTATTGTAGGTGGTACCTGACCATGCATTTAATAATGTAGGCATCACAGTGGGAATTCTTTTTATTTAATTAAAAAAAAAAAAAACATATTTCCATGTTTTAATTATTGTTTGTGAATAATCAAATTCATACAAATATATATAGCATTTAGAAAAGTCTAGAAAGGTGAATTTCAGGATCTAAATAGTGCCCACCTGGTACGTCCTTGATAGCCTGTGCTTTGCTAATGTTGCAATGCGTCTCTAATGTCACATGCATATACCTGACGTACAGATTCACACCTCCTTTCCTTACATCCTAAAACAGTGGTCGTCAGGTTGCTTCTAAGTCAGAATGGTGGTCCCTGGGTCAAAATCAGTTGTAAAACCCTGTTCTACTGGCTACTTCCTGCATGATAATGCATCATATCACAAAGCAAATGTCATCTCAAACTGGTTTCATGAACATGTCAATGAGTTCAGTGCTCTTCAGTGGCCTTTGCAGTCACTGGATCTGAACCCAATAGAACACTTTTGGGATGTGGTTGAGCAGGAGATTTGCATCATGAAAGTGCAAGTGACAAATCTGCACTAATTACATGATGCAATCATGTCAACATGGACCAGAATTTCAAAGGAATGTTTCCAACATCTTGTGGAATCAATGACATGAAGAATTGAGGCTGTTCTTAAAGCAAAGGGAGGCCCTAGCCAGTAGTGTTATAATAATGGAGCACTAATAATGTGCTCCATGAGTGTATAAAATGGGGTGTGGGACCATTTTGACAACCTGGGATTTGAAAACAAAGTAGGAAGGAAACGTTCAATATCTGGAATGTGCAGTATTCATGCTTCTTCAATATTTCTCGTCACGATTTAAAATTTAACCAAATTTGTGATAGTGACCATGAAAATGTATTTTCCTTAAGTCTCATCCCTTCCATGGTAGCACATGTTCAGACAACGCTCCATTGAATTATATCTAATATGAATTGCCAGGTTTTGCACAAAGTTATGGAGTCCATGCCAGTTTGAGTGCGTGCTGTCTTTGAAGTAAAAAGGGGACACACCAAATACTAAGAAATCATGAAATTCATGCAAATAATATAAAGAATCTACTTTTCACTCAACTTATTGCTAATAATATCATTTGAATGAAAAATGTTGAATTCAATTAGAAAAGAAAAGGAAGTTCTTTCACAAGTGGTCTCAGACTTTTGGTATGTACGGTACTGTATGTACATGAGGTATTCTTTGAAACATTTTAATAGTTAGTGCTGTAGGTTAACAACGGGTTAATTCACTTGGCTACTTTGTGAAAGTGTTTTTGTTTTACAAGCCAGCTATATAATATTCAGTATATTTAATATGTAATATTTGTCAGTACATTTGTCTTCCTTTCTGGGATAGAAACACAGCACATAAAGCCAACTTGGTAACCTGGATGCACTAACACAACCTAACAAATATAAATACTCTTGTGGTCTGACTGTCAAATGACTATTAGTTCACTACGGCTTACTTTCATTTTAGGAACATTGGTGAATCAGACCAAATGTTGTAAAATGATAACTGAGGTTAAGATTTTGTTCTTCTCTCATTCTAGATTAGTGTAATAATCCTTTGAGCCTGTGATTTAAAACTTCCAGTGAGGAAAAGATGATGTATATTTCATTTCGAATTGATTTTATAATCATGTCTACTGTGTGGCACAGCAGGTATCACTGATACCTACAGCTCCAGGGTCCCTGGGTTGGATCCTGAGCTCCTGAGCTTGGTTTACTCTCTTTGTGAAGTTTCGCGTGTTCTTTTTTTCTGTGTGGGTTCCTCCAACCTGTAGACACCTTTGGCTACACTAAATTGAATTAATAGTGTCATGAATGTGTGTTTGCATGGTACTCTGGAATGGATTTTCTGGGGTGTGCTCCTGCATCACACCCAGTGTTCCCTGGTTCTGGAACCATGAATGAATGAATGAATGAATGACCCTCCTGTGTATTAAAGCTCGTCACACTTTTGTGAATTTGCACATACATAATATTCTAAATCATGACTTGGAGAAATATGACCTACTAAAGACCTAGTGAATAATTCAAGACTTAATGATATGAAAGTGAGTTTTCGTTGATGTCTTACTCTTGTATCACAATCAGATTCACATAATGATGTTTTCTTATGTTACCTTGTTCCTGTTAAAAATTGCGATAGTTTTTTTTTAATTCATACTCTCATTTCCCCTGTCTTGTTAAATCTTATTCTTTTAATCAGCTCCTTTTGTGCTTTCTTGTAGCGGGGTTCCTCAGTTTAATATGAACAAATCCTAAAGGATAAATCAATTCAAATAAGTGTGATTAATTAGACTTGGTTACAGCAAATTGAGTTCAAACCCGACCCAACCATTGGGGAAGGGATACTGTAATGAATGGCAACAGACAAAATGTGCTTTGAACCGATATGAATGAATTGTATGATATAAATGGGGTTATAATTAGTTCCCTAAAAATACCACAACAAAAAACAACAACAACAAAAAAAAAATCAGAGGTTATAGTTCCCCAAAGTGCTATACCACAAACAGACAAGAGAAAATGCGCTCAAAATGCACTCCGCGCTGCAGAGTGCTCCTGAGTCCCTCATCCTCTGTAAGTGCTGTAAGAAACCAGTGACACGTGAGACACTCTTGCACTTCACTTAACTGCCCCATCATCTCAGCATTGCCCAAGAGCTACACACAAGCCATGATACTGTTACCATGGAAGAAATCAGAAAAAAAATCAAAACCCTAAATACAAATGTAAAAAAAATATTCAAGTCTCAAAAATACACATATTGTTGTCGGATTCTAAGTTCCATACACTACGAGCACACCAAACGGCTGAGGAGCATATCAGCCATCGCTCAAGCTGTCTGTGCTCTTGCATTCGCTGTTGATAGGCCTAAGGCCAAGTTTGATTAGCAGTCAAAGTCTTCACAATTCTTATAGCAAAATGCAGCAGCAGAATTTGTCCAAGTTCATCTCACAGTCCCTGTCATCATACTGTATATGCAAACCATGTATAGTTAATTCATTTTAGAAATGAGTAGACAATTGATGGTCCACAAAAAACATGACATTGGATGAAGTACTGAAGGTTTGTCAGAGAAAGGAAAAAGTAGTACATACGGTCAGGGACGGAAATTTCATTTCACTTTTGGGGGGACAATAAACAGAAATATTTCCCAAGAACACTTTCTGGATGGGACACAAAATATGCCGCCAAACGTACTGTACTTGTTTTAAATGAATACATAGGTAATATTTATTAGTGTTATATGTCAGCTACTAGATAACTGATTGGTAATAAGGATTAGCATGATGAAATGACACCACACCATTTTGTTAAAATTTCTATGGGCCTATGTACTTCATTTCTTTATTATGAAGATTTAGTCAAATTGCCTTTGATAGTACTGGGACTTTACTGACTATATCCCTTTTTCTTTTCTCTGCCATTTTGGCTGGCTGACAAGACACACACATGCGCGCGCACACACAATTTATCTGAGATGTAATGGAGTAAACCTTTGTATGGAGTTAGATCCCTGTCTTTAATACACTAGCACAAAAACACTGTACAGTCCTCTTAATCTTCTCAATCCGCTGAGCAGTAGAAGTAAGTAAACTTGTTTTATGCATTGTATTACACAAGTGAAGATTTGCAGACTAGTGTATCCTCAAGCCTTACAGGAGGTCAACTAACACTGAACTACAGCAATGTGGTGAGATTGAGGAGATATGGCAGTGGACCAAACCACTGTGTGGCATTGCTCTACGTTTATAATTTGCACACAGACATTCAGTACATAT
This sequence comes from Notoglanidium macrostoma, assembly GCA_030068235.1. Lineage (NCBI taxonomy): Eukaryota > Metazoa > Chordata > Actinopteri > Siluriformes > Auchenoglanididae > Notoglanidium > Notoglanidium macrostoma. Next base: position 6,805,610 of record JAQQZR010000033.1, read on the forward strand.
CATTATTAATATTTAAATTAGGTTTAGATATGAATTATTATTTAGGTTATTATTTAAGTTAGTATTACAGTTATATTTTGGGGTGACCAAAAACTCCTCACCCAGCATCAATACCTGACTGACACTAATGCGTTTGTGCCTCAAAGGTCACAAATTCCCACAGCAACATTCCAAAAATATAGTGTAAAGCATTCCGGAAGGATGCAGGTTTTTGTAACATCAAAAGGGGGACAAACTCAGGAATGGGCTGATCAACAAGCAAATATGATTGTGAGGGTCAGGTCTCCACATCCTTTACTGAACATGACATAGTATAATATTTATTCTTCAGAAGTAAAAATAAGATATCGTAAGATATCCTAGAAAATCAAGATATATTGTAGACATTTGCATTAAGTATTCAGTCATTTTCAGTAAACATTTTCTCTTGGACAAATTTGCATGCGCATTATATACTCGTTCAGGCCTAGGTTCATGACTGAACTCTGGAGCTACTTGAGAGCAACATTATCATGTCATCCCCAGTCAATAATACATCAGGAATCATAACTACATCAGTTACAAAATAGTGAAACCTTGAATAAAATTGAATGACTAATTAATTATTTAACTAATGTTAACTATTAAAACCATAACCCAAGAAGAGCACACGTAATAAACAAACAACAGAACAAACCGGCTGCCTATAATGTTTATTTAATGACATAGTTTATTCATTAAATTAATCTTAATGTCTATCAGTTGACTAGTTAACACAATCATGCTTAGGTCATGTAGCTGATTGTGTTGCTTACTGCTCATGGTTATGCTGGATGCATTATAGTGTATTCTAGAAGAATAACAGTTATAGGGATAAATAGAAAATCTTCTTCCATTTCTGCTTGAATGCTCAGTAGCATAATAAGAGCTGTTAATGCTAGAATGATTGTTCTGGGTTATTGGTCAATGCAAACATCTAGCAGCTTCCTGTATTTAATTTCAGTAGATTCTTTTTTATCAATGCAAAGTACAATGATAATTTGAAAGATAAGACAGATTTCACTGAGCCATTTAAACAACCAACTTTGATGGGTTTTAAAAAAAAAAAAAAAAAAAAAAAAAACCCTCTTGGGAGCCAAAAGAGCCTAATCTTATTGGTGAGCTTAGCTGAGTGCACTGGCTCGTATCATCTTTAGTGTCATAGCGTGACCGCCAAATAGCAGTTTGTAATTAATGAAAAAATTTCATACCTCGACAATCCATCTAAAAGTTTACACCAAACAGAAAGCATGCAATCTACAAATGCTTAGTGCTAAAAGCTTCATTTTTTCCCCTTTATCTCAATAAGCTTGGTATTTTGTGGCTAACCTGGAAGCTGACTAACCAACTGATGCTATACCCAAGAGCAATTAAAGTAAAATAATACACTGTAAATTAAACTTACCTTTTGAACTTACCTCATTCTTTTTTAAAATGTTTTTTAACATGCTCAAAACTCTTCCTCGAGCACTTCTGCCAAACATAGGGATTGTTTTATTTAATCATGTCTTTGAACCAGGAATAGAGCTTGCATCCTAGGATGTTCTTTTGAGCTAAATCTATTTAGTTGGCTATACTGGTCCAATCATTAATCAAAAATTCTTCTCAGCTGTAGCCATTCATACTACTGCTCTTGCAACACAGGGCAGTTAAACTCACTTGGGGGTGAATGTAATTGCCTTCTCCCATATGAGCTAACAGACACCCAGGAATAGCTAGCATCCACAATTGGCTAGTCCCAGTGCGATCGACATGGAAGACAGAAATGCCATGATTTCCACTGAGAGAGCAGGGATTATTATTGCTCCTTGGGTTCCTGACCATGAACATAAGAAAGATTTGCAGTGCTATATAGTTTATTTGGTTAAAAACAGTCTAGTTTGGTTTGTCGTATATGTATCAGACTATGCATTCATAATCTTGCAGGGTTTAAACATGTTGCCTATTGGCTTTTATAAGTTATTGCTTATTGGTTCATATCAATACTGTTGAGAAAAAACTTGCCAATCTCACCTTCTTCTACCAGCCTAAGAATGTTGAGAGTTTTATATGCCTGCTACATGTATTAAGTGCATTCTACATCACCTTTATTTCAAATATGACAAATTGTTATGAGTATATGCCATGGCCATGAATAGTTGCTTCAAGCATGAATGGGATTTGTAGTCTTTAATACATTCACTACCTATTGCTTTTCTCCTTTTTAATGTTTCATGAAAGTGATACTTTACGATTAAGTATTTAATATGAACAGAGAAATGTCTTGTATCCTTACTGGATATTAGCATTGGAACTTCATTTTAAAGGCACTTACACAGTGAGTTCCCCAGCTGCTGATGAGAGTGAGACTGTAATATTGTAGTGTAGGTTTGACAGTTAAATGAACTAAAACCGAGTTCATTAGAAAGGGCTTATAGGCTTCCAGGAGTTCTCTATGTCAAATACTACAGATAGTAGTTATGAGTATTTGCCATAGCCGTGAATATTTGCTTCCCCCACTGCTTTTAGCAGCTGCTTGACTATCTAATCCATACTTGAAACATGGAACACACTTTTGACATGCTTATTTACAATAACATTTGTTTTTTTTTCTGTTTGTAGGGGGAAAAGCTATCATATACAGTACCTTGCAATAGTATTCACTCCCCTTGAACTTTCACACCTTTTACAGTGTTAGAACCAGGACTTGATGGCCCTGATTGGAATTCTTGCCCTTTGATTAACACAATTTTATTGGATTTATAGGAATACCTCCCTCTGCAAATCTGGATCCTGGTTATTTTTTCCTCATTCCTTTCATCAGAATCGCTCAAGATCTGTCAGATTGGGTGGAGACCATTGGTGAACAGCAATTTTGAATTCCTGCCACAAATTCTCAATCAAATCGAAGACTAGCCTTTGATGGTGCCATTTTAACATTTGGGATGGGATTTGAGCCTCTCCAGGTTGTATCTTTGGCAGTAAGTGTAGAGTCATTGTCTGTTGGAAGGTTTCAAGTCTCTTGCAGACTGTGACAGATTTTCTTCTAGGATTGCCCTGTATTTGGCTTCCCTCAACCCTGGCAGCACAATGCTTTACTGTGATGACTGTGTTCTCAGTTTTATGGGCAGTGTTAAGTTTCTGTCATACATAGGATTTTCAATTTCTCATAGGTCCCGAGAGCCTTTTCCACATTTGCTTTCTTTTTACTGCTTTTTCAGAAAACTCACATTTGTGGTGTGTCCAGGCTGTGGTTGTCCTGTGAACAATTCTCCCAATTTGAGTTGTGGAATTCTTTATCACTTTTAGAGTTACCTATGGCCTGTTGGTTGCTTCTCTGATACCCCTTGGACTGTTGGTGGACAGCCTCCTCAAGGTAGAGTAGATATTGTCCCTTGTTCTTTTAATTGGTAAAAATGAATTTAATGTTAATTTGTGAGATGCTAAAAGTTTGGGATATTTTTTCATAAACAAACCCTGATACGCTTCCAGAACTTTGTCCCAGCTTGTTTTGATAACTTTGGTTTTCATGATGCTATTTGTTTAGGTATATTCTTTGACAGGTTCTGAGGCCCATAAGGAACAGATGTTCCTTACTGAGATTATGTGGCTCTTTAAATGCATGCAGGGAGACTCCATTTAACTAATTATGTGACATGTGATGGCAACTGGTTGCATTTTTTCACAGCATTGGAATGAATACGTGTGCAATTGCAACTTTGCTTTTTTTATTTGCAAAATTCATGACATGTAATTCTAATTATGTCCATTTCTGTTCTGCAAAACATTGCAAAATGTGAAGAAATATGGGATGTAAAATGTTTTATTATATGGCTAACCCAGTGTATGTGTAAAACACGCACACAATAGTCTACCAGCATCCAGTTACTCTTAATACACTAAGTGAATCTGAGTGAAGAGTGTGTTACATCTCTAATACATTAATACATTGTCCATGCCATTGCAATTCCAGTATAAATATCACCTAATATTTACTTTGTGTCATAAGGTAGATGACACAATGCATGCCTCATTTGGCATGCATAGTCTTGAGAGATGCTTTATTCTGTGGTAGGATTCCTGCTTTGTGGCCATCTTTACTATTTAATCAGCCAGGGTTTGTATCTCTTTCCTGTTCTCCTTTTCATCCATTAGTGAAAAGTAGGACAGTGTTTCCATAGCCTACACTTTTGGAGCCGATTGGGCATTTGCACCTCAGTGTTTGCTGACAGAATTTGACGAACCTTCGGTGGTTCTACAATAGATCCATCTTTTAACCACAAGTATCCTTTTATGTAGTTAAAAGATCTTTTTGGATTAGTCTAGATCCTGAATGAATAAGGAAGAAACTCCGTTTAACCCTCTCTCCTTCCCTTGGTGAATTGAATCTTTCCATATCATGGTGAAGTGAATTTATGTCTACAAATGCTTGTAGTTGCAAAACTGAATCTTGCTCATTAGTCACTTGTCAAGACAATGTGCTTTTTGCTTTGGGATGACAAATTGCCTTTATTCTGAGGAAGATGTGACAGTTTGTGTTTCCCTTTATCAGAGAGATTCCTTGACTTATTGATCATGCTTTTTGTAGCCGTACAAAAAAGGTAACTTGTCATTTGGTTCTGAAATGAACTGGCTACATTATAAACTGCTGTACATACCATAATTTCATTTAAGATACAGTAGGTTAACTCATTTATTTTTTAGTGCAATTTATTTTGGGGCAAATGCAATCATAGTGCCCTAGGAGATTGTAGTTGATTGATTATGTTGCGTTAATATTATTTGCAGCATTACTTGAGGTATTAAAATCTCATTTATTTCATGTTATGCTTTATTGTGGTTTTATTTTGTCATGTCATATAAACTTACTGGGAAATTTGTTGCTGCCTGAATCTTTTATATCTGATGTTGCTGCCTAGTTGGATTTGCAAACTTGTCTGGCCTTTATATGCTCAGTCCAGACCTTAAGGATAAAGTTCCTGCAAAAGAATTTTCAGTGTTTATTCTCTCTCACCGGAGAAAAACAACAGAGAACCATCGCTTGTTCTCTGCGACCCTGCCACGCTTTTCCCTCAGTTCACTACTGCTCCACTTTCTCTTGCTTCCAGGTCTGTGAATCAAAAAGTACAAACAGATACACACACTCTCTCACTTTATTATGTGTATCTATATTCTGTGCACACACACACCCACACACACTAGCACACCATCAAAAAAACCTTAAGATCTGTACACCTGTAGGCCTCGCGCGCTGCTGTGAGGCACAATCAAAGTTCTCTGCTCATTTTTTGATGCAACACAGGCCATGAGATTTTTTTTTTTGCATTTACACTCTGGACAATTCTGGCTTGTTTCTACACGTGGCTGGTGGTTTGTGCATCAGCCAAATCTCGGTGAAACACACATCCCTGTGTGATTACTTGGAATGCGGTGCTTCAACCTTCGTGATCTTGTGTTCTCTCATTTCTAAAAACAGACTAAGTGCATGATTCTGAGATTTTATGTGTTTGTGATGAAATGAGAGTGTATGCTGCCGATTTAGATCAGAGCTTGACCTCTTCTTTGATGAACATTTAGTCTACATCATCCAGCACACTGGCGTATGCCACCCGCGCATGTGTGCGTGCTCGTGTGTGTGAGAGTTTGTGCCTGAACACATTTATGTAGCTGGTAAGCTGGTTACCATGGCTTTAGGAGTTAAGCAATCAAATGCATACTATGATCCCTCTTGTATTTTATTCCATAACCTTACAGATATATATAGAATCCTCCATATACTCCCACTCTGCCTCCACCCACTGGCTTTCTCTCTGTAAATCTCCCTCAACATGCAAATGCTTCTCTACTTTCCTCTCACACTTTCATATGTGTTATTCTGTCATTTGTGTGCTTCATATTATAGTTTTAATGGCTGTTACTTAGTTACTTGGCAGAATGACTGTAGATTCTATATTGAGGGCTTTGAGAGATTCTATCTATCTATCTATCTATCTATCTATCTATCTATCTATCTATCTATCTATCTATCTATCTATCTATCTATC
>JAQQZR010000033.1:6812294-6838492 GCA_030068235.1 Notoglanidium macrostoma
TCTATCTATCTATCTATCTATCTATCTATCTATCTATCTATCTATCTATCTATCTATCTATCTATCTATCTATCCACTCGCCTACCTACCTACTTACCTACCTACATACTTGATTAACTATCTACCTACCTAGCTGCCTACCCACATACATACATATCTACCTACATATGTAACAACTTACCTACCTATCTACCTACGTACCTATTTACTTACCTACTTATCTAAATTCTGATCAACCTACTTCCCTACCAAGTATCTAGCTACCTACCTGCCTACCTTCCTACTTATTTACCTACCCACCTACTAACCTACTTATCTATCTACCTGCCAACCTACCTACCTTCCTACCTAGCTACCTGTCTGTGTGCATTTTATGATGATTGTAATTACAATATTCTAAACATTATACATTTACATTTTATGACTTGCACAATTTAATTGCTGTTCAAGGAGTTGTTATTAAATCTATTGTCTGAGTCTTCATTTATTTATGCTAAATTTCACGCTGAACTGAGTGAGCTGAGCAGTACTTTGAGACAGCACGTGGTGAGAAAATGGAAAGGCCTAATTAATGAGATACAGAGAACTTCATTTAGAAGACATTTGTTATCTTACATTGGATTAAGGCTGAAAATGTTACTCATCAGCATCGGTTATCTTCCTTTGAGTTGGGGCTCGACAAATTAAAACCTATACAGCATACAAAATAATGTAGAACGTCCATTGATCACAGGCACACACACACACACACACACACACACACACACACACATTATGCATGCATTCACTGAGCTATGAAACAAGGCAACGGTAATCTTCTATTAAATGTTTGCGCTTCCATAATCTCATCATACTGCATCTCTGCTTATTCCATTTAGCATATGGCCTATTACCATAATGACACCTCACTGGTACTCTGATAAACATTTTAACCATGAGAATCTGGAAGGTTGCAGCGGTATCCTGCTATGATAAGGCTGCGTAAAATGGCGGCCTCAGGTTTAACTCTGCTGGTTTAATTGCCCTCAGTGAGGTAACTAAGACATACCCCACTGCTTTTCTGCCCGTTAATAACATTGTGCTTGCTTTCTTGTATATGCACAGCAATAACACATATATTTCTGTCTAAAATTTCTGATTCATGTGCGTGTAGGATTTATGTGTATGTCTGAAACAGAGATCATGTATTCTATGTTGAATAATTTTCATAGTATCCCTGTAGACGTTTTGTTTGAGTTTAACAGACATCATGGTGAAAACATATCCCAGAACAAACCACTGAATCCTGTAAGCTTTTATATTGTTTCCTCTCATCAGACCCATTCTGGCATCCCTCTCAGGGTGTAAACAACCATTTGTGCATTAAGACTTGGCATCAGTGTCAATCTCAAGAGCTTTAGTCATTGTTGTGATTGTGACATTTCTTACATGTATTTGTGCATATAGCTGTTGGCATCAGTGATCCTCACAGTTCAACAGCCAACCAAATCTTACCTCAACTGTAACGAGGGAGAATGTTTGTGAAATTTCCGCTTAATGAAGTCATAAAAAAATAAGCTTGGAACATTAAATCTTCAGGTTATTATTAAATGAGTCTTACAGCTCTGTCACCATGATAAATTATTATAGGATCACCAACTTTCTAAAGCTTAAAAATACCAGGCAAAATCAGCTATATTTTTCCATACTGTTTTTTTGATAAACTACTAAAAGGAAATACTCTTATAAATGTTTTCTTCTAATCAAACCCTAGCACTGCCATTACGTGGACCTACATGGAATATCGTCCTCTTTGCAAATAAATTAAATAAATTATACTATGATAAACTGAAAACTATAATAAATCATTTTTAATTATTTATTTTAATTATATAATTAATAATTATAATGATTAAAATAAGCAGTTTTAATAATGTGATTTGTTCAACAACAACAACAACAACAACAAAAAAACTTGTCACTCGTCCAAGGTTCCACAGAATTGGAATGATTCAAACAATTCATCAGGCTTTTTCTTACCGTTTTATTTCTATATTTGATTTTACTCTCAAATGGCATCCCATAGTTGTTTTTGTGAAATATTGTGATTACACCAAATTGTCAGGCCCTGGCACAGAAATTATTGCCGTATTAGACATCACACGATGAAAAGCACTTAAATTCAAGGTCAGAACTGTAAATCACTGAGACACTCCTCTGAAACATAAATACAAACATCCGTGCCACGATACAAATTTTCTTCATTAGTAGGAAGAGGTACATGTGGCCATTTGCAATTTATGTATTCATACTGAGTGAAAAAAGATTTTTTCATATCGAGTGAAAAAAGGCATGATTTATTTCAGATGTGTGTTTGTGTAAAAAATTAGAACGAAATATGAAACACCGAAACAACAAAGCAGTTAGAGTATTAGCTGTAGCCACTCAAAAACAGAATATTACTTTTTATATTACATTTAATCATTGTAATATCAAAGCCTGCTAATGTTTTCTTCTTTTGTATTGGCTTTGTATTCCTCCACATCTCCCTACAATATCTGATGTCACAGCGGCAAAAGCGGACTGAGAAAGATACTAGTTGAAAGAGTAAATGCCATGTGACACATTTACTGGAGGAACTCTGTGTCAGATGTGTGTGTGTGTGTGTGTGTTTGCAAGAATAGCCAGAGAGAGTGACTGAAGGCAAGAGAATTAATGTCACTGCCAGTCACTGAATCAAATGAATCTGTGCATGTTCATATGCCTATCTTTGTGAAGACCTTCCATTAACATAATGATTAATGCAGCTAATTAATGTGATGTCTGCGCCTAAACCTAACCTTAACCTCAGTCAGGAAAAGGAATTTTCTTGGCACTTTTATTTTTCTTTTATTTTAGTTATTTTTTTGAAAAACAAACATTTTAATTTTAAGGACCATGGAAATGTGCTCACAAGGCCAAAATTGTCAGATCTTACTGTCCTTGAGAAAAAATACACACACACACACACACAGACACACACACACACAGACATAACCCTAACCCTAACTATCACAACTATTACCCAGACCTGACCTTAACCGTGAGTAACCAAACTCATGTTGTTGGGATCAGAAAAATGTCTAAAAAATGGTAAACAAATAACAGGTTTTGATCACATTGTGTCACCATTTGGTTTCCACAATGTAATATAAACATGGTCCACACATACAGTTACTATCCTTCTGTTGAAATAATTATTAGCTAAAGCCAGACAGCTCTAACCCTGACCTTAACCTCAGATACCAAAGGAAAACTTGGGCTGTAGGGATTTATTTTTTTTATTTTTTTTTTTTTTTAAATATTGTGTGTAGGAGCAGTTTCCTTGTGGGGACCAGCCAAATGTTCCAGCAAGGTCAAAACTCTAAGATATTCCTATCCTTGAGGGGACAAATGGTCCCTCTAAGATATAAAAAAGATATTCCACCACCCCACCACACACGCACACAGTGTAGTTAGTGTACCTAATCCACATATCAGTATTTTTTTTCAGTTCCTAGAGGAAACCCACACAGACACACAGAGAACATGTGAAACTTCTCACAGACTGTAACCCAGGCTCAGGTTCATCCTTTGCTGTCTGAGGCCCTGAGTATGAGTATGAAGTACCTAATAGTATTATGTAAGTAAAGATACCATTCTATGAAGAAAAATGCTAGATATTTTTATAGAAAGTTTGACTTTTAAATGTACCTAATCCAATAATGTAAAGGAATAGCTACGCTGGAGAGCATCGCTGCCACACAGCTTCAGGGTTTGTTCCTGAGCTCAGGTTATTGCCTGTGTGGATTTTTACGTTTCCTCCCACCTCACATACACATGTTAGTAGCTGAAGATGAACAAATTTAAAGACATTATTTTAGCTCCTGAGGGGTGCAATGGAAAAGCATTTGCCGTCCTGTCTGGAGATCGTGAGTTTAAATCTTGATGATGTCACACCTATGCAGGAGCCAAGGCAGCAAGAACAGGCCATGCTTTGGGAGGTGGGAGGGTGTTCTACTCTGTCTCCCCCGTCACTCACAGTGACACCAGCCAATCAAGGGCATTTGTGAGCTCATGCATGCAGAATATGGCAGATAGTGCTTTCCTCCGAGTATGTTCACTGCCCTGTGATGCAGCATGAGCAGCAGTTGGCTAAAATTCAGAGACTGACTTCATACGTCAAATAAATAAATTATTTTATTTATAAAATATATATATATATATATATAATATATAAAATAAAATATATTTATTTATTTATTTCTTCTTCTGTCCTTTTATTATTATTATTATTATTATTATGCACAAAAATCGAATTGTTCTAATTGTACATGTTGTTCTGCTCATCACAATTGTAGCTGCTGTCGTCCAAATATCAAGTGTTGTCGTCTTTGGTCTTGCACTGGAGCTGTGAAGCAAATCTACTGTATCTATATTTCCTAACACAAATATCCATAAATATATCTGCTTCAAAAGATATTATGATACATAATCTTTAAATGAAAGGTTGCTAAATGAACAACTTTATACAATAGCTTAGATAGTCTTTATTCACAAATACAGTGGGGACAAAATAAAAAAACAACTACAAAACATCCACATAACAGATTTCCAATTCCATTACTGCCTCCAAAATTTCCTAAGGGGCAGAATGACACCAAATTGAAAAAAAAAAAAGATCGCAGAATAACTGTGTTTATAATGTTACAGTTTACAGCTCCACTGTACACAGCTTTCTAAACCACAGCAAGCTGGGCTGCAGATTTTGGGTGAGGCCGACTTATTTATTTGTTATTTGTCAGCTGATCTAATTGAATTAAATAATTCACAGAGTGAAAGAACGTGTGAGGTGTTTTATTTGATTCAGAGTTGCAGTAGGCAGTGAAGGTGTCTGGGGACATGTATTGGATCAAAATGTACTGAAGTAATACTTCAACACAAATTGGACCAAAGTATTTCTACTGGAGTATAGTAGAAATATTCCCAAATAAGTACATTTACGTGCTTCTTTACTCACCTCTACTATGTGATTTTTTAAGATAAAAAAGAGCTGACAACTGAGCTCACAATAGAGATGTAATAGTTTACACAGCTGTAATCTACAGAGTTTATTTAAAGTTGTTACTTTATTACATATATAATGCATCAGTATCTGAATAACAGGAATTCTGTCGTTTGATTCTTGCGTATTAGTGTTGTTACAGCGGTTTGGCTTTTGTCAGTTCACCAGCACAACATGTAGCACACATAAAGTCAGCTCTTTGTCTGTCTGTTCATCATTCCAGAAAACGTCACCTGCCTGGCTGAATTAGGGATCATCATGTCAGGGAGTACTGAAAAACTATAGGTATAACTGAGACAACTGCTTTTATATCTGCTTTACACTGTTGTTATGGTTTGATAACAGTGATCAGTAAAGCTAAGGTGATCTTTTGTCAAAATCCATTCAGGGTTAAAATTGTGCAGCAAATGGAAGCACATTCCCAGGGTGACTTTTCTTACAAGAGTGGCGTATTTGGCTCTGAATTATTTGATTTATTGAAAGGTGAAACAGTCCTTTCCAAGGGAGCAAAACGCCAAACAAGGGCGATGTGCACTATAGCCCTAGTGTTCAGCTCCACAGACAGTTTGACTTTCCTGGAATTAATCCTCATTAATCCCTGATATCTACATTATACACCGGTTAGCTAAGGAAGTCAAATTCCTTGTTGATATTTCTCAGTATGACAGAGCTCATGATAATTCAGTTAGTGATGAATGGCTTTTCTGCCTTTACATTAGCTATGTTTACATGCACATATTTTTTAATGTTCAGCATGAATTCATTCTGATCTGCGATTCTGAACCGTTTACACGAAAGGCGATCAGACAGATGTGTGTGTTTATACATCCCTATCGTACAACTGGAATAGAATTTCTGGCATGTGCACAATGCAGCGTCTCTTACTCTGCTCCATAAACATAGACATGACGAGCATTTTAGCCAATCTTATTATCTATTTTGTTTAAGCAAAACTTGTTTGGAAATTCCGTCCTGTACATATTACCGAATTATTCCGAATTACTAGAAAATGTATCTTGTAATAAAAATTTAATTTTGTTTAACTGCACATAAATCAATGTAAACATTTGTCTTGCAACAACAGACATGGGAGATCTTGCTACAATTTTCCAATACTTCCGGAAGCAGTGCCTGAGGTTGCACATACTATTACTGTGAGACTGCAAACAAAGTGCCCGGACATCATCACTGCATGTAGGTGTATTTTCTACATGTAAACAGTGCAATTGGAATGAGCTGTCTACATGTAGAAATTTCATTCTAATCAAATTCTAATAATTTTAATTATTAACGGATTATTATGGGCTGTCGGCTAATGTTTGGTAAAATTGTTAATCAATCATTCAAAAAACATACTCATCCTCCGATCTTATTCTGATGTGAAATCTCTCCTGTTTTACGTCTCCAGTGTGATCACACTAGAATTTGCATCAGACCCACAAGAGGCTCATTTTCCTATCTGTGGTGTATTAAAAGTGGCATTCAGCATACCTGTTGACTTTACTGATGCCATGAGACTGGATGTATCAGCAGATCATGGCTCATGGGTTTCCTCCTGGTTCTCTGGTTTCCTCCCATCTCCAAAACATGCTAGTATGTGGAAAGGATACTCTAAATTGCTCCTAGGTGTAAATGAATGTGTGTGTGTGTGTGTGTGTGTGAGAGAGAGAGAGAGAGAGACTGGAGACTAATATTCATGTAATATGCATTGCACCACTTTTATGTATCATTAAAGCTGAATTCATCGTTATGTTGTTTTAAACAGTTATAGCATCGTTATGTGTATGGCAGACTAACTATAAATACACTATGGAGTCGTAAAGATTTGGCAGATGAATATAAATGTTATGGAGTTGATATATACCTGACAGACTAATGATGACACTGAGTAAAACACTACAACTTTGGTGGGTGATGATTCTCTGCCAGAGTCTTAATTGCATTGTGTATGCGTGCAAATAGCAGACAGCTTATTGTCTCATGCAGCAAAATCAGTATCATCTGAATGTAACCGCAGGATAGCATTGAACTGCAATTCACCCACCCATTGCAAGTGAGACAGAGGAAGAGAGATAGCGGAGAGAACATGTCAGGACATGCATCATCAATGTCACTGGGCCTCGCTGTCAAAACACACAAATAAGAGAGATTTATGCACTGCATGTCGATAGTGTCACTGAGCAGGGTCCTTGCCGTGGGGGAGACAAAAGCTCATGGAAACCACTATTAAGACAGAGTGACAAAACATGCCGGTGCTCGAGAGTGACCTAAGGAAGAAGAAATACTCAAAGAAATAAAGATAGTGTAAAGAGTTGTGTTTAGATATAAGAGGGAACAATTGAAGCAGACTGAAGCATCTGATAGACAGAACTCGGGGCGCGTCGATTAGAAAGAGGAAAGAAGAACTGGGGAGAAAAGGTAGAATAATTACTTATTGTAAAAGCTTGAGTAAGGACAGCAGTGTTGAGGGATGGCCTGTCAGAGGGGAACAGAGGAATTGCGATAGGACTGACAAAAGAGAGAGAGAGAGAGAGAGAGAGAGAGAGAGCGAGAGAGAGACTGACTGAACTGTAGCAGTTCTGCCTGTGGTGTGCTGAAGGGAAACTCAGCATGTGTGTGTGTGCCCGTGTGCATGTGTGAATGTGTGTGCGCCCAGAGACTATATAGGTGTGTGTTTGCTGCTGACACTAGGCTTTATTTGGCAGGAAAGGGTCTGTGAAGTTTTATTGAGCCCTTGCTGCATCTGCCTACGGAAAGCCGAGAGGGTCACAGCACAGATGACGCGGATGTCTCATCTGGAATCATTCAGGATCAGCTTCAGGCTAAACAGGAGAAAATATAAAACCTTATTTTTGTTTCTCTCCTACTCAGACAAGCCTTGTGTCACAGCAATAAGTCTAAATCTACCAACGATGGCTACAGCAGTGTGCCATAGAGCAACATCTTTTATATAAGACCAATATTCAACATTCATGTAACGAAATCCAATTGAGTGTTTCATATTGCTATTATTGTAACTGTCAGATTCACTTCTTAAATACAATGATGAAGATACAAATGAATTGCCAGCTATCTACTCCTCCCTTCCCCTGAGGCGCCCCCCCCATTCTCTTGCTCTCGCTCTCTCACTCACTATTTCCCTTTCTTTCTCTCCCTTGATAATTACGATGGCACAATTTTACGGTTTTCTTGCTCTCATAAAAAGACTCTGCAGACTGCCAAGAGTGCAGCAAATATTCTGTCTGTTTCTCTCTCCCCCCTGACTGTTTTGAGAAAACAGTGGGCATCAGAAGAGGTATTTGCATTTGTTGGTCAGTGTTTTAGAATGATCACAAACATCCAAGAACACACATTTCTCTGCACAGTATGCATGTAAAAAAATGAGAAGTGAAATAGGCTAATAATTTTCATTCATGGAGAGATTTTTGAAGGTCAGTGTATATATATATATATATATATATATACACATATACTGTATACATGTATGTACACTATACCCTAGGGAAGACATACAATTATCTAGAATATCTTTGTAAGCTGTAGCATTAGGATTTACCTTCATGGGGTTCATTCATGTTCAAGCATGACAATGCCCCTGTGCAAAAACTAAGCTCCATTCAGACATGGTTTGCAGGTTCTTCTGCATAAGAACATTAGTGCCCTGCACACAGCCCTGACCTCAACCCAACTGAATGCCTTTGGGATGAAATGGAAGTCTGACTGCATGCCAGGCTTCCTCACCCAACATCACAGCCTTCTCTCTGTAATATTCTAGTGGCAGAATGGGCACACATCCCCACAGCCAGATTACAAAATCTAGTGGAAAACCTTCCCAATAGAGTGGAGACTGTTATAGCAGCAAAGGCGGGACCAAGTCCATATCAAAGCCCAGGGTTTTGCAATGGGATGTCCAAGGACAGATGACTTGAGATATTCAGGTGGCCATATTATGTATGTACTATATGTACAGTATGTATTTATACTGTATATGTATGGATGTGTGTATGTATGAGAGGGATCATATCTTGAGTCTGCAGGACTTTCCTGCTATTTCTGTGTATGAAAATGTGCAAACTTGATAACATCACACAGATTAATTAACAGTACTTCATTAACAGATTTATTTGCTACTTTCAAATAAGCAGCTCTTATCTTGTCCATTTTGCATGTTTGCCATAATGAATATCCAGTTTGCAGCAGCTATTCTTAAAAACAGATAAACCAGCACAGATTCAAATGGATTAATTTATCCCCCTCAGTGTGATTAATTTATCCCTCTCAGTGTTTGAGAATAATTTTAGGAGCTGCAATTGTGTAAAATTAACCCAATTGAAGGCTAATCCTAACCCTAACCCTAACCATTACATTTGCATAAGCCAGTTTTCACTATTTGATAACGAAATGAAAATAATTGTGGTTCTGTGACCCCAGGATAACTGCCAGGGGCAGTCTAAAACTCTGAGATACCTACTTTGTGTGCGTGTGTGTGTGTGTGCGTGTGCATGCATTACAATGAAGCCATGTAATGATATACGCACTGCACACTTTATAAGGAACACCTGTACACCTACTCATTCATGCAATCAGCCAATCGTGTGACAGAAGTGCAATGCATAAAATCATACAGGTACAGGTCTGCAGCTTCAGTTGGGGAATAATGTAATCTCAGTGACTTTGACCGAGGCATTATTGGTCCACTTGGGCTGGTTTGAATATTTCTTAACTGCTGATATTCTAGGATTTTCATGAACAACAGTCTCTAGGGTTTACTCAGAATGGTGCAATATAGAATAAACTTTCAGTGAGTGGCAGCTCTGTTGACAGAAATGCTTTGTTGATGAGAGAGGTCAGTGGAGAATGGACAGACTATATCAAGCTGAAAGAAAGGCTACAGTAACTCAGATAATCACTCTGTATAATTGTGGTGAGCAGAAAAGCATCTCAGAATGCACAACACCTCAAACCTTGAGGCAGATGGACTTCAACAGCAGAAGACCATGTCAGGTTTCACTTCTGTCAGTCAAGAACAGAAAGCTGAGGCTGCAGTGAGCACAGGCTCACCAAAACTGGACAGTTGAAAACTGGAAATACATCACCTGGTCTGATGAATCTGGATTTCTGCTGAGCCACACAGATGGTTGGGTCAGAATTTGGCACCAACAGCATGAATCCATGGACCCAACCTGCCTTAGTCCAGGCTGGAGGACGTGGTGTAATGGTGTGGGGAATGTTTTCTTGGCATACCTTGAGCCCATTAATACCAATAAATAATGCCACAGCCTATTTTTATTGTTACTCAGCCTGTGAGTATTGTTGCTGACCATGTGCATCCCTTCATAGCTACAATTTACCATCTTCTAATGGCTACTTCCAGCATGATAATGCACCATGTCATCACTGGATCTGAACCTAATAGAACACCTTTGGTAGAATGAGTAGAATGAGAGATTAACAATATGAAAGTACACCAAAAAAATCTGCAGGAATTGTGTGATGCAATCATGTCAACATAGATAGAATCTCAAAGGGGGGTTTCCAACATGGAATCCATGCATGAAGAATCCATGCAATGAAGAATTGAGGCTGTTTTGAGGGCAATGGGAGGCTCTACTCAGTATTAGTAAAGTGTTCCTAATAAAGTGCTCAGTGAGTGTGACACAGTATTTACAATAATTCCAGCAGTCATATAGACTGGAGCCTTCTTGCCCAGTCGTCAGTATTCCAAATGACAAGACGCCCTGGTTATTATACAGAAACACAGCTTCCTAGGTTAGTAGTGATATTTGATAACCAATTTTAACAAAATTTTATGGGAGCTGATATAGTGCAGATAAAATAGAGCTCATTTGAATATACATTCTGGTTCTAGTAAGAGCTGCTGCATTGTGGACTAACTGGGGATTGTTTATTTGCTGATTCATACAGACAGGAATGCATTACAGTAGTCCAACCAAGAGATAATAAAAGCATGAACTAGTTTTTCCGCATCATATAATGACATTATATTTCTTCGCTTTGCAGTGTTTCTGGAAATGGCGGTCCTACTAAAATTATCTACATGTGCTTTTGATGAGAGCCTGGGGTCTGTAATCAAACAATGGCCATTCACTACTGCACAAGATGCAATTGAAAAGCTATAGCGAGTTATTGCATAATCAGAAAGCTTATTTTGAATGGTCTGTTGCCTTATAGAAGTACTACTCTATTGTCAGAATTAAGCAGGAGAAAGTTACTGAGCATCCAGCTTCTAATGCCCTTTAAACACCTTTACTGAGCTGGTATTTGTCATCTGGTTTGGCTGAAACATATAGGAATGTGTTATCAGTGTAGCCTGTTTCTCTGGGAGCTAATTCCATGTTTATGAAAATCAGTGGCCCTAGAACAATGCCCTGTGGAGCACTAAATTTACCTTTGAATGTATGGAAATGAACATTAACATTTACAAACTAACAGTTAGATAAGAGCTAAAATCTGACTAGCCTGTCTGGATGAATATTGTGATTTGTCGTATAACAAGCTGAATTCAAGCTGAAGTGAAGTTGTACAAGCAGAGAGATGCAAATCCTGACTAAATTATTTCATGTACGTGATTCTTATGCAAGCACAGAGTTCAGCTACATAGCTGCTATCTTTTTTAGTCATCGCTAGTTCATGCTGTTGGCATCTGTGCATCAGTGTCTGTCATATTCCTAGTAAGATTTGCTACTGTTCTAAATATGAGTCTGAGATTATTTTTAATATCTTCTATTAGAGTGGAGATATAAGCTGAGCCTTTCCATGCTTGTGCAGGATTTCCATGCTTCCATGCAATCTGGAACACCAGACAGTTTAGTATGATGCCATTTACTTTCTAAATTTTAAAAGTCCTTTTTATTAAATCCACATTTTATCATTATACCAAGGTGCAAGCTATTTTTTCTGTAATTATTTTTAAATTGGGCAACATTATCATTATTTAGTGTAAAGGAAAACATTGAGTTTATGCATTCTGCCACTTGATTAAAGTTCTGTGGGTTTAGAGGGGAAACCAATAAACCTGAAGATTTGGAAAATTTTCAATAAAGCTGAGAACAGTAGCTGGTGAGATTGTGCAACTAGTGTGGGTTGCAAGGAGAAATGTCTGAGATGCATTTCATATGAAATGAGGTACTCAGGTAATTTCAGACTGGGGTAGGATGACTATGATTTTTACATTTATTCTAAATGTCAGTATTAACTCAACAGTTTGCCCACCATTGTGAATGGCCCCATTATATCTCACACTCACAGTCTCACAAACCCTGCTCACAAAAGGTCTTGGGGGACAGCACTATTTAGAGTTTCTTTCTCATTTGGTCTAATTAAAATTTCTGTTAGACAAAGTACATTCAGTACCTGATCTCTGATATTTTCATTTACAATAAGCACTTAGATCTAAGAGCTATTATACTAATATTTACTAGTGTTAGCTTCAGATCAACGGCGCATTTGGCCTGGACTATTGTTATGTTATGCAGGTTACTACAATAAACTTTGAGATTTTTGTTTAGCTTGGTGAAGAGACAGAGTCTCAATACAGTGAAATCTGGAATCTGAAGTCTGATGCCTCAAGGCAGATAGCAGATGGTCGATGTAGCCTGTTTCTCTGCTGCCTGGCCTAGACCCTGGATTATCAGCTATTAACTAGGCCTGTCATAAGACTATGAGCTATAGTACAAGAATTGTGAGCAGGAGCTTCCCAAGTGGGATGGATACCATCCTGTCCTAGAAGGTTAGACATGCTCTCAAAAGAAGCCTGATTGCTAACGACCCACTTTGTTTTCAAACCACCTGGACATCCTGCAGTTTAAAGAATAAAAATGCAACAGTTATGAAGATTATAATGAAGGTTTCAGAAGAAGAAGAAAAATAGAAATGCCAAAACAGCAAGAATACCAAAACAGACATTTTGTCAGTACAACTAATGCCCTACAGGGTCACTGTCTTTGAAGCCTGTAAGGTCACTAAACTCATTTACAAAGTTTGGTGAAATAACCTTGCATTCAACCACAAGGTCACCCCAGAGTTATCTGGCCTATCTTTTGCCAGAGCATTTAACTTCCCAACTCTTTTTGTAAGTCATTGCAAGTTTTCAGAGATTTCAATTCTGTATCTTGCACAGACTTGTGGGACCCCCAGGGAGTTCAGGAAAGAATTCTCTAACCAAGCTCTTAAGAGACCATGGTAGGTGGACATGCCTTGTTCTCAACATGTCTCGGGCTATGATGCAGTGTGATAGCTGGTACATTTACCTTTAGTGTAGACAGAGAATTGTCAGTGTCTAGTGCTTTCAAAAATCAGGATCCTGGAAATCATGCAGTGAACCAGGTGATAACGTAAACACAATTTGCAAACCTTCCACTTAGACACAAACCAGATCCATGTGCTAGTGACTCTTGCATTCAGAGGTGTTTCCTGGACTGCAAAGTTGCAGTTCTCAATTGGTGATTCAGCCTGAGGGGGTCTATCTAAATAAAACAGCAGACTTGCTTGAGGAAGAAATTGCCAGGGTATTCTGACAACTAGAGAAAAACAGCAGTGGGAACCAAGGTCTTGCCAGCCATCTTGGTGCCACAAGCAGTACTCTGTGGCATAGTTACTGAATTCTGTATGATGTTGGAAGAATCAGCAGGTATGGAGGAAAGGTGTTCTGTTAAAAATGTTCTGTGTCTCCAGCCAGCCAATACTTAAACATCTTGCACTGAAATAAGAACATGTTCTGTCTGTGCCATTTGGGTTCATACCATAGGACAGTAACCCACTTATGAAATAAGGATCACTATGGCAGCTGCTATCATCAATCCTAATATCTTCATTAGACAATAATATTGCACATAGTGGTTTTGCAAGTATACTGTAGTGATATCTGCCACAGTTTGGGCTGTAGGGTGGCTAGCATTCTCAGAGAATCTAGCCATATACCAAAAACTGTGTGGTCTGCTTTTACCATGTGACCAAGCTACATAATATGGGTGAAGATGGTCCCTGAAGGCCTGCTCCTTGATAGGGGGACATAGGAGTAAATTGTCCAAGAACGGTAGTATCCTGATGCACTGCATGCATACATTTTGAAAACACATATGGTGTTTGGTAGCGGTGAAAGTGCAGGACTTTGAACTGGAATAACTGCCCCAAGAATGCAATCTTTTAAAGTGTCTGTGTTCTGGGTCATTGGGAAGATAAAAATAAGATCTACATACATAAGCTAATCCTGTGGCTGTATGACTTGAACTACGTGTTGCCCTTAGCAAATAAAAGTGAAGGGTCTTTAGAAACAAGTTCAAATCCTCTTAAATCTACAATTGGATATAAACCAATTATTATTTATATAAAAAATGAGTTGATTGTTGAATAGGATTCTTTGTTTTTAACTCTGAAGTCTACCAATTTTATGTGGTAAGAGGGAACAAACTTCTTGGAACAGAGAAACAGTTTTCTTGGGGTCTGATGTTGATGAGATTATCAGTCATGAAAAGGAAAGGACTGGTGGCAGAACCGCAGTTTCTTTCCCTGCAATATTATCAGGATTGCTCTCTAGGGCCCAGCTCAGTGAATCATTTATTTCAGCCATGTCTGCTGCCAAGTCGTAAGTCATCTAGAAAGTTCACTGGATGTGGGTGTTTTTGACTAGAAAGCTGTTAAGGCTGCAGGGGCTTGGAACAGTTGTTGGGAGTCAAACAATGCATCCTTGATATGGACTAGGACTGAGGCAGTGAGCATTAAGCTGGTGACCATCTTTGACTCCAAAGAAATTCAAAAACTGACTACATAAGCATCAGTCTTACTGCATAGTTATTTGTGGCTATCCACTTGACATGTGGGAAATCCAACCAAAGTGAAGAGATAAACATGTGGTAAAACTGTCTCCAACCCCAGAGCTTTGGAATTGAGCGAATTTAGCAGGCTCAGCCATGAAGAGCGCATGGTATGTTGAAGGAAAATAACATACCCAAGGTAGCAGCTGGGTGGCTACAGGCCTGCTAGTTGGCTAATTGCAGGGAATGTCTAATATCTCTTTTCGAAGCTTTCACACCAGATTTAAGCTGCCAGTTTCACTTCTGGGAATCTCCTTGAGATCCGAACTTGCCAAAGCTATAATGAGCAAGTAGCACACACAAAAGCCTAGTGTAAATGTTGTTTCCTCCTCCTACTGTGCACCTCACAATTGACATTTGAAAACTGGAAGTCATTTACACAGTTTTTCTTTGTTAATCTCGCTTAACATTCCTACTAACTGCACAAGCTATTTGTCAGATTGCACATGCCAGTTGGGCATATGAACAAAAGTATTTGATCAGCATCTCAAAGTAAATCATGGTAATTTGAGTATCAGTATTATAGTGTCAATTCTTGAGTTGTATAATGAGGTGTAGAGTGTTGGGGCCTGGGCATTGCTATAGGTTTGTTCCAGATACACAATACTGTATACAGAAATACTTATGTGTTGAATTATATAGTTAAATCTTAAGGGAGATATTTTTAAACCTATTGACTAGGAAATATAAAATCTTACATGTGCATATTTACTTATGACAATGGTTGTTCTGACCCTAGTGATCATAACCCTGTATAATGTAATTCGGGTTGAGTTAGACTGCTGCAAGTTCATTTCCTCATATGTGGGTTAGTGCTGCTTTCATTTCTTTCTTGAAATCTCATGTAACTACATTCACATGAAAATCACGGGAAGTATGAAGTTGCCATGTTAGAATGACAAAATTGGTCTGGGTCAAATTTTTACTTCTTGTGTTTGGTTGACTCAAACAGCTGCTCCGATAGGACACTTTTAATGGTAAACAGAATGTATTTGACTCACAAAAATGCTTAAATGGGAGAAAAAATCCCAAGTAGAAAATCCACAAAATACAAAGCAAATACCTTCAGAGTTCAGAGATATAGTCTCTTTTCCTTGCTCACTGACTGTTTCCAGGCTGCTTGTGTGCCTAAAAGAGTGGAAACAATATTCAGAGTTTCAGCATGGCAAAATTCAGTCTTTCATCTCTTATCTTGGCTGCAGTATGCTTTTTTATTTTTTTGTCATGTATATCTTGTGACACTCCTACTGCCATCCTATTCTTGTTCGTTATCTGCATTTTGAGAAAGCACCTTATTGTATGTCTGAGGCCTCCTGACTGCTGCTGACATTAGTAAATATCCGGGTTAGGATAGCATTAGGGATGGCACACTATTCATACTCCTGCACAAAAATAACCAGATAAATGACTTGATAGCTGGGATAGGCCTATTCTAGTAGGGAGAAGAGAAAGGAGTCACATGTTGAATTGCATGGGAGTAGTTTCACAGTTAATCGATTTATTATTCATGCACATTCTAATCAGGTGCGAGGGTGGTTTGCATCATACATAATCATATTCATACACACCTGCATAAAACTGAATAAAATAATGCTAAAAAAAGAAACCGGTCAGGGTGACTTTCGAGAACATAAAGTGTCTGTCTACCTAACGAATGCTTATTGCCCAAAAATGTGGTTGTTATAAAAACTCAAGTAATTTAGAGCTAATTCCATTGAGAGCTTAGCCTAGCTAATAAACCATCTTGTTATTTACTTCACCAGGCATCTTTATGACCCTGTCAAGTGGCTTTACGCTGTGTTTTTGTGTCTCATCTTTTTGCATTCCCAGGATGCTGGTTGTCTAATTCTCTGCATTGTTCACCATGCTACAGTTGTTTTCATGCGTAGAAAGACCTCTCCCTTGGTCCAAGCGAATAACAAAAACAAAGCACTAATTAGCGCACCTGCTAACCATTGTTTGAAGAGGGTTCTCAATAATAAGTTCATTGCTGTTTGCATCACATATGTGCATGATTGGTTTACTGAGGGCTGCTGCCCGTGGACATCTGTATTGACCATCATTGTGTATTTATGCCAATCAATGGATTTGAAATGAAAGTCAAAATATGATTGAAGTGTAGACTTTCAGCTTTAATTCAAGTGGTTTAACAAAAATATTGCTTTAACAATATTGTTTAGGAATTTCAGCCATTATTTAAATAGTCCCTCCATTTTCACAGGCTCAAAAGTAATTGGACAAACTAGCATAATTATAAATATAAGCCTCATTTTTATACTTTAATGACAGTCCTTTTCAGGCAATGTCTGAAGCCTGGAACCCTTGGACATCACCAAATTCTGAATGTGCCAAAGTCTTGAGTGCAAAAGTTACCTCTCACCCCTCATTTCATTATATTTTGCTAGGAAAATGAGACAATAAGTTCAATGTTTTATTGCAAGATGTGCAAACATACATGTAAATACAGTATATAACACAAAGAGAGTTGGTATAATTCTAATGAGTTTTAAAGTCAGTATTTGGTATGACCAGAGGAGGCCAATCCATGACATGACGTGTGTTTTCCTATCGAGGTATGCATGAAGTCTGGAGAACTGTTCCTCAAGACTGCATTAAAACAATACAAGGAAGTTTGTCTCCTTGGAAGTGAAATATGAAGAAATGAGGGGTGGCTCAATACCTTTTGTACAGACTTTTTACTAAGGTTGGAATGAATATATTATTAAGAGATTTTGAAGTTAGGTGATATCCAATCAAATCTCAGCTCCTCTCGAGTCTTTCCTTATAATATTCAATAATTCAGTCTCTTGTTAGCAGGAGTGTTATTTAATTAGTTCAATTGGTTATTATTTAGCAAAACCAGGTAGTAAGAACTTTTAAGGGTTCACTTAAGGATTCACCTTAAAGTCAGGAAAATGCACTTGCTATTACCTAAGCACAAACAAGAAAAAATGGACCAACCACATTAGCAATATGTTGGCATTATACCACTTACACTTGAAAGTTACACTTGCGTTTGCATGTAAATACGGCCCAGCTACTGCACTCTGAACACAAATTAAATGCAAATGAAATGCGACTTTGTTTTAATTTGTGCATTTGCCTTTGAGGGAAATTCAGATAGATTTTTGTTGGGACACTTGCGTGATTGCGAGCAGATGTGAGAAAGAAGGCAATTTGTATAGAAGTATTCTGGGCTATGGGCAACATAACTGTGTGTGCAAATATCTTTAACATTTTAACCCTTTACAATGCCCTAGGCCGCAGATGGTGCCTACGTGTGATTGTATGTGCGCCTTTACGCTTGTCCTCTAGGGGGTGCTATAGACAGCTTATCTGTTTGAGCAATGAAGTATGTGCACATGTCCTGTATGTTTTTTCATCTTATAATGTTCTCACCTGTTTTACAGGGGGTGCTCTAGGCAGCAGACGGCGTCTCCATGAGGAGCAGTAGAAGATGCCGGAACTGCCAGCAGTGCTGCTGTCGATTCACGTCCACTTCCTGCTAGTTACTGTGCTTAACATGCCGCCTTGTTCTCTAAGCCAGACCCCTGTCCTGTCATCTGTGCGAATGGGTGAGTTGCACCGCTTATATGAGTACAGTGATTTAAATGTTTGATCCTTTAAATCAGTCCAACAGATTACAATATGACTTTGGATTAAATTGGGATTTAGGAAGAGGTTTTTTATGGGCACCAACTATGTGAGAATGTAATGAAGAGTAATTTTAATCTCATTTGAGGAATGCAACTCGATAACAGCTCTTTTTCAGAGCCATCACTAAGGTGCATGTTAGCTAGGTACTCATGTACCCAGCCTTGACAAGCGGAGTGATGATACAACACATTGCAGTAA
Source organism: Notoglanidium macrostoma (assembly GCA_030068235.1). Classification (NCBI taxonomy): domain Eukaryota; kingdom Metazoa; phylum Chordata; class Actinopteri; order Siluriformes; family Auchenoglanididae; genus Notoglanidium; species Notoglanidium macrostoma. The sequence continues at coordinate 6,831,045 of JAQQZR010000033.1, forward strand.
AGTGATGCTGCAGCTGGAAATTTAAGTTTGTGTCAGAACTGGACACACAACACTGTCCTTCACTTCATCTGAATCGCCAGGCAGGGGTCTTTTAAATAGCCGCTTTGTTTGGCCAAATCCACACTTTGCCTTTGGCCTTTGCTTGGCTGCTCTTACTGCCACCACATTAAGCACAGGATTTTCTGCCATGACCTTTTGGAGTTGGCCCTTGAGAAGCAAAGTCACTGGCACAGAGTAAATGGTGCCTCTCTCTCTCTCTCTCTGTCTCTCTCTCTCCCTCTTTCTCTCTCTGTCTCTCCCTGCCTTGCTCCTACCTCTCACTGGTCAGCGGCAATTTTGGATGATCGCTCTGCCTGTGGCCGTGGAGAGCGGTTGGCTTTAGCTTTAGCACGGGAGAATATCAACAGTGTACTGGAGGGACCAGCTCGTGCTCGCGTGGACGTAGAAGTCTTTGAGCTCCAGAAAGACTCTCAGTATGAGACCACAGACACTAGTAAGTCCCATCCACACACAAACACACTGAGAAAAAGGAGATTAAAAGTGTGTATAAATATATTGCTATATTGGGCAGCTCTATCAGTATGAATTGGCCTTATTCAAAAGGACATGCGAACTGACTAGGGGGAAAAGGCCCGAGGAAAGAGAAAGATCTACAGAATTTGTTTTCTTTTAGTGTGCCAGATTCTGCCTAAGGGTGTGGTTGCTGTGATTGGCCCCGCCTCCAGTCCTGCCTCGGGTTCTACTGTCAGTCACATATGTGGGGAGAAGGAGGTGAGCCAGTACTTTTGGTGTTTGATTGTTAATGCATTCAGAGTAGGATGTAGGGTAAGTAATAATAATGCATTCCTGTGAATTTTTCAGTGCTTTGCACTAATTATGAACAAACTCTCTCATACTTCCTTTTCCTCTCGCTTCCATCCTTGTCTCTCTTTTTTCTCAGATCCCTCATGTGAAGATCGGTCCTGAGGAGACTCCACGGCTGCCTTACCTGCGCTTCGCGTCCGTCACATTGTATCCTAGCAACGAGGATCTGAGCTTGGCCGTGGGCGCCATCCTACGCTCTTTCAGCTACCCATCAGCCAGTCTGGTCTGTGCCAAGGCCGAGTGTGAGTCTTTGATCTTTGCTCTCTCCATCAGCATGTATGACCTGCCCAGGAGCTCCACATGTCAAAGTACCTTTCCAAATGAGTCACCGTAGGGATTGTATGGCTACTCAGCTTTTGGATTGAAAAACATTTTATGTAAAGCAAGTACAGACTCTAAGGATTCTGGTTTGAATAATTAATATGCTACAATAAGATGTTTCTTAATTAACACTAACTCTGAATCAGTGTGAATAGAAAATGTAGGAATATATGAGGGAACCACTGTGAGATGTTCCCTCCTCTCTTCATCCATCCCTCCACCACATATGAATTCAGATGAGTGCTGGTCAGCCACAGCAGAGGAATGATTCTGCACAGCAGTGTATCATGTGTGAAGCTTGGAAGCCTTTCACAGTGATTAAACACTGTCCTGTATTGTGTGCCAGCCTGAAAATATGTACATTAGAGCATCATATATATAGTTAAGCAAGTGTGAGCATTTTTGAGATCGTCAATTCACACGGCTTGGCTCTGACCTAGTTGGATGTACTGTGGTTGCCATGGCAGCAGAGTAGGTGCAACTTGCCACTCATCAAGCTCATTTAAAATGGTGGCAGGAGACGGAGAGAAAGGCCACCGGACCTTGCTCTACACTCCCGCTTTGTGCTGAGTATATATTGATTATGTGTGTGATTGTGTATGTGTGATGCACGGTTGTTAATTAATGAGAATATGTTCATTTATTTTTCATTACAACCCAGTCATTATTCTGCCCTCTGACTGGACACGCTGGTGATCACCTCTGATTCTGCACACTCTGTTTGATCTCTGTGTCTGTCTGCATGTGTTAGTGTAAATGGGCACACGAGAGGGGAGCCATTATACCTATATCTGATTTAACAGCGTCGCGTCTGACCACAAGATGGCCACCTCTCTGGTGGACCCATACACCTGTTACACTGTGTGTGTTATTCACTGAACACTGAAGGAATACTTATTCAGGACTTCAGACAGGAGGGATGAAGAAAGTCTTACATTCTGTTGAAAGTTCTGACCTCTGAGGCATGTTTCTGAGAACAACAATTGAAGAAGGAGGATAAAGCAGGAGGATGCATCAATCACTTATTCCCTTGCTGCGCTTGCTCTTTAGTATTTAAGAAAACCCATAATCCATAATCCAAGGACATTCTTATTGTCCTTTATTATTTTATAGCTGAATTGTGACTTACTGCAGTTAGAAAGGTATGCTGTTCTTAGACACATCATCTTCTTTGGTTTATTATTCAGTTATTCAGCTTAAAGCATTTTATTCAGTAACTATTATACATTAGTCAGCAAAATGTATGAGGAATGATGATCACGACCTGCCTATAGATTGATGGGTTTCCTAAGTGGAGTATGGAATGGCTTTGGACGGACCTGCCTACACTGTTGTCCTAACCAAATTGGTTAATTTATTCCTCCGAACAAGGGCAGGCAGTAAGGAGTGAATAAGGGCGAAAATTTCCTCGTACAAGAATGAAATGATTGTAAATAGTGGAGTTTGATCTCAGAGCACTTGCTGGTTGCCTGTTAGGACTGGCTGATTTAGTTACTTTCTGCTGTTCATCATCACCTTCAGTTTTCATTGTTGAGTGAGTGGAGTGTAAGAGATCGAGGAAGAGAAAGAGAAGCTGAAAGATGCCATGAATAGTACTAATATGCAAAAAACAGAGTCAGTGAAATCCACTGAGAATATATTTGGGAAGGGTTGCTGCAGGAATCAGTGAGTGGGTGAGTGAGAGAGAGGAAGATACAGGAAGGGGGGATGGAGAAGTGCTGGGGGAGTTAGAGAACGAGAGAGAGAGAGAGAATGAGAGCATGTAAGTGAGTGCATTGATTTCTCTCCTCCCTCAAACTAATTAAAGTTTGGCACCAGGTTCACTGGCTCTCTCTCCATATACACACTCCCATGAGAAGACAGCCGCTTATTTACATTTAATGCACACACACACATACACACACACACCCTCTTGAGATATCTATAACCCCACCTGCTTTACAGGTCTGTTGAGATTGGAGGAGTTGGTGCGGCGTTTTCTCATCTCCAGGGAAACGCTGTCTGTCAGAATGCTGGATGATGACCTCGATCCCACATCCTTACTCAAAGAGATCCGCGATGATAAAATAGCTACGATCATCATCGATGCTAATGCTTCTGTGTCATACCTGATTCTGAAAAAGGTACACACACGCGCACACACACACACACACACACACACACACACTTTACCTACTTGACAAAATGATATGGGTTTGAGTTGCACCGCATGCATCGGGTTGTCCCCTGGTGGCTGTAGTAGTGAAAACTAATGCATTTAAATGGCGCTCGGTGACAGCTTCCTTTTGTTTGTATCAGTCACTCTCTCCCTCTCTCTCTCTCTCTCTCCTTTTTGATTTACAGCTGCTGTAATTCAGCTCTGTTCACTTTCAGTGTACCTGTCTTGTGGTTGATTTTAAGCACAGTGAATATTTACTGTACAACCTGCTACTTTTTCCTTCCTCATTCTATAACTCTCCTTCTCTTTTCCTTTCTAGGCATCTGAGTTGGGGATGACATCAGCATTTTACAAGTACATTCTAACCACTATGGTAAGAAAGATTTATATTTTTGTTGTCTGCACTTGAGCAATCTAATTTTGTTTCTGAAATGGGTCTGGTATTTAAACCCATTGACAATGTTTTGCATTCTGAATGCAGCCTTTCCTTACCTTATTTTTATTTATTTAACAGCTCTTATTTACAACAATGTCAGGTTACATAAATATTAGAAGATATAAAACAGACTAAAGAAATAAAAAATGTTAAGTAATGCTTTGGTTCATAATTGAAATTGGTCTAGTTAAAATGGACAGGCTATGCATGAACAGGAGGGCATGTAGGCAATTGTGTTATGGCTTTGTGTGTGGGTGTGTGTGTAGGACTTTCCTTTGCTGTGGTTGGATGATGTGGTTGATGAGCACTCCAACATCGTGGGCTTCTCTATGTTCAACAACACTCACCCATTTTACCTGGAATTTATTCGGAGCCTCAACCTGTCCTGGAGAGAAGGCTGTGACCTTAACCCATACCCAGGACCAGCGGTGAGACACACACACACACACAACCACGCTATTTAATGCCATGGTTACACCTAAATTTACACTCTAACCTTAACCTGAGTAACTGAAAGCTGGCCGGCTTTTGAGTTTTTAGCATTTTTTATGCTGCAGTTAATAAATGCTGCAGTTTTTGTTAAAAAAAATAAAGGCTCATATGGACAAATATTTAATATCAAAGTCAAATATCAAAACTTTCAGATATTCCTATCCTTATGGGAACATATAGAAACATGCACACACACACATTTCACTACTCTCTGTGTGCTGTGTGTAGCTATCCTCAGCTTTGCTGTTTGATGCCGTCCATGTCGTGGCAAGCGCCGTGCAGGAGCTGAACCGAAGTCAGGAAATCGGCGTGAAACCATTAAGCTGCTCCTCTCCGCAGATCTGGCAACATGGGACCAGCCTCATGAACTACCTGCGCATGGTCAGTGTGTGTGTGCAGATTTCCATTATTTATTTTAAGACTTGAGGAATTTCAGGAGCATTTTCACCAGAAAAATCTGAGCCAGTTTTAGTTCCCAGGCTGTAGCTCCAGGAAAAGTTTTAGTTTGTGCTGCAGAGTAGGGAATTTCAAAATCCTAAGCAAATAGTCAGTGTGTATTTGTACAGTCCTCTAACTGTACTTAAAAGCAGTGTTATATTTGGTTGCCCATAAGTGCAAAACATTAAAAAACCGTAAATCAGAAAATGCAACTGCAAATTCAGAAATACATACATTCAGCACGAATTCATAATGGAGCTTGTAGGTCCTTATAAAACATCACATGCTGTTGCTGATTGGATATGGCATTTGAGTACCAGGAGCAGGAATTGCACATTTTCAGTTTGTTATTAAAACGATTTTAATGTGAAGATACGTATGTAATTATAGTGAGGAATATTTCTTTCTTCTAAATAATATGGCTTCCTTTAGGCAGGTTTTCAGCATTTGTTTACTCATAATACTGCCATGCAATATTGCCAGAATATCTAAAATAACACCATATGAATGCTCTTGATAAAAATAAGCATGAATAAAGGCGTCAGTAGCTTTTGGGCTCATATTACCTTCTTCTGTAAACATTCTCTGGCTCTCTGTTTCCATGGTCTCTCAGACTGATGTACTGTAGCCAATTAACTACGAGAATGTGATGTTTAATATGGACCTAGCCTTTCCATACTGAGTTAATGATGTGTTTTTGAGTTCGCTGTTGTGTTTTCACATTTCTTGTTGCTTTTGTTACTGTATTTTGCACTCATGGGCCCCTGTAATTATGGCATTTTAAAACTACATTTGTTCTGATGTAATTTGTCTGTAACTAAACAAAACCAATGAAGAACAGCTTCAATCTGAGACCTTTCAATGTGTTGCTGTGTTTTTGCTCAAGTGATGTATCCAATTCATACTTTGCATGCCTTCTGTTATTTTAGATAATGGTCCCTGCAGGACATTGGAAACACAAACTAGTAACTGTTCCTCAAAAGTAAATGTGCCTACATTTTTATAAATCGCTGGTTGTTCTTCCTCTTTCTCTAGGCCTGAGTTGGTTAAATCATTTCTCTGGAGGCCCAGATGGTCCACTTTTTTGTTTTCTCACAGCTCCTAACATGCCTGAAACCAGAAATCAATAACACCCAATACCTGTTACAGGTGGTATTTGGAGCTGGAAGAGCAAAAATTCAGACCATCTCAAGGTTACCAATCCTCTCAGATTTATCTTGCAGGACTTATTCATTCTCTGTGCTCTCAGGTGGAGTATGACGGTTTAACAGGCCGTGTTGAGTTCAACAGCAAAGGCCAGAGAACTAACTACACCTTGCATATCCTGGAGAAACATAAATCAGGCCACAAACAGGTAACACACATTCACATTTGAGTTTCTTCTACATATTCAGTTCTGCCTTATTTTAAAGAAAAGGTTTGTAATGAGTCTTCCTCTCTGTCAATGTGTTAGATTGGTGTTTGGTATTCTAATAACACCTTGGTCATGAACTCCACCAGTCTGGACATCAATGTCTCTGAAACTTTGGCTAACAAGACCCTCATCGTCACCACCATACTGGTAAGGACTTAGAGCAGCTCATGTGCTATATGCACTGCGTGGTGGACATGTTCTATAGTATGTTCTCTAACCAGGTTCTTGCATCTAACTCAGTCTGTGTGTGTGTACACAGGAGAACCCATATGTGATGAGGAAAGCAAATTATCAGGAACTGGAAGGGAATGAGCAGTATGAAGGCTTCTGTGTGGACATGCTGAAGGAATTGGCAGACATTCTGAAGTTCACCTATCGAATCAAACTGGTAGATGACGGTCTGTACGGCGCACCAGAGCCCAATGGTTCTTGGACTGGAATGGTGGGGGAGCTTATCAACAGAGTAAGTCCTCAAATGCACACACATTTCATTTTCTGTATTTATCTTACTTAATTTTTTTAATGCCTCGCGTAACACTACTGACCTTTTCTCTGTTCTCTCCCTCTTTCCATTTCTCTGGAGCAGAAGGCAGATTTAGCTGTAGCTGCTTTCACCATCACCTCCGAGAGGGAGAAGGTCATCGATTTCTCCAAGCCCTTCATGACCCTGGGCATCAGTATTCTTTACCGAGTTCATATAGTAAGTTATATAAAGATTTATGTTCCCACAATCACACACAGACTCTGAGTCTCTTGATTTAACTTGGCTGTTTCTGTAGTGCCATGGCCTATGATAAATATTCCCTCTACTGGTGAGAAAAAGCAAAGCCATAAATAGACATATTCCTTTGATGCAGACATGTTGATGTAGTATTTAGAAAAAAAGTACTATATAATTGATGTTTGTTCTGATTTTCAACTTTGTTTGTGTAGCACTATTTAATGGTAAAACTTTTTAGAGATTTATAAGTGCTACAGTTAATTAATATAACACATTTTCAATTAGATTAATAGTATATATGTATCATTATTCTCATCTGGGTCACAGTGAGCCACAGGATCTGTAGAACCAATATCAGTAGTCATAAAGGCTTACTCCAGCATGTGCCAATTGGCTGCCGTAAAATAGGTGACATTTTTGCTGACACAAGGCTGTATTATGATACCTCCATTAGACTGTTATGACATCTTTGTGGCTCAGTGTATTATTATGAGATGTTTCATAATTGATCCGCATGTAAAACATTAAAACTTACACACACACACACACACACACACACACACACACACACACACACACACACACACACACACACACACACACA
>JAQQZR010000033.1:6875782-6902240 GCA_030068235.1 Notoglanidium macrostoma
CACACACACACACACACACAAATATAGAAACAAAACAAACACTGTAAACTATGCCCTTAAATGTTGTACAAATGTGCAAGAAAGTGTAAAGGTGCCAGTGAAAATATGTCATGGAATAGATAATAATAATAATAATAATAATAATAATAATAATAATAATAATAATAATAATAATAATAATAGTGTAAATAGGCTCTAGTGAATTATACAGTATTCTTATGTGATATATATGATACATATATATGATACATGATTTTTTTATTCGACAAAGTTTGTCCACAAAGTCTCTCAGAGGAACAGTCTTTTAAAACTTTTCCACATGAAAATGTTCCTGCTGTGGAAATATGTAGCCAAAAGATGGCGTTCTGTGCTAAAAGAAGCAGGTAGTTCCTGCAAAGTTTGTGATCAATTTGCATTCAAATTAGCTATCTAATGGTCTACTAAACTGTCAGCAAATTATGAGAATATAGTTTTCTTATTCATTTGAAAAGCGTAATTATTATTATTATTATTATTATTATTATTATTATTATTATTATTATTATTATTGCCTTCTAAACATCACTCAGACTACTGCTAAGGGCTAATTTTTGTTGTTTGCTGAATTTATCCAGTAGTCTGAGAAGGCTGATGAGAAATGGAGGAGGGTTAAGTTTTCCTTCTTTTTGATGGCGGTCATGTTGAATTTAATGGTAACATCAAGAAGTATTAAAGGATGAAAAATAACCAGCATTTCATTCCTCTGGCTATTGAAATAACCTAAAGCTTACAGACGATTTATTGTGCAAGGGTAATTGCGCTTTGCCTGTATTGTCAAACAATCCGTTGAAGAACATGAATAATTAAAAAATATTACTGGACTACTATTCCAGGGTGGTATGTACCTTGGGAAATAAACAAATATTTCTGAACCACAATTTCGGTCGTGAATGGCTATGTAAGTAAAACTGCTTCAACCATTTTGAGTTCCGCGTTGCCAGGTAACAGAAGGTTCAAATTAACGGCGTGTAGAAGTTAACCCAAGATAGATAGCAGGCTGGTTAACGACATTAAATGAAGTTTTTGGCACGATTAGCTACAGAAGAAACTTCACCAGAGGTAGGTGCACACATACTGACGACGAAAGGCATTATTATCAACACCAGTTTAACGTGCTGTTAGAACGATAACGTTATCCAGACTGCAAACTAGCTAGATAACTTGGCTTAATGGCGTCTATCGACCAATTCTCAACGCTAGACATATTTTTCAAGCGAGGTTGGTCACTAGCTATAACTCTGGACTGATGCTGTGTAAATGAGTACAACTCTTTTTGAAGAAGAAAACGCACCTGGCTAACATAAAAAGGAAACAACACATTAAATAAAATCATTCTCGTCCATCTAGAACCAGTATAACAAACAGCAGGTGGTCTCTGGGACACGATGGCCAAAAATGTGTTGCATTAAATAAACTAAGAATATATAGGAAACATACTTAATGAGTACATAGAAATCTATGAGAATGTTATTAGTTATATGTAAATATATGAAGAGTTAATGTTAGTACCAGTAGTGCATATACAGTACATATGTGTATTATAGAGCAAAAAGTGGTTGATTATGGGATGCATTACTATGGAGATAAGAGCCCGTTTACACATGGCAATAAGATGCGTCTTGGCCGATCCAATCACAACAGGAAAGCTCTAAATACAAGTGTAAACAACCTCCAAGATGCATTCAATACCCATTCACTTAAACCACTTGCCGAGGTGGTCTGGGGCGTATTTGACTAATGTGAGAAACAACATTCTAGAAAAAAACAGAGAGGAGCACCGATGTACATGCTTGGAGTGCAAGAAAATAGTGAAGGTATGTTGCAGGTTTAATGTTTTAACATGACTGTGCGCAGGGACCTTCTAGCAGATGTGATGTAGGCAGTAATGAAATTTGAAGAAAGTGGACACCCGGGAGACGCATGATAGACATGTGTAAACGGCGATGCGTCTCCGCTGTCCGCTTGTGACCCGATTGCTCAAGACGCATTTTAAAACCAAGTGTGAACAGGGACTTTGTGTTTGTCATATATTACGTAACTACTTGTGTTCACTATTGGTCAAATAATCTTGTAGTCCAGCTAATTTCCTTTTATTTGTGCATTTAACTAGCATGTTCAATATGAGTCATCACAACAGAAGAGCATTGTCTGACAAACAAAATGCCCTAAACGTGTTCACCAGCTATAGGAAGGCTAAGATGAAAGCCTGTAGTACAGGTATTTCTGCTCCTTGCCACAGTTCAGTTTGTAGTAACAATAAAACAGAAGAGTATGACAGTGCACCTAAAAAGACTAAACGTCTTAAAACCGTAAAACAAAGAAATCAGATTCGAGGGCAGAGCAGCAACAGATCTAACCAGAGCCATCAGCACTGTGAAAGAGGAAGCAAAGACAAAGGCCTAAGTAGTGAGTGTCAGGATTACCAATGCAGTCGCTTACTGAGCTTTTACAAAAGAGAAAAGCCAGTTTCTAAGCCATTTCCTTCGCAGAAGCCAAGCATGATCACTGAAGGCCGTCTTACGTCTATCAGAGGCCTGTTTAGCCATGAGATCAGGTCAGTGGACATTGAAAGACTGGTAAAGGAAAAGACGCATCAAAAGCACATAGAAAAGCAAGTAGGACAGGCCACTGCAGGTAATTCTCCTTCCCCTTCCGGTTTGATTCGCCATTCAACACCTACTGCTGTGATTTCTGAATCAAGTGAGGAAGGCATTTTGGCATGTGCAAATAAAGAGCAGATGTCAAAGACGTTAGAGAAAACAGATTGTTTCCAGACTAATTTAGAAAGCACAGTCGCCATGACTGTGCACAGTGGAGATGGGAAGCACAATTCTAAACAGACTCATAAACATACAGATAATACTGCCAGATCTGGAAGCCCATCAGATCCGAAAGCTGTCATTTTGTCTTCATCAGAGAGTGAACCTGTTCGTAAGTCCTTTCCAACACCTGTCAAAGTCAGCCTGAGTAAGCATAATGTCATTCCAAAAAAGAAAAACAAACACAATCAAAAGCAAGCAAATAAGACAACTGCTGCCATGGATGTGCAACATGTTTCTATAAATACTGAAAGACTTGACACCCCTGCAGGGCCAGAAGTCTCGAATTCAGATGCTCCACAATTCAACCGTAGTCCTGCAATCTTCATGTTTTCTTCACCCACACTGTACAGAGAAAGAAGTGCACTGGGAAATGAAAGTCAGCACAGGAAATCTGGTCTGTCATCCAAAGAGGAAGCAGTGAGCAAGTTGGCCGCCCGTCTATGCCACGGCCTAGGTTCATTTCCACTACAACGCTGCTGCCATCTGCTGACAGAGTGCAGGAACGTGCTCCTGCACCACCTGCAGGAAAGGCATGGCTCTCAGCTCCAACACAGCCTGCGCAGGCTACACTCACACATCGATGCAGAGGGGCCATGTCCCCCACTCACTGCAGAGCAAGCCTGGCCCAGCTCAGTGCAAAAATATTTAGACAGCACACCAGTGCATTCCAGCTATACAAGGAAACATGAAAATGATGAACAGAGTGAGAGAATGGGATTTCAGACAGGTATGTCAACTTAGCAATAAGTGGTCATATTACATTTACTGCAGAGTTGTGATATGTAATCACAGTATGATTTATCAAAAAGTGCAAGGTGTTAATGTGGATTTAAAGGTATTTTGGTGTGAATTGTGATATTTGTTGTCTTCTGATTCTGACAATGGTTATTTATTGTCTGTGCTAGATAATGGCTCACAGAACCATTGTCTACAAGAGAGTTTTTGTGAGAATGTAGAAAGAAGAGCAGCCTCTAAGAGGCAGAGGAAGCAAACTTGGAAGATAAGCTCACCTCAGGATTTTGTCACAAAGCTCCAACAACCATGCAAAGATGTGGTATGCCATTTATGTACCAGACTTGCACCATCCATACAGATAGACAGCAAATTTGCTGGTAAACCTGTAGCTATATTTGTCTGCTACATTATATTATAACAGAAGAAACAAACTTTGGACAGCCAACACGTCTTGGCTAATTAACTTTTGGGGCATAAAGCCCACTGAAAGATGGTTGTGATTTTTGAGTCATAGCCAGTGATGGCTGGTCAAGATATTAAATGGGAGGACTAAAATCGAATGTCTGTCAATAAGCTTGACAAAGAAGCTATTAGGGTTGAGAAATGCATCATATCACAAGATCTTGACAGCGTTATAAGAGCGATGTGAGGAAAATTGTTAGACGCACACACAACACACACATTTAAAGGCAAATGCATTCATGATTTCTGTTTGTCACAGTTTGTTCTGTTTGGACAATCTGTGCTTAGTATTTATACATGAAGTTTATCCCCTAAAACGTCATTTTTGGATGGAACAAATAATGATAGTGTAAATAATGTACCTCATTACTCCACTGACTGTATTTCAAATGTGCCTTCTCAGTCACTGCTTATAAATGTGTCTGCAAAATGGACAAAAAAAAATATCAACCCAACTGGAGATCCAATCTAGGGGCATTTCACTCTGACCCACGTGATAAGCTGTGTGAATCGATAACCTAGCACACTTATACCAGCCTCTTCTGTTTTTAGCTCTGTAAATATACACAGCTCACGTACAAAAAAGGCTCTAAAGTACAATTCTCTGAAAGGTAGCATAGATTGATGTAACATAGATTTAATGCTTAAAATTTATTTAATGTTATAGGAATGTTCTGGTTTATTAGCTTTGTTTCCTCTGTCTGTAGTTAAGCCAATGGAGTATAAAAGCACAGTCTCAAGAGTCGCTTAGAGCAAAGCAACACCCCAACCCCCAGACGTTCTTCCTGCACCAGGCCTTCACTGGACATCAAACTCCAGCACCATTGTCGTATAACTGCACAGATAAGACTATGGACCCCTTTTTCCTGGAGCCACAGAAGCAAGTAAAATTAGCTAGTGGTGAAAACAGTAGGAGACACAGCACTGCCGTGCCACTGCTAGAGCAGTATAGAAATGACCCTGATTTTAATTTTCTGTTCCAAGACGAGAATTCAAAGAGAACCCATACATCACTGGGTCCTCTGACAGAGGTCAGAGCTTGTACTCCTAACCACAACATTGAGAGCATCAGTGAGAGACCACTCTTTGGTTCTTCCTCTACTGTTTCAGCATTCTTTCCTCATGAAGGCTTTTGTTACGAGCCCTACTATCGGTTTCCACATCCATCCAACTCCTTTAACAGGTCAGAAATATCTGCTATGACTTTTTACTCTCAACCAGATGTTGAAAAGAGGAGTCTTAGTCCATCCTTGCACTTGCCCACTCCTTATTTCTCCTATTTGCCATAAGCTGCCTGCTACATATAGCTAAATATTTTATTTATATTTTATATGTAGCTTTCATTGTGAGGCAGTGACTTTGCACGTCATCACTAAAGAAATGTCTAATAGTGAAAATAATCCCCTTTGCTTTTCAAATGTGTATTTCAATTCTGTAATTTCAGGTTTAAGCCAGACCAGAATTCTCTAGTATAAAACTGTTGGTACTGTTGTCCTGTATAAGAACTGTTACTAAATAGCAGAGTGTGTAATTTTCTCTTCCAGAAGTGTATTGCAAGTTTAATGTGCTTAGAATGCTTATCTATAAACCTGACAGATGATTCTTGGTAAGAAAAAAGTCATTTCAGTTTGACTGACTTGTCACAATTATGTATTATTGTGATTTGGACAGCATAACAACATGCCTAACGGTGGTGATTTACTCCTGCCAGTAAATCAGCCTCGTGTGAGTTTTCTGATAGTCGAGATCAAAGTACATGTGCAATAATAATGCAAATGTGCTTCATATTACAGTTATAAACAAATGTAAACAAGAATGCAGGTTTGTAATAAAGCATCATTTTATTTACATCTTCATTTCTTACAAAAGATTTTGTTTGCTTGTTTCAGATTTTGCCTTATTTTGTGTCTGATTTGTCTTATTTAACAGGATTTAGGCTATTTTCTTTCCCCATGTTGTTAGGTCTCATGCCAGCACAAGTAAATCATTGCTTAAAGAAAAATGTAATTAATAAAGAAATTTGCACCATCTATTTGCAGTCTTATATAAGCCGTTCTTTCTTTCATGATCCCTCAGTAGGAAAGAGACTAGACATGAAGCATAAATCTGTAGTTAGGGCATTAGGTAATATGGCTTATCATCCACTTGTGGCTGGTTCATGAAATATTCTCTTTCCTCTTCTCTGTCATCATCTTTCTGCTGCCTATTCTGAACATTCTCCTCCGTCTTTTCTTCATCTTGGCTTCTAGTGTTACTGCTCCTTAAAGCTCTCTTAAGTTGCTTCCAGAACAGCTCCTGTGCCTTGACAGGATCTGTGCAGTCCAACCCAGGCCACTGTAAATAAGTCTTTTTCAGCATTACCTTTCTCATACGGTGAAAGGCAGAGAGCTGTCGCTCAGGGATGTACTCCAAAAAGACAAGTAAGAGCACGTCCTGCATATCATCAAAAAGGCGGTAGCTGGCCAGTTGGATCTCTAGTGAGCACCACTCACTGCAGAGGAAGTTTTGGCTGACCACACACACCGTCTTGCGGCTGTTGTAAACCGCTGCCACGATGTTGTCGACTATGTTGCGGCCAGGCTCAAAGTCCCTGTGGTGAAGACAAAGTCGGAACCCACTCCCTTCAAGGTTTGGAAGAAGCTGCTCCATCACCCAATCCTCATCTGCCGAGTTGTAGGAGATGAAAGCGTCATACGTGCATTGCTCTTCCTCTTCCCGAAGACGGCGCCACTGCTCGCCAAACCAAGAGCGGAAGACGTAGTAGCCATATTTACATTTCCAATAGAGCTTGACATAAAGTAGTGGAAGTAGTGTTAATAGCAGTGTTACAGTGTAAGTGGAGGCAAAGCAATACACTCCAATATCTGGACATACAGAGACGTTAAAGCTGTAAAATGACCCATTGACATATGGACAGGACAGGTTGTAAAGATATATAATCTGTACCATTTGGTTTTTTATTGTCCAATTCTGGAGCTCTCTGTTGGGGCAGTTGCAACTGAGTGGAGTATCTCTAACATCTAGATACTGTAGATTTTTCAGATAGTTCAGCAATTCCACGTCCAATGTGTGCATGGCATTGCGGTTAAGGTACAATTTTTTCAGTCCTGTGAGATCACCAAACACCTCTTTTGAGAATGACTCAAGGCCCATGTTCTCAGCCATTAATATCTCCAGCTTTTGAAGGTTTTTGAAAATTCCTGGCTTGAGTTGGGTCACCCCAACACATGAGTCATCTAATGTTAATAATGTTAGGTTTTTAAGGTCATCAAATATTTCAGAGCTGAGAGAAGTGATATGATTATTTTTGAGGTAAAGACTTTTCAAGGAAATGAGACCCTGAAAAAATGCACGAGGTAATAAGATTATGCCATATGGCATCTGTGCATCTAACTTTAAGTCAGTCAGCTCTGTTAGATTTTCAAATGGGGAGGATGTCCGTTCTGTAAAGTAGTGAATGAAATTGCCATGTAAATCTAGCACTTGCAGTGTGCGATGCAGTTTTCCAATCAGGTGACCATCAATTTCTCCTAGACGATTGCGGTCTAAGTAAAGATTTTTCAAGCTGTGCAGCCCTTCAAATGCTAGGGGCAATAAATGTGTTATCTTGTTCCCACCTAAATCTAAAATGTTCAGCTTTCTAAGGGAGTAGAAGGTGTTGTTGAAGATGACCGCAATTTGGTTATTGCGTAAGATGAGTTTCTCAAGGCTGTGAAGGTCCTCAAAGCTCTCTTTATAGAGATCACTCAAAAGGTTGTTGTCCAAGCGGAGTATAACAAGGTCTTTAAGTCCTTTCAGTGCATTGTGATCCAAGTAGGCAATTATGTTTATATTTAGTTGAAGAGTTGTCAGATTTGGCATGTGACTGAAAGCAAAGGCCTTCACTTGAAGAATGCGATTATAGCGGAAGCTCACAGTTTTCAAGTGGTGAAATCTTGTGTGGTTTTTGCAAGTTATTAGATAGGTAATGTGGTTATGTTCAAGTGTGAGTTTCGCAACATGTTTTTGTCCTGCAAGGAATTGCAAACACTTTATGCTTTTCAGTTGATTGAATGAAAGGTCCAAAGTATTAGTGATAGAGGGGCAGTCAGATAATGATGTATTATTAAAATCTTTTAGATCATTGCTCTGAAGCAGCATTTTTTCTATTTTCTTCTTTGGATAGTCAGACAGTTGTTTGCAAAGTGAAACTAGCATTTGGGGCTCTTTTAATCCCAAACCTGAGAAGTCTACATGCCAAGGTTTCACATTAGTATGATTAAGGAGCGTTATTATTGAAATGTTGGTGGAACGCAGACGCAGGTATGTCAAACTGCTCAGGTTCAGACCAAAGAAAGCCTGGGTTGGCAGACCTCTATTGTAAGAGAGATCCAGCACATTGACACTACTTAGAGAATCACTCCTGCATTCCAGTGTGGTCAGCATGTTATTACCAAGATAAAGATGGGATAGTGACTGTGGCAGGCTGCCTGAGTGTTGCAAAGTTGTAAGTCTGTTGAAGGAAATGTCGAGTTTATGTAGGCGTTTGAGGTTTGATATGGAGTGCACCACTGCTGAGAAGTCCAGTAACTGATTCCTACGTAGATCCAGAGTCACTAAATTGAATAAATTTGAAAATAAATCCAAAGATATATTTGTCAGTTTGTTGTCAGCCAGGAATAAAGTGCTGAGGTTCTGGAGGTCATGGAAAATTGAAGAATTGAGATAACCCAAGTTATTGCTGGACAAGTTCAGTGTCTGAAGACCTCGTAGATCAGCAAAGGCATCTTTGTCGATGTACCTTATGTGATTCTCATTTAGATTCAGAATACTGAGAGTTGACCGGTTTCTGAAGCTTTTAGAAGGAATGTGCTTAAGTTTGCAGTAAGAGATTGAAATGTTTGTTGCAGAACCTGGTATATCACCCACAATGTCATTAACTTCCTGACCTGGGCGTTTATCACATTTGAAGATTGTTTTGTTTGAGCCAAGAATTTCTATGCAATTCCTGAAACTGTAGCTCATGCTGAACTGAAACATCGAAGCAATTACTGACACTGAGATCAGTACTTGGATCCTGTATGATGCCATATTTCACAGTGCTGTGTTCACCCCAGTATGTTATAAATCTTCAGGTTTTCATTTTGAGCTGTACAACTGTATATTTTATAATACAGAAGATCTGGACTCTCTGGGCTTTTATGGTCAACCACCGTTGTCTGGAAAGAAAGAAGGAAAGAACAATTGTTAACATGTTCCTGACTATTTTCTAATGGTAATACTTGATATAAAAAAGTAAGTAAGTACAAAGGCAGGAATACAACAAATAATAATAACATGCTTTTATAGGTTATAACCAAGGCACTACAGCTGTTTGTCTGCTGTAATTATCGATAATCTTTCTGTAGACAATGTTAATTCATAAGTGGCTGTCATTTCTTAAAAGTGTATATTAAAAGTTTATCTCTGCTGAATCTCAGATATTACGTGCAGTGTAGCTAGTTAGCTAAATAGCATTTCCATAAATAACTAGCACAGCATTAAAGGAACATAGGAGCCAGTGTTGGCTAGATTACTGTCTAGCTAAAGGCCAGTCTTCTTGCAAGCAAATAATGAATTAAAGCTACCAATACTACTTGTTTATAACAGCAGAGTGGGAGCTGCTCTCTTCTCTCTTATCACTAGGTATACAGCAGGTGTACAAGATAATCCGAAAGCATTTCCACGGTATGTACAAGTATACAAGCATGTCTCTTGGAACCGTTTGTACATTCAGAGCATATGGACTGTGACTTCTGCTGATTACCAAGTTCCTATTCTTTGCTGACAGAAGTGAAAGCTGATGTCTTCTGCTTTGGTTGTCCTTCCACCACATAATATGCCTTCTGAGATGCTTTGCTCTACCCCATAGATATAAATATTGGTTATTTGAGTTATTGCAGCTATGCTGTCAGTTCAAAATCAACCTATCCTCTGACCTTTCTTACCAACAAGGTGTTTCTACCGGAAAGGACTGCTGTACAATTTTTTTTCACGTTATTCGGTGTAAACTCTGTAGATTGTTGTGTGTGAAAGTTACAGATTAGCAGTTTCTAAAATACTTAAACTACCTGCCACTAACAATCATGTCATGATCAAAGTCAGTGACTCTTTTCTCCATTCTATTGCTTGATAGAAATATTATCAGAAGATCTTGACCTGTATCTGCATGATGTACACACACACATACAGTGTGCCCCAAAAACTATTTGGACACCTAAGCCACACTTACAAATGTATGAATTTCACTACATTAGAAGAAAATGTCAAACCAATTGGCATTTATTTTAAAGAAAGATACCATAATCACACTTTTAAAGCAAAACAGTCAACAAAAATTTAATGTTATGGTTAAAATATTAAAAATAATAGCTATACTGTTCAAAATTATTCAAAACAGTTAATCCATAGTTAATGTGATGAAGTAAACCATGTGATCACTCTGCTAGGGGCACATCCACTATAAACCTTGGGACCAGTTGGTTGAAATTTATTACATTGCAGCATCTGACCTCTCCGGATCAGCAAAATCGAAATCTTCTTTCTTCCACAGTAGTGTAAAAAAAGATGAACAAGGTGAAAGATTTGTGTTTTTCCTTCATTGGTGATGGTGAGCTTGCCATAGATGGCATCATGAATATGGAATTATACAGAGGTATTTTGGATGCAAACTTGCGTGATAATATTCCAAAGCATACCAACCACCATTTTTTAAAAGTACTGTATACTTTGCCAAAAAAGAAAATTAAAAGTCTTAGAAGGGTCCTTCCACACACTATTGCGCATATAAGGGGTGCGATGGAAAAGAAATGAGCAGATTGTTAGCAGAACTTTAAGTTTGGTTGGTTGAAACTTGAAGGAAGCTTCCATCACTCAGTTAGAGAAACTGACTGATTCATGCCCAGATGTTGACAAACTAACACACCGTAACTGTGATTTTTAATGGGCCACTACTGAGTGTCCGAATACATTTTTATATTTTTAAACATGGCAAACTATTTTTGAGGAAAAAGCAAAAAAGAACGATTTTTACATTGTTTTGTACTTAACCCTCTAAAGGGTATGTTCCTAACACAAAACAAACACAAGCAATCCTTAAATATTCTTTGCAGGTATTATAAAGTTTGTGTGGATGCTTAAACATGCATTAATACATCTGGGCCAAAAATAGATTTTATAATGACTACTCACTGATATTCACATATAAAGAAAATACACTCACTGAGCACTTTATTAGGAACACCTGTACACCTACACATTCATGCAATTATCTAATAAGCCAATCATGTGGCAGTAATGCAATGCATAACATCATGCGAACACAGGCCAGTGGCTTCACGTAATGTTCACATCAACCATTAGAATAGGAAAACATTATCTCTGATTTTGACAGTGGCATGATTGTGGGTGCCAGGTGATCTGATTTGAATATTTCTGTAACTACTGATCTCCTGGAATTTTCACATACAACAGTATCTAGCGGTTCTGCAGGTGGAAATGCGTTGTAAATAAGAGAGGTCAATGGAAAATGGCCAGACTGGTTTGAGCTGACAGAAAGGCTTTATCACTCAGGTAACCACTCTGTACAGTTGTGGTGGGCAGAAAAGCATCTCAGAATGTCCAACGTATTGAACCTTTAGGTGGATGGGCTACAACAGCAGAAGACCATGTTGGGATCCACTTCTGTCAGCCAAAAACAGAAAGCTGAGTATGCAGTGGGTACAGGTTCATCAAAATTGTCAATTGAACACTGGAAAAATGTAGTGTGGTATGCTTACCACACAGATAGTAGGGTCAGAATTTGGCTCCAATAGCATAAATCTATGGACCCGAGCAGCCTTGTTTCAACAGTCCAGGCTGGTGGAGGTGGTGTAATGGTGTGGGGAATGTTTTCTTGGCATACTTTGAGCCCATTAATACCAAGCAATCATGACTTGTATGCTACAGACTGTTTGAGTATTGTTGCTGACCATGTGCATCCCTTCACAGCTACAATTTACCATCTTCCAATGACAACTTCCAGCATAATAACGCACCATGCCACAAAGTAAAAGTCATCTAAAACTGGTCTCATGAACATAATGAGTTCAGTGTTCTTAAGTGGCCTTCCCAGTCACTGGATCTGAATCTAATACACCTCTTGGATGAGGTTGAATGGGAGATTCACAGCATGAAAATGCACCTGAAATATCTGCAGGAATTGTGTGATGCAATCTTGTCAACATGGACCAGAATCTCAAATGAATCTTTAGAACATCTTGTGGAATCCATGTCACAAAGAATTGAGGCTGATTTGAGACCAAAGGTAGGCCCTACCCAGTATTAATTTAGTGTTCCTAATAAAGTGCTCTGTGAGTGTAATTGAATATAGTATACTTATATTTGATAGTTTGGCTTCTTGGTTTTACTTTTTGCTAAAGACAGGAGTATACTTCTAACGGGTTGTTTTTAAAGTTTTAATTAAATATGCTTGAATATATTCACGCCTTCTTAATGCTGCCATTGTACTCCAGATACTTAAAAATGATAAACAACATATTTATTTACATAAAGCTGAAGAATTGTTTCAGCTTAAAAAGTATCAAGTACCTAAAAGTGAATTATGCTGACATGACTGTAGTGATAAAATGACACGCATTTAAAGTGTCTCTAATTGCTTGAATACATTTACTGCAAAAAGTTTTTAAGACTGCATATATATTTGTACAACTTACCTTTGTCGGATGCTGCTGCATAAATCTTTGAGAAATGAATAAGGCTCTGTGTGTATAAACAGACTCTCTGACTCTCTTTGTCCATCTCCTTCTCTTTTTTTCAGGAAAAGAGCAAAATTCATTTCAGCAGAATAGAAAGAGGAAGTGAAATGAATGTAAAGATGTGGAAACTCAAAGTTTTGCACTGTGACTGAACCACACTTAAAGCACTGAAAAAAGGACTCAAATATTTTATTGAACTGGCTAGTCACCATTTATAATAATAATAATAATAATAATAATAATAATAATAATAATAATGATGATGATGATGATGCAAATAACATGGTACAAGGCAGTCTACAACAAAACACTTCTATGACTAGTTTATTATTTTTCTATAAATTAATATGTGAAAGAGAAAGTTTTTCATCAAGAAGCCACCAGGCTTTCATCCTCTGTTCTTTTGGACTCCTCAGCCCCTCATATTCTGTTCCCGCGCCATCTGGCAGAGACCGCATAATGGGCAGCAGGCCATAACCAACCAGTCGTCACAGATAGACCCCTACGTAAACATGTACAGCCATTCACATACTGGATATACTATTGTACTGCATATGCCATTGTATAAATCTGTATTAGATACCATTCAAACTTGATTGTATCATAGCAACCACAAAATACTGTACAGTATGTGTGTCATGTTAAGTAAATTATAAAACATTTTTAGTCATTCAACCGTTTTATTGTGAATTAAGATTTTTGGTATTTGATAAAATGTAACAAGAACTAACCCTTTACCTTTTGGATACATTACTAGATTTTTATAATGTCATTACTTGCACTCAATTAAATATAAAATTAACATAAAGGACAAACTAAAAGTTGCATGATATACAGATAAACTTACATTGATCTGGTATTTGTCACGAATGCTGGTTCTTAAAGCAATCAAGGCTCCAGGCAGAAAGGGTAGACAGCAGGAGTCCCCATGGTCCTGTGCCACCTTACAACCCAGGATGCAGGGGATAAACGTGCCACAGAGGCCTGTGGAGAGCCAGACAGACAGAGTGGCCATTCTTTTATAGGGAAGGACTAGTCAACTTGAAATATCATCTCCATAATTTTCTGATCATATGTAGTATTACATTATTAATGGGCAATGGACAGTAAATATTGATCACTTCATTTCATTCTCAGCACAAATGAAGCCTATTGAACAAACACTATGATCCACTGTACATACGTGCATTCTGGGTCTGTCGCCTTCATTGATTAAATCTAAATTGTCCATTTGTTTCTGTTGAACAGAATTAGTTTGAGACTGCTTGCCTAAACGTCAACTCTCCCCCAAACAAAGCAAAGATTCTTGGTTACATCTGTTCTAAAATTTAAAAGCAGGCAAATTTAAAATGCAATGGTATAAGAAGGGCTCAATTACCAATCACGAATTCACAAATCAAGATATCAATCAGGACAGAGTTTCCACAATTCCAAAAAACAGGATCAGAGTTCAGAGTAATACATCAGCCATAATGATGCTCACCTTACTGATGGTCAGCATTACTTCTAGTACTACTACCACTAAGATAAATAATAATTAATATGTGAAGCCTATCCCTGGCACACTTGGTGTGAGGTGGGAATACACCCTTAATAAGGATTAAAGTCTTATACAGGGCACCATGCACACACACAACAAGGGGCAATTTAGAGTAGTCAGTCCACCATCTATCATGTTTTTGGGAGGTGGGAGGAAACCCACACAGACACAACATGTGAAAAACGTGAGTGCACACACATTGAGGTACCTGGAACTGTGCTACCGACTGCACCACCATGCTGCCCATAAATAATGCTAATACTATAATAAATAAAAACAATTGAATGCACAAAAAACCTCCTTCTTGCTTTTCCACCCATACACACAGACATACATCCACTTACAGACACCAAAGTCATCAAAGCAGTCACAGAGATTGGAGCTCCAGTCAGAGGAACCAGTGGAGACAGTGTAATTGGTGACTGTCACCTGAGGCTGAGTGTTGATCACTTCAGTTTGATATGTCATCACTGCAACAAACAGACACAAAATATTAAAAATGCTAATGTCTGAAATGGCATATGCCTATCAGGCTTCAATATTAATACATAATAGTTATATTTAAGAGATTTACCATATGCATAACACTTAAACCAGAGCCTAAGTGTTTGTCAGATGTTAAAATCTACTGTTTACGATATCTAATATCAATTAAGACACTCCCCTGATGTGCTTCAAACCTTCAAAAAAAATTTTGCCATATTAGAAAACTTACTCTTGATCCGTGTCAGGTTGTAGATCTTTTTGCGAATGTGAGAGGTTACAGCCAGAAGTGTAAATGGGAGGAGAAAAGAGCTCCTTATCGTTTATACTTATAATGATGTCACAGCCTTGTCCTCAGTGCTAAGGCAACCTGTTTCCCTGATAAGAAGTACTGGGTGGGTGTCTCACCTGCCATGTTATAAAACAAAATGGTGTTTGATTTTGGGGCGAGTTAGGTTTCTGTTTTTTTTTTCCATTACACACCCTTGTCTACTATTCATGAATATAATATACATATGTAGAACATTTTTAGTGTTTATATGTTAATATATATATTTATATATATTGTGGGAGGAACTCACAATTGTTTTTTATTATTAATGCCGTTTCTATAACCTCTGCCACACTTTTACAAAAATTGCCTTAATGCCTTTTCCAGTTCACTCCATGAAAACTTAATCCACATATGATACTTCTGTTTTACAGTATAATGTTTTGGTGATGGATACATTATAGATTAAGAAATATATTTATGGCAAAATTTGAAAAAACATGTGGGTCATTTTTTTTACTCTTGTTTTAAAATCGCTATATCTCGGAATAAACATTTGCGACACTGGAATAACTTTGAAGTGACATGCTCCATATATGAAAATTGAATTTATGCACATGAATACCTTTAGATCATTGCATTCGTGTTTTTCAAATGTCCCCATATGTCATTTGCCACTTTTTTCATTGGATGCGCTATCATAACAAAATACAGTATTTTCTGTTTATAATACATATAATATACAGTATTTTTTTTTAATTCTCTGAGAAAAATGTCTCTATGAACATTTATTTTTATTTCACCTTATTCTTGGTTAGAACTTGCATCACACTTGCCTGATGCTTCAACATTCTCCTGACGTTTCATTTTTCTTTATCTTTTTGCCATTTTACTATTATAGTTTGCCTGTTCTACTCAAACATGTTCCAACTTGTTAAACAGAATACATAAGATTTCTATGGAATGTTTTAACGTATGATCAATGTCTATTATTGTACCACATTGACTAATATTACTTGTGTTTCCACCCTGTTATGTTCCACCCTGTTAAATACTGCCTAGCAGGGCAGAGAAAACCCATAACACATACATGTTCTTACTGCATAAATCATTTACTTTAAAGAATACAGATGTGTAATATAAATTCAGGTTAAGTTCATGCACATAATGGCTAAACAAATTTTCTAAATATAAAAGAAATCCCATTTAATCCTCTGATATTTGAGGTGCAAAAAAGATCACATAGACAAAATGGGAATGAGACTAAAATTTGGATTGAAGAATAATAAGAAAGGCTTATCAGTGAACTGAGTCTGTTGATGTGTTTGACTTTACTATTTACTCACCTCTTTACTCATGGCATGCCACTGAGTGTTCACTCAGGATAGCAGGAAGTAATGTTTTTTTTTCCTTCTCTGAATGTGGTAATGGCCCTGGAAAGTAAAGTTCTGTAGCCTATCTCAACACCCCATTCGATAACCATGAAATGCTTTTGTTCTTATATGGAAGCGGAGACATGTTTGATCAATTGACAAAAGAGCATTTGCTATAGGCACAAGAACGCCAAGCCTGGCTGTGTAATGGGGTGTTTGGCTTTGGGAATTCTCACAGGAAGATAAAGTGCTCGTGTTGCTACAAACAACAAGCTCCACATTACTCGCCAAGTGGCAAGGGACCTTCGATGTCACACAGCAAGGTGGGGACTTTGATTGTGAGATGATGCGAATGGATGCTCAATCTACTTAAACCACGAAGAGAGGCAGTTCCTGCGACTTTGGCAGTGGTCATTCCAGAGAGGGAGGAGGTAGGACCTGAGGTAAGTCTAAAAAGAGCAGCTCAATCCACCCTGGTACCTCGTGGAGGCCATCTCTCACTGTCCCAAATACCAGAGTTTGCCAAGATGCAGGGGGAATTTTCCAACCTGTTCTTGCCTCTACAGCCCATAGAACACCATTCCGAAATGCCCCGAGGGGTGGGGATATGCAGCAACCCCTTTCGTCTGCCCACACAAGAAAAATGTGTTTTGGGATGATTTTCAGGCTATGCTCAACATAGGAGTAATCAAGGAGTCCCACAGTGATTGGATCAGCCTGTTGGTCTTGGTGTCCAAGACTAACAGGTTGGTCCAGTTCTGTGGAGACTATAGAACATACAATACAGTGTCTAAATTTAACGCGTACCCAGTGCCTTGCATTGATGAACTTCTGACTGACCTCACTGAAAAAGGAGCACCAGATCCAGTCTAGAAGAGAGCCATAGAGACTAATGCATCAGCTGGAGGGCTGGGGGCCATGTTGTCCCAGATGGTGGCGGAGAGAAGCAACCTGTGCTGCACATCAGCCGCAAGCTCTAGGTGCAAGAGACAAAGTACGGCACCATTGAGAAAGAGTGTCTGGTCATCAAGTGGACAGGCCTCAATCTTTGTTAATATGCCTCACTCTCTGCAAGGGGGGGTGATGCGGTGGGGTGGGTATATGGAAGCGTGGTCAAGCATCGGTTTCTATAAAAATGTCCATAAAAATCAATAAATAAATATATAAACAAAATTTAAATTTAAAAAATGTGTACGTCTGTGTCTTCACATCCACGTCACACAGGAGGCAGGTGGTAGTAAATCAGAAAACCAGGCTATTGCTACTAGTAAATTCGAGCTAGCATCCTTGCTAATCTAGCATGTAAAAATCTCATTTAGCTTAGGTAGCAAATATGCCATTCAGTTACATTAATGAGCCAGTTAGCTAGCATTAGTTGGGTTATTTGCTCTGTTAGGAAACAGAAAACATGAAAATACACCAAAATATGCATTTTATTTATTCGCTATTTTACAGTTATTTTCAGAGCTGGAGTCAAAGTCATTTCCACTGTTTGCCATGTTTTATTTTAATTTTGGGAAGCAGGAGCAGAAATGTTCTTAAAACGGGAGGACAGCAATCTTAGCAGTTTTCCAGTTCCTGAAATACAGTAATGGATAACTATCTTTAGCTTGGGTCACATGGTATCAGTTCTAAGACATCACACAACATTCTCCTAACATTTACTACAGTTATTGTTGGTGTATGGCAAAACAGATTTTTTTTAGCCTTGAACACCTGGCGGTAGAGATTACGGATGTGGTCAGTGATTATACACTTAATGCAGTATAATGTAAATGTTTAGATTTATTACGGTACAATTTTGTGAATATGTGGTACAATGGAGTGTAGAGCCACCATAAATGGGTTCCATCTGTCTCAGCACTTTCAACTGTCACATTTCTTATAAAACTTTTTTTTTTTTTTGAGGTAAGGATGTGGCATCACAATTTGTTAGTTTATGGATAAGATGTTAAATGTTGTATGGAGCTACGTACTTCCCCAATAGGATTCTATTCAAACAGAACAGTCTCTGGTCTCCTTACTAAGGTTGAAATCTCCCCTATGGCTGGAAATCACAGCATGGCATTATGAGATGTAGTAGCTGACAAAGTGAGCTCTGGCTGTCTAATGGAAATGTTCACCAAATTTTCACTAGAATATCGTCTTGGTAATTGCTGTGTACTGCGATTTTTCTTCATGTACTGCATACTACTTACTACTTTTCCATCAAGATCCATATACAAGCAGTATACAATATGGAGTTTCAGACACAGCCAGAAATAGCTAAGAGCCACAAAACCGTGTGTGGGTGTATATTTTACAAACGAGAAATTAAAATGCTGAAAAGTAAAAGTGAGAGAATTAATGAAACATCTTTTGAGTTTCATTTGCCTGCTTCTTTATTCCCTAAAAAACCCACAAGTTCCACATCTTATAAAAGGACTTAACAGATGCTTGAACAGCACACTGACAGGAAGGGCTGTGCTATCGTCCAACATTGAGGCCACGCCAAAAATATAATGCGTTGTTCTGAGAAAAAATGCAGCAGTTTCTGACTATTACACCTAATAAAGTCATTAGCAGTTCCTGAGAAAATCAGCTTGAGGAATCTGTTCTGATCTCAATGAGCCAGACATGTTTTTCCAAATTTTTCCAAATCCAGATTTCAGTTGTGTTACAAATGTGTTGTGTTTATATGGTATGCTGTTCCAACACTTCTGTTAAATCCCCATACTGTAAATCACAGGTTTTATTATTTAGCCCTATATACTGTATTTTGCTTTTTCTTGAACTTCCTTTTGATTAAAAAACAATGATAATTTTTTTAAACCACCAGTGAATTTAATATAATATCCCATAATATGATAGTTAATATCAACAAATTTAAAATTTCCACAATTAACTTGTCCGTATCTAATAATGCAACCAGTCTTTAGACCACACGTTTCTCATTAAGCACTTATGCAATGTGCTACAGGAAAAGCATTTTCTAATACAAGTATTACGCACATCTAACTGTACTAAATCTGCATCTAAAGTACATAGATTTTATGAGTAACACAACAGTGCCACTGTGTGTTAAATGAGGTCACTACAGAAAAGAAACATGGATGCATGGGTGCATTTCAGTAGAATTGAAAATATATTTTTTTAATGATTTTGAGCATTTAAATACAAATTATTATATGATTTAAATCAGATAGTGATTGGGAAAGACTTGCATACCAAATATGAACTGAAAAGAAATTTGTAGTCTGCAATACAAATTAGGAAATAGCCTATTAGTGCCATTACCTAACAGTCTGTATGCTTAATGGCACAGCAGAGCCTGTGGTCAGATGGCTGTTGTAAACGTGCAGCTATGGTTGAGTAACTCATTAAACCAAAATTTTGCTGTGTGCATCTTCAGCTTTTTCACTTCCTCTGTCTGTGGTTGTTCCATGTAATTCTGACGGTAATAGCTTTCAAAAAGTGCGCCTACAACCTCTTTTTACAATTTGTACATGCAATCATTTTCCCTATCATTTGTCTTTGTGACTTTACCACGTTGATACATCAGTCATCCTTCATTAATTTCTCTGCCATTTTCTAAAAGAAGGCACAATACAGCATTTATAAAAATTAAAATGGTATTATTATTATTATTATTATTATTATTGTTGTTGTTGTCTTATTTTCAAACTGCTGTATATGCTACATTAGTGTACATGCTACAGGGGTAGCTATGGCCTAAAGGTTAGAGGAAGCGGGTTTGGGTTGAGATGCCTACAACTGCATGATGTCACTCTAATTGATAAGAGGGTGTAATGTCCTCACTTTCACACAATGTGCAGGGCCATCTTATATCTATCTACCTGTTGTTCTTGTTCTTGTTGTTTTGCAACAAAATTTCACTTTGTGTTTCTCTATTTTTTTTCACAAATATATGTGGCACAACCTAGGGCCACTTCCCTTTGTAATGTTTATGCATTTCGTAAAGATTCTGGTTCTTTAATCCTCACTTCCTTTTTCCATCACTCTTCACCTCACTGTGTAATATGTGCTGAAGAGACAGAAAGACAGGAGAGATAGTGAGACACCTTTAGGTACAGTTGAATGTCCAGTCTTCTTGGTGACAATGGAAACTTCTACACTAAATGTAAGTCCATTTGAGAAACTGTTATTTGCCATTACTTGACATTAACATGCAGATTTTCATTAGGTTAAAGAGAGGCTTGTGTGACGCATGGTGACACTGCCTGTTCATTTATATGTGAAAAGTCTATGAATTGCAAACCTTTTAAATCTCAAACACATGACCTTGACCTATATTATGTTCTATTTTGCCAATTTCTGAGTTTAAACAAAACTGAAATTAATTTACTAGACATTACTGGCGCCATAGGCTTACTTCATTCAGATGCTGAAAATACAGTTTGTGTATCTGTGTGACATTAGAAAGAAAACAACAAATCATCATCCATAATAACTATTTAAGAGGCTAGGAACTGTTGGCAGGTTTACTGGTTTAAGTGAGAAACTGGAGAAAACAGTGGCAATTAAATCTTGGGCAAAGGCAACTGATGGATTTGTCTTAAATATGTAACATTTCATAAAACTGATGCATATAATTCTCTGTCATTGATTGGAGTGTGATGCTTCTCACTATGAGTGAGTGGTGTAAATTTCCAGTTTTTAAATTTTAGGTCATTATACATATGAGGTAGGACTATTTTTTTTAAACCATTTATTGTGCAATGAAATAAGGCTGACTGCAACTCCTGAAGTTTCAGACTACATCTCCCATGATCCTCAGCACAGGCCCACATCACATGACCTCTAGTCAAGCTCTTTGTTCTGTTAGCAGTTACCTGATTACTAATGGAACTCACCTGAATATCCCTGATGCCAAACAGACTGGGTTCTGGCATTGTGCCTGTTCTAGTTCCAGTCCCATGTTTTCTGACTAGTGTTGGCTTTAGTGGTTTACTCATAGCTTTTATACAGTTTGTTTACAGTTTATTATGTCTGACCCAGATGAAGAATTTGATTACATTTAAATTTGAAGTAAATCATAATAATATATAATAGTAACCTTTTTTTTCTGAAATATTAAAAAACCTTCTAAACCTTGTTTGCTACAAGCCCTATCATGATGTTACCTTTAAACTACAAAAATCTAATGAATTCAATTTAGTAGTATTGTGTTTTAAGGATGATGCATGTAAATACCATTTAGTTCAAAAATAGATAAAATCTAAAAAAAAAAAATCTACTTAATAGAAAGTAAAATCTCATCCAAGTGACTTTCTCAGTTTTATGCGATGAACAATTCCACTATTTAATCACAGTGTTTGATTCACACTTGTACCATCATGACCTCAGGGTCCAGAAGTGTACATTTCCAGTGCAAACATGCCACAAAATGTGTCAAAAAAAAAGTTTTAATAAAAGAGAAATAAAATATAAAGAATAAAACAATTACAAGGTTGTGTATTCTTCTTCTTCTTCTTCTTTCTTCTTCTTCTTCTTCTTCTCTGTCAGTCACACACCCCACTGCAACTAGGACATAGCTTATATTATTACTTTTTGAAACAGATCATGAGAAAGGCTAGTTTATTCAGTCATTACTTTATTTTCTTTAAAAATAAAAGAAAGCTGAATAAAAGAACACATATATACATACATGCCTACAGTGTACACATCCCGACCAAGCACCTGAGAAAGTTATGCAAGAGGATGCATTCCTCCATTCCCCTAGTCTAAAAAATCATCTCCTTTATAAAACTGGAATTCTCTTTACACCACCTTCATTTTGTTGCTGTATATCATTCAAATATCTATTAGCAACAATGTTCAAGAAATGGCAAAAGATAGCCCATTCCTTGAATTGACTGGCTAGTTAGATATCTAAGTAGTTAACATGAATTTTGGATTTCATTGTAAATTGGCTTCAAAGTATTTCCAAAAAGCAGTTTGTGGAAAAGAATGGGGGGTTTGGTACATTTTCAGGTTAGGAGTTTAGGTTATCTCCACAGAACTTTGGATGAAAACCCCTTGCCTAGATAAACTAAGCTTTACCCTCTGCAATAATAATAATAATAATAATAATAATAATAATAATAATAATAATAATAATCCACCATCCTTTGTTTTTTTAGCACTGGTCTGTAATAAGCATATCTCACAATAAGTTGTTGTTGTTATTGTTGTTGTTTGCAGTTCACAATATTGCATCAATATATAACCTTGACATGGGTATGCAGCCTACATTTTTAACTATAGTATTCCTGATACAGCTAAAGACAAGCCTAACTTTGATGTGTTTGTGTCTTAGAGTTTCCCAACATTCTCAGATTATGGTGACTATACTGAGGATAACAGCACAGATAACGAACCGTGCAAACTGGAACAGACATGGGATTTTTTTCATCGGTTTGCCCCTGCAGCCTACATTGTGGTCTTCATCCTGGCTGTATTGGGTAACATGTTAGTGCTGTTTGTAATCCGCCGCTATCGTCAGTCCCACCACGGTCTCTGCGCCTACTCACTGACCGACACATTCCTGCTCCACCTGGCCATCTCTGACCTTCTGCTAGCCTTGACGCTGCCCTTCTTTGCATATCAGTGGATCGGTGGGTGGGTGTTCAGCAGAGGTATATGTAAAGTGTCAGGTGCACTCTTTTCACTCAATGTCTACTGCGGCGTGCTCTTCCTTGCCTGCATCAGCTTTGATCGATACTTGGCCATAGTCCATGCCGTCCACACCAGCTGGAGGCGCAATACATGTCTGGCTCAGTTAGCCTGTGCAGTGATTTGGAGTTGCTGCATTGGTCTTTCTGCCATTGACATCTATTTCCGAAATATAGTGGTGCTACATGGCTATGGTAAGAACGTGTGCATGTTGGAGTTCACCAGCGAGACTTTTGGGCAATGGCAGTTTGGCCTGCAGCTTGTCAGCCTGCTGCTAGGCTTTGTCCTCCCGCTACTGGTAATGCTCTACTGCTACTTACGCATTTTCCACGCATTGTGTCGCGCAAGCACACGAAGGCAGAAGCGACGCTCCCTCAGGCTCATCATCTCCCTAGTGGCTGTGTTTGTGTTCTGCTGGGCACCATTCAACATCTTAAAGATGGTTGACAGTCTGAGGATTCTGGAAATAGTGAAACCCACCTGCATGCTGAACTACGTGCTTGATGTCACCATCCTGGTGACAGAAAGCATGGGACTGGCTCACAGTGCCCTCAACCCACTGCTATATGGCTTTGTGGGTGTCAAGTTCCGCCGTGAGCTTTTCCAGATGTTCAAGACCGCTCTGAGTTCTGCTAGATGCCTCGGGATGACCAAATGGGTGCATGGTCAAGGAATGAGTCGCAGGCCAACGGGTTCCTTCAGCTCTGTGGAGAGTGAGAACACCTCCTACTTCTCAGTTGTGGCATAAGTATGGGGATTGCTGGGGATTTTTTCTTGTTTGTTTGTTTTCATTTCATTAGAGAGAAAAAAAATGTACATACTGTTTGTAAAACAAAACTTATTTTCATAATCTCAATATTATATTGTATCTTTTTCTTATAAAAACAGGTTTTGCATATTCCATAATTTTTAAACAATTTAATTAACTTTTCTCCATTCTTTTATTAACCTTATAATTAAGAAGGATACTCTATATATTTTACTGATAGATGAATATGCATAAATGTCACTGCTAAGAAATATCTTAAGTTACATTTAAAGAAGTGAAACTATTTTCAGACTCTTACTCAAATTTTCTGTTCTTTTTTTCCAATCATGTTTGCAAGTATGTTATCAAGAAACATCTGTGTCTGCCTTTTTTTTCTTTTCTTGTTTTGAAGCATTCTAATATTACATAATATTAAATATATATATGTCATGACATAATGTCAAATGTATTCAGTTTATTATTACCTTGACTTTGAAAATGCATGGAATCTTTCAAAGAAAAAACTTTTGCACAATGAACACTAGTATATATACAGTAGTAGTGTCATAAAATGTCTTAATAAGGTATTGGGGATTTCATTTTTATTTGTATAAATATGTTTTAGCAAGCTACTTCTGGAGAAACATTTCATAACATGGTTTGGGTTGTGTCCTTCACTGTGCAGATTTTCCTTACAGATTTGCTTAATTGCTTAGATATAACACCTACTCTAAATGCAATTCCAGCAAACAGTGAAAAGCATTTCTCATAGCACTACACCAGTTACCCAAAAGAACCTATAATACTCCAAACATCAATCACATGCGCATTCCTACACTGAGGCTTTAGCAGATGTACTGTAGGTGCTTTGCTGTGATAGTTATGAAAAAATGTGCATGCACAATAGTTAAGGCATAATAGTTAATAGTTTTTTTGCCCCCTCATTGTTATTGTAGCACACAAAAGTATTTACTGCACTTTTATCATGTTTTAACAGCCATTTGAAAGCTCATCTTGATCTTTTCTGCTAGGTCTCTCCCAAATCTAGTAGATAAGCCTTGTGATTAAAAATATCTTTTTAAATTCATTTTTATTAATGTTGTGTTTAGCTCAAATTAAATAGCACTGCTCAATCTCTCTCATTGAGTAACATTAACCAGACAAAACAAATAATTTACCAAAACATCTGAACATGAAAAATTTGTACTCTATGGCATTACTAATGTTCCTTCTAATTTCTCATTCTGTATTTTTTTTCTCACACAGTGCGGTCCAAAAGTCTGAGATCACATTGAAATAGAAAAAATTGGAAATTAACAGAAGATTTTAGAATTTTGAAAAATGTAAAACAAATAAAGTATATTTAATATTCAAGATTCTGCATTATTTCAAGGACCCTATTATTTAAATGTGAGCACATTTGTGATACTGAGTATTTTAACTGCTTTGTAAAAAAAAAAAAAAACAGATTTTCCTCATGCCTAATCTCTTCTCTTTTCTTGAAGCATGTGTTCAGATGGCACACCGATGATCGAATGATCGATGATTTGATTGAAAAAGAGTCGTAAGGTTTTGCACAAACTTTGTTTAGTCCATACCAGCATGAGTGGAAAGTGCTTTCGTTAAAACAAAAAGGGGACATACCAAATTCTAAGAAACTCTGAAATTTATGTAAATATTTTTAAGATTCTACTTTTCATTCAAGTTGTTATCAATAATAATACTTTGTAATTTGTAATGAAAATTGTTGTATTAAGCTTGAAAAGAATGAAAAACAGAAGCATTTTCACTAGTACTCTCAGACTTTTGGTTCATACTTTATGTTTTTCTAGATATTTTGACAGAGTGTCATAACTAGTAAGAAAATGCACATTTTGCAGGTTTCCACTGAAACAATGCTGAATTAGAAGAATTAGAAATCACTTTAATATTGTGCAGAAAAGTTCCTAGAACAAAAGCAATATTTTTTCAGCTTTTTCTTTTCTTTTACATTACCTTATGTCAGGTAAAAAAAGAATCAAGGCATAATTTTGTGCCGTTGAACAAAGGGGAAAAAGTATTTAGAGCCATATTAAACCCAGTTAAGGAGAACATGGCAGAGACTGTCATAGAAATTTATGGAAAAAAATAGAGTGCTCAGGGTCTCTAGCAATTTGATTTGGCGCCACTGTATCACTAAGTGCCAGGGTGACATTCACTCCTGAACAGATGCCCACATTCTGAGTACATTTAAATCCATCCATTATCTATACCACTTACTCATCAGGGTTGCGAGGAAGCTGGAGCCAATCCCAGCTTGGGGCAAGAGGTGGGGTACTCCCTGGGCAGGTCTGCAGTCTACCACAGGGTTAAAACAGAGACAAATGGCCTTTCACACATTCACTGTGGGCAATTTAGAGTATCCAGTTTTGGGGAGGGGCTGAGGAATGGGGTGTGGTGGGGACAGGGCAGGAGTTGCTCGGGGCAACGAGAGACATGTACAAGGCAGGAGTTGCTCGGGGCAGTGTTTACAGGTTCTAAAATGCATCTTGGACAGACTGTGAACAGCTGAGACACA
>JAQQZR010000033.1:6906618-6927142 GCA_030068235.1 Notoglanidium macrostoma
ACACACACACACACACACACACACACACACACACACACACACACACACACACACACACACACACACACACAGACAGCCAATGCAGCAACAGGAGAAAACGTCATGACTTCACAAGCGCATGCGCACTGAAGGGAAAACAAGGATTCTTTGGTTTGTACACAATAGAGAAATTGCTGGACAATGACCTCGTTTCCTTGGCAGATATTTGAAAGGAAAGAGAAGCTGAGTGCATGTCGGAGCAAAAGTGTGCGAAAAGTAAACTGAAATGGCTGATTCGGTGAGTTGAGTTCCTTCCTCCTCTTCCACACACTCTTGCTCAAACTGCAGCTGTTTCTGTTTGTTCAGACTGCGTAATATGATAATAATAATAATAATGTAGTTCGACATACCGTGTGTCATAATAGCAACATCAGCAAATGAATGCAAGTATTAAAGAAGGTGATAAAGTAAACAAGTGCTGGCAGTCTCGTTTCGGAATCATCTTGTACATATGTTGAAGGACGCTGTTGACAGTGTTTTCACAAAAAAATGTAAGGATCCACCCTGAACGATATGCATAATAATATTTATAATTAATCAATATTATAATTGATTAACAATCTGTCCAATCTGTTAAGTTTGATGTTTTTGCTTGATTAATTTTTTTTTTTTACTTTAAACTTCTTACTTTCACTTTGGTTTAGACGTTTTGTTTGCACTTTGGTTAATAGTTTCCTACAATGTCAGAAATGTCATGTGACTACCCGCTGATGGTGCCAGTTGGAGTTGGTTATATCTACTGAAAAGGGCAATGTTTATTTCCCTACTGTAAGCCAGCTGTAACCAAACAGATCAAGTTCACCTTCATGTTATCAGCCTGCTGCTTGTGATTCAGTAAGCAGAGCTGAACCTCTGCTGTAACGCTGCCATACAGCTCAGTGTTTCCTACAGAAGTAGATGCTATTTGTGGCGGTAGAGGGGATGGGGTTGTGTTAAGAACGTAGATACACTTCACTTCTCAGAGTTAACTTGCATCAGTTTTTTGGATAAAGTTGTGCTGAGGTGTTCATAACCACTCGTAAACTCCAGACTGATTCAGGTATTCGGCCATCTTCTCTGTGGGAAAAGAAGAGCATGTGCAGTACCCTTTCACATACAAGAGCCGTTAATGTACCAGTAAAAACAACACGGGATACACGACAAATATTCATTCCCACTTAATGCTCCAGAACGGTAAAATAGGTGCTGTGTGTTCCCACTGACTGTATATGACGGGTTGCTGCCAAGAGGGTAGGTGAGCATTAGAAATGCGTACCCCATGACAGTGAGAGGCTCAGTTAGCTTTATCTTTCCATTGCCTTCCATTCTTTTTTTTTGACATCAAATAAGTTTATTTCTGAATTCTTCTGTTCCTTTATATGACAGCTGTTATTCCCTAGAGAAACACAACACATGTATGACTGACTCCATAACCTCGTAACTCAGTTTATGGCCGCCTAATAAATATTAAGCTATAAAAGACGTCACCAACTTGTGAAGGCCAGTCACACAACCATATTGTTTGGATAATGAGCTCTTACAGAAATCTGAAAAACCTATTCGACCATTAGTAGTGCCGCTTAAAGAGCTCAGAGAATCAAAACACTTACCAAAATCGGCTGAACTTGGGAAAGAGGCATCAAAGCCACGTTCAAAGTCAGACAGTGATCGAGAAGATTTTTCTAGGGGTGCCTAGAAATCTATCTGCCGATGATTTCTTTCCTTGGTGTTTTACATTTGCCGCCGATGGCGTTATAGTGAGGCAGAATGAATATTCGGATTATGTAGGTGACATCTTCATATCATTGCATCACCATTTATGTCCAGTGTTTCCCCACGCATAGGATGCCTCTGAATACTCGTACTGCCTTACTATATTGTACACAAAAAGCAGTACTCAAACATTTGCTGTCTCTACTACTTCTACATTGGAGTTCTCAATAATATGTCATTGGCCATCAAAGAAAAGTAATGAATGAGGACAGATCACGTTTGAGATGTGACATTTATCTCCTACTGAACTAAATTGTATCTGGACTAGAAATGTCCCCCTGTGACATCAGTGTCCACTAACTTTTCACAGGAATAATGAAAGTGCAGCACCATCCAACAGGTCAGGACCAGAATCACTAAGCACAACAAAAATATTTCATTATAAACATATTTGTGTCTAAGGGTGGACTTTTCTTTGAATATGCTTGTTTATTTAAAATAGTAAAAGGTTAAAAGTCACTATTGGAATAGATTGGTGTTCTTAAGTCTCCTCAGAAAGCATATCAGAGTGTGAGAAGAGGTGAAGTAGTGTCAACAGTTGGGAGTGATCCTGTGAGATGGGAACATTTCTCAGCTGTCATTCTGGTACAAAACTATTGAAGATTTAAAAAAAGTGTGTTTAAAATTTAAAAAGCATAACAAGCATTTCCATGTTTGACACTTAGGTTATTTTTGATATGACAATGTCTGCCAGCTGAAGTTGCATGTAGATCAGTCTTGTGAGTCTTGTGTTTACATAAATACATATGAGAACACTTTGGGTGTGTGTTCATGTGTGATCTCATGTGGTCTGCTGATGCATTCTGTAGAGAGGAAGCTCTCTTTCACACTGTTGACTCATATTGGGAAACCCACCCATGTGACTGCTTAAAACTAAAGCATAAATACTCTCTTGCCAATCCACTCCCATCACATCACACACACACTTTTCAGTCAGGGCACTTGAGTGAATAAATATTTTTATCCTTTTTCTTAACAAATATGCAGCTCGATCTGCACGGGCTGTTTGAGCACAACGGCACCTTCGACTACGATGGCGACTATGAATATAAAGAGGACTGCATCACAGAGAGGTCCATTTTGGCCACATTCATCCCCATTCTGTACTCTGTAGCACTTGTGCTGGGGCTGATGGGTAACGTCCTGGTGCTGGTTGTGCTGTGGCAGAAGAGGTGCAAATGGAGCGTGACAGATTGCTTCGTGCTTCACCTGAGCGTGACCGACATACTGCTGCTTCTCACCATGCCACTATGGGCAGTAGATGCTGCGAAAGGGTGGAACATTGGCACTGAATTCTGCAAGCTGACTGGAGCCATGTTTAAGGTAGGGAAGTAATCCAATTTGCAGGGCTGAAGTTGTAGTATCACTCTGGTTCACACATGTTTTTGACATGCTAATAGCTGGTTAGTTCATATGCCATGATATTCAGTGGGGTAAGTATTGATATTGTGGATGCTTCAAAACATTATCACTATTAATACATAAAATATTTACCTTCCCATTTTTAAGCCAGTGTTATATTTGTGATTCTTTTACTGATAACACTGATAACAATACTGATTATCGTCTTGTGTATAAAAATACCAAACATGGATATCAAGAATTAGGCCTACATATGAAATTTTAAAAATCAATACTTTTTGAATTTGGGTCCTGTTTAGCTACAGAAATGTTTTCTCTCTCTCTCACTTTTCGCTCTTGCTGGTTTGGTGTGTGTGTGGCAGTATTGCTTTTCATATATTGGGAGCGATTTCAAGAAAGAAACATCCGTATTGAAACTATCAAAATGTCACTATCAATCCACCAATCTGTACACCTGCTGAAGTTTCTTTTTAATAATTACCACCTGTTGATAGCCGATCATTTATCTTATGTAGGCTTCTGAAGTCTTATACTGGTCTCACTTATGAGCAATAATGAATTTAATTATGCTAAGAAATGAGTTCTGTTTCTTTAAATACTGCTACAGGACAAAAAACATGAACATGTCTGTCTAATCAGTGAATCTGGTTATTGCTGTATTTTATCTTTGCTTGACCAGGGTTATAAGATATTCTCCCCATTCTACATGAAACAGCATGGCCTGCTCTTTTAGAACATATATATCTGGCAAAAACCAGAGAGAACACCTTTTGTTCACGATACTGAACAGGCTTAGACAGGCAAACTGCTGTACTTGCATTTAATTGCACTTTTGCTTTTCAGTGTGGCTTCCTCTTTAAGCTGCATGTGTCTCTATATGTGACCAGAATAAACACACAAACATACTTCAAACTTTCACACACAGCTCTGTGCTGGTTTGTGAGATTAGCTCTCTCTTTGGTCACCAGCTTACTCCAATGGAAATAACTGGCTTGCTGTTAATGTGAACATTTAGACTGATCCTTTTCTCCCTCCTCCATAGATCAACTTCTACTGCAGTATCTTCCTCCTGGTCTGTATCAGCCTGGATCTATATTCCTCCATAGTTCACGCAGTGCAGATGTACTCGCGCAAAAAGCTCTGGACGGTGCAGCTCATCTGTCTAGCTGTTTGGGCCTTCTGTTTCATTCTCTCCATCCCTGACTGGATGTACCTGAAGGCTGAACCAGAGGATATTAAGGCTGAACCAGAGAATACTATTGTTGTGTGTGCGCATAAGTATCCATCTCAAGCATCATGCCTGATTTCACGTTTGTTCTACCATGTACTAGGCTTTTTTCTTCCTGCCATAGTGCTGCTCTACTGTTATGCTCATATCCTGCTACGGTGCAGATCTGATCAGCGTGTACAGAAGCAGAGAGCCGTGCGAATCATTCTTGCCGTCGTGTTGGTGTTCTTCATCAGCTGGGCACCCTACAACATTGCTCTGCTAGTGGACACTAGCAAATCCTGCAAATCCACAGGACATTGTGAAGGTCACAGGTGGTCTACAGTGAAAATCACAGCTGTTCTGGGTTTCCTTCACTCCTGCTTCAACCCTCTGATCTATTTTGGCTTTTCAGAAAAATTCAGACACTGGGTGTTCACCATCGTGAAGTGTGGCACTTGTGCAGTGGACAGAGGTTTTTTCCCATGGGATTCTAGCGAAAATGACCAAGCTAATTCTGCTACACAGGAGGAGAAAGGATCACTACATCCAATGAGTGATGTACAGACTATTACACGGCAGCAGAATGATGAAATACTTTGATCACAATACTGACTGAACATTTTTGCCACTTAAACTTATGCTATATTTTTATCCTAATATTTTATCAGCTGTGAAAATAATGGACTTGGGGTGGGTGTCAGAAACTGAAATGTGGTTTGTAAAAGGAAATAACTTTCACAGAACCATATCACTTGACTAACTCCCTTGGTGGGAAAGTCTTCAGTAGCTATATATATATATATATATGGCGTCTCATTTATCAAAACCTTCATAGAACAAGTTATAAATTTAGGTGTAACAACCTCCACTGCACACATTGGTGTTTGCACATAGTGTACAAACCCAGCTGAACCCAGCAGACATCAATAAATATCACTCATTCTGTATTGCTCTGCTCGTACACAGCCACACACACTTAAAATTGCTCTGTAACTCATCAGTCTCAGCAAAAAGGCTTCCTGTGCTTTTCTCCCTGCACCAAAATGCATTCCTTAGTTCTGCAAATCCGTTTGTTGCAATCTTAAAGCTATATTTAGGGCAATATTTAGATGTACTTCTTATACAATTTTACTTTACATGTCATCCGTGTCACCTGTCTGCACCGAAATCATTAATTATGCTGTAATCAATAATTACGCTTAGTTATGCTGATCTCATCGACAACAATTAGGATTGATCATAATCTGTTTCCCCATTATTATACCTTTCTAGCACTAGGGTTCCTTGCATATGCATGGTTAGAAGAGCAAGAAGAACAAATCACATTCAGTACACAGAAACGTGTATGCACAGAGTTTGCATAAAACTATACATATGCACGGTAGATAAATGAGACTCCTGATGTGTATACATGTGACAAATTAAAGGCACTTAAGTATGATGATTTTTAAATACTAAATTTCCAGGATGTACTGTAGCACAGTTAAAATGTCCCAGCAAAAAGCAAATTATAAGGTTTTGCTTTTTGTTTGCTAGAAAAGAAATGTGGTTAAAACTACAATGTTTTTTGAAACACAGACAGTACCGTTATCCCTAGTACAGCATGCCATTTCTAACTAATTATTAGGCAACTAAATATTCGTAATTATTGATATAATAAATTATTCATTTTTTACATTTTACGTGCCTTTCGTCAGCATGGAGCAAAATGACAGCTAAAGTATCTGTTGTCATACTTTAAAAATCCAACCCCAATTCCAAAAAAGTTGGAACATTCTGCAAATTGTAAATAAAAATAGAATGAAATGATTTGGAAATCTCGTAAACCCATATTTTCTTCAGAACAGCATGTAGAAAACATATCAATTGTTAAAAGTGAAACATTTTGCTATTTCATGAAACATACTGGCTCAAAAATTGAGCCGGAGCAATAAGACATCAGGTCAATTGGCATCAGGTCAGTAACATGACTGGATATAAAAAGATCATCTTAGAGTTGCAGTGTCTCTCAGAAGTAAAGATGTGCTGATCCCCCTAATACTGCGTGGACAGATAGTAGAGCAATTTCAGAAAAAAGTTCCTCAGCGTAAAATAAAGAGGTTGAACATATCATCATCTACAGTACATATAATATATTTAAAAGATTCTGAGAATCTTGCGAAATCTCTGTGCGTAAGGGACAAGATCGAAAATCCATTCTGGATGCCCGTGATCTTCAGGCCCTTATGCGGCACTGTATCACAAACAGGCATAATTCTGTAATGGACATCACTAAATGGGCTCAGGAATATTTCCAGAAAACATTGTCAGTGAACACAATTTGCAGTGCCATCCACAGATGCCAGTTAAAACTCTGTCATTCAAAGAAGAAACCATATTTGAACATGATCCAGAAGCGCCAGCGTCTTCTCCGGGCCAAAGCTCATTTAAAATGGACTGTGGCTAAGTGGAAAACTGTTCTGTGGTCAGACGAATCTAAATTTGAATTTGGGGGTGCGTTAGTACATATGGCATGGGCAGCTTGCATATCTGGAAAGGCGCCATCAGTGCTGAAAGGTATATCCAGTTTCTAGAGCAATATATGCTCCCATCCACACAACGTCTCTCTCAGGGAAGACCTTGCATTTTCCAACATGACAAAGCCAAACCACACACTGTATCAATTACATCGTGGCTTCGTACAAGAAGGGTACTGAACTGGCCTGCTAGAAGTCCAGATCTTTCACCCATTGAGAACATTTGGCGCGTCATAAAAAGAAAAGTACGATACAGAAGACCTAGGACCGTTGCACAACTAGAATCCTGTATCAGAGAACAATGGGACCACATTTCTCTCCCAAAACTCGATCAGCTGGCCTCCTGAGTCCTCAGACGTTTACAGACTGTTGTTAAAAGAAGAGGGGATGCCACATAGTGGTAAACATGGTCTTGTCCCAACTGTTTTGAGACGTGTTGCTGCCATGACATTCACAATTACCTTAAAATGATAAACTTCCTTAAAATGATTTTCCCAGTTTAAACATTTGATATGTTTTCTATGTTCTGTTAGGAATGAAATATGGGTTTATGAGATTTCCATGTCATTGCATTCTGTTTTTATTTACAATTTGCACAAGGTCCCACCTTTTTTGGAATTGGGGTTGGATTTCTTATAGGTTTAATTGTTGTATACTTTTTTTTTCTTTATATAAATTGTATAAGTGGTTCTTTTTTTCTTAAGTGGAGTTTGTAATTTACGTTTTTGTAGGGGATTCATATCCATAACTGTGTGATTAATATACTGACAGTTACAAACATTTATACTTTTTAAAAGACTATTCAATTTGAGCCTTAGTGTCATATTCTTATTATGAAAGGACTAGCCCTTTTGTTTTCTGGGCTTGGGTCATATGTAATAATGTATGTAAACTTGGGTCATATGTAACCCATTTTACTTTAATATGTGTTTTAATATATGGCTAAATATTTACTGATATCAAGATCAGTGTAGTAAACTCTGTAGCTATTTCTGTGATTTTGTTTTGTCCACTGGTGTGCTTAAAATGGGAGAGCAGTGTGTCACACACTAATGAATTCATGTACTTACACTTATTTATAAAAACAGCAGATTCATAATGATTTCCCTCACTGACCTCATGTGGTGATTTCCTGTTGCTGCAGCAGGGCTTGTGAGCCCGAGTCATGTGCCTTCTTCTTTGCAGTCTGTGTGGTTTCCAGTATTGCATAAGTATTGGATATCAGTTGTTCTTGTATAAGTGCTTTCTTGGAATTTCCCATGGAATTTTGCAACATGTGAAAACTATTTATAAGTGAGTACCTTTGGACAGCTTTCACCTCTTACAGACATTTATGGAATCCCAAAAAAAAGACTTTCAAAAACAGCCAAAGACAGTTTTTGTCCCTCTTGTGGGTTGCATGTACATATGATGTTCAAAAGAGCAAGGAGAAGCAATGCATTAAGAAGAAACAAATGTAAAGACGTCATGGTGAATCATAGTCCTGAATTATAATGTCATATAGAAATACAAACGGGCACTTTACTGCATACTACTGAAGTAACCATTGTAGGAAAAAATGTTTTTTTTTTAAAAAGATAAGAAAAGTAAAGGTTACTTATGAAGAAATGTTGGCGTTGCACTGCTTCTCTGACATTTCTTGGTAATGAAAAAAAAATTTGTTTCCACACAGCAGTTCCTGTTCTCTCGAAGTGAACTTTTGCACTGAGTCAGCTTGAACAGACAGGATGGCAAATGATGAGGGGTTCTGAGTAGCTGTATGCATGTATGTGGGTGTGTGTTTGACCTTAAGGGGACATTTGCAAACAAACGAACAAAACCCTAAAAGTGACTAAATGTATAGTGGAAATTAGCTGCAACAATATTAATGTTAATATGTCAGTAGAAGGTCAGTGACAAAAGATAAAGTATGGGAAATTGTTTGTTTGTTTGTGTGTGTGTGTGTGGGGGGGGGGGGGGGGGGTTGTGGTTAATTGAAGTTATTGAAGGGGCAGACCAAGCTTGGACTATGGGTTTGTTTTGTTGTCTCCAAAATCACAAACCAGAATGACTGTTATGTCTATTGTATACCAACAACAGAGTCTTTATTTATCTTTTTTCTTTATTGACATGATCTGAAACTATCAAAAATAACTATGAAATACAAATCTTGTTCATATTTAAGCAATACCAGACAGAGTTACAGACCTAGTCAATTTAATTCTAAGAAAATAGCTTTCTCTGCTCTAGTATAGGAATGCTCTTCTAGGAACAGATGGTGTGATTTTTTTTTAATACTGTATCACTAGGAGTATTTAAATATTTGCCCATATTTAAACCTAATGTCTATAATATACGTTATACTGCCCTCTACAGATTTGATAGAAAGTGCATAATGATGCAGCAGGACAGAATTGAAGTGCAGCAGCATTGTACAACATCAGCCAACTAATCGGATCTGGTTTGAAAAGATTAAACTATTGTCAGTAAATGTGTATTTTATAAGTGAGATATTTGATAGAAAATACCCACATACAAAATCAAAAGAAATCGATCTAGACGATTTAAAAAAGAATATTCACATGAAGTTCTGATACATTTAGCATCTAATTCTTGTCAAATCCCATGAGCTTAAATGCATTGCACAGTGATATACTTCCTTATCTAGCATGTGTCCAATATGTATATTATGCAGAATTGGATTGACTCAACCTTTTCTAATGTTTCTGATGACATTAAATATGCTCCATTCGTCCTTGGAGCAATGACAGATCAATGTACAAGCCTTTTTTCTTCTGCAGTGTCATCATCCCGTCTGCCATTTCTTCAAGGACTGCCGACGGTTCATTTTTGAATTTCCTGTTGTAATTAAATTACTCATAGTCATTCAAAAAGCTGTGAGCTTGTGCAAAATTCCCCTTTACACAATAGTCTTTTTGACTAATTTGAAACTAATTTGTTTACTTTCTTAGCAAATACAATACTGGCACAAGAAAGTAATGAAGAGAAATCATATTACACCCAGACTAATCTACAGATATTTTGTTGTCTAAGGAGCCTTTAGGTTTTTGCAGATGAACA
Source organism: Notoglanidium macrostoma (assembly GCA_030068235.1). Lineage (NCBI taxonomy): Eukaryota > Metazoa > Chordata > Actinopteri > Siluriformes > Auchenoglanididae > Notoglanidium > Notoglanidium macrostoma. Next base: position 6,916,558 of record JAQQZR010000033.1, read on the forward strand.
GATGACCCTTCGATTCAACCATCCAAAACAATCAAATCTAGATTAAACAGTTTACGGCTTTCTAGAAAAGCACTGAACCAGAGTGCACTGACTGTTTAAGTGGATTAACCATGAAGTTTCTATATTTCATCCATGATTAAAACTTCAATAAGATTAAGATCAGTCTATCACTAACATTCATAATCTGAAATTAATCAAACCTCCATTTTCATCAGTTCTATACAACTAATTTCAAACCTTTGTTTAATACTTCTTATTATTAAATATATTTAAAACTTTTTTTTTTCTCATAAGAGATGTTTTTAAAATTCTTGTGTGCGTCACTCAAATGGTAACACGTACTTTTCAGAAACACTGTTGAATGTTTTTCAAACTCAATTAGCTTAGTTGTCCGGTTATTATTGTTAGTTTTTAGTTAACCCTTTTGACTTACATAATGTAGAACAATGTAATCTTGTTTGAGATTATAATTTGATTATCAGTCTTGTTTGAGAAAATAATTTGACAACAGTGTTTTAGGTTTGAATGAGAACTTTCCTGTGTAGCAGACTCCAGACTTTTGGATCCAACTTTTCTGAGAATGTTCAGCCAATATTACTTATCGATATATTTTGATGTCCAAACGTCTAGATGCATAAATCCAAATTCGCTTCAGGAGAGTGTGTATTGCTCCATCAGAAAGCTGAGGTTTGTGATGTGTCCGCAGACCACACAGAGCTCTTGCGAGACACAGTGTCCACGCGGGTCTGCAGCCTGTATCTGTATGGCTTTATCAAGTCCAGCAGATGGCGCCTAAACTTCACGCCAACAAATGCATAGAGCACTGGGTTCACACAGCAGTGCATGTAGCCCAGAGCAGATGTGGCTGTTATGGCAATGTCCAGAGCTGTGGTGGTGTCACAGGTTGTGCTATTGTTGATGCTTTGGTTGGTGTACAGAGTGTCCACCAGCAGGGTGATGTTATAGGGTGTCCAGGTGACGAAAAATGCTATCACTAAGGCAAGAACGACTCGTACAGCCCTTTGCTTCTGCACACCCTGAGATCCGAACTGCAGCCGCAGCAGGACACGAGAGTAACAGTAGAGCAGAACAATGGCGGGTAGCAAAAAGCCCAACATATGGTAGAGCATGCGTGATGCCATACGCCATGTTGGAGATGGGTAATGGTGTGTACACTCATATTTATCACCTCGTCTAGGGTCGGTTTCAGCATTCAGGAATATCAATTCAGGGATGGAGAGAAGAAGACAGAAGAGCCAAACAGCCAGGCAGCTGAGCTGCACCAGGAATGGTCTTCGGCGTGAGTACATCTGCACTGCGTGAACTACGGAAAAGTATCGATCAAGGCTGATGCAGGCCAGCAGGAAGATACCGCAGTAGAAGTTGACCTAGAAAAGCAAATGAGCCTCATTTAATTCTGTGATGTCAGACATACATTTAAAAATGGCAGCATGACAAAATGCAAATACATACAGTGAACACATTTGTTCTGGACACATGCACAGTTTCTCTTTGGAACTAGAGGAGTTTTCCTATCTGCTCATTTCCTTGCTGAATTCTAATAGCAAAGTTGCCACCAGAAGCGGTTTCAAGACATTTGAACATTGTTATGCTAAAAATTTTGCTATAAATTGCTATGTAAGATCAGTGAGAGAGTGTTGATGTACACATCAGGTGACAATGGACAAACCAAACACTGGCTCTGGAAGCGCATTTTATGTTTTGTGTTTCTACAAATGGCAGCCAGCACTGGATGGAAATCGAGGTAGAAGAAAGAAGACAAAAATGTAGGCGCAATTTAAGAGACTGATGGTGTTCAGTGTAGGATTGCTTATTCTTTTAATTTAGTAATTTGTCAATAATTAATTTCCATGTTTGGCATGCAGCTCTGCAGACAGATATGGCCACTGTAGTCACGAATGCACACTTGGAAATGGAGGAGTGAACTGCAGAGGTATTTAGTTGGTTAGAATCTACAACCTCATTGCTATGTACAATTAAACCATACATACATGTCCCTTTAAATATCATCAATTGCCTTATCTCCTGTATTTCAGGTCACAAAGGCAAGTTGTTTATTCTGTCAAGCTTTTGAATAAGGTGATGGACGCCAATTCCCAAATTGCTTGGGTCTGGAGCTCATCTTTGACAAGCACACTGCAGGATAATGCCAATTGCAATGTGAAAAGCATGCCTTGCAGACTATTTAGGAACTGCAAAACCCCCAAAGTGAGAAACCAGTGACTACAGGGCCCACTTGAATAAGAAGAGTGAACTTGTCTGTGGGCAATAAAAAAACAAAAAAGGTTTCAGCTTCTCAGCCCTGTTAAGAGAAGACATCCTTATTGTGTTAGAACACAGAGTTGAGGATCTGGCAGAGGGCATCGGCCAAATGCAAGATCTGCAGAGATTTTTAGAACCTAGCTACAGCTGCTTCATATGTAGTTATGTACTCTGAGTGGTTGCAACTCTGAGGCACACTAAGTTTAAGGCACACCTTGGAGAAGAATACTGATAACCCGCAACTTCCTGGAAATTGCACAAGTGGTTAATGTGCAACAAAGAAGCATCAAAGCTGCCTTGGCAGACTTAGTTCAACAAATTTAATATTTGACCTATTTTATGGTTTATCAGCCCTGGGATTTTCAATAGTGCACCAATTTCATAAAGGAGTTCTTATATGCACTAAAGAGCGCAGGGGATTTCCAACCTGGTATTCGAGCAGATGCAGTGGCAGTTGAGGAAACCACACGGCTGAAGTCAATACCTCAAGTAGAGCGACCAATGTCCTTACTATTCGCACAAGCATAAAGTAGCAAGGACAATATTTAATGGTGTGGGATGTTTCTGCCCCCATGCAAAACAGCGGTCCCACAGTGGGACCTGCACATGTTTTTAGACAGTTTATGCAACTTGCCATATAAACCAATAGAAGACACAGATATAAAGTGACTTTCATTTGAGACAGTTTTTTTGCTGGCCATCACTATGGCTGCTTTGAGGTCCAGAATTCAAGCATGTCGTACTGTGCAATAACCCAGAATTACTGGCAAAGATACTGATGCTGTGATATACTGTATTAATACAGTCATGGAAAAAAGGAAGTACAACCTCCTTCAATTTTATGTTTTTATTAATCAGGACCTAAATAGCAGTTATGTGGTCCTCACCAACTTCTATAAACAAACAAATGACCTTAGGTGACGACCAACAGATTTCAGAATGTAGTTATTTTTTTTCCCCAAATAGTAAACCAACATTCAGAAACCAATTTTCCCATCTCTGTATATCTATCAACCTACCTGCTCTTGGAAATGAGATCATTTGTCTATGTGTTCTGTGGTGACTCTGTAGATCATAGTCTACAGGGTATGGTGTTAATAGACAGTAAAGTATAAATAATGAGTCTCATTCTCAGTAGAGAGCAGAATCAGTACTTGAAGTGATTTTATCATCAGTAGCATCAGTATCATAATTTAAGTGATTGCTATTTTCATCAGTATCAGCACATGGGTGGATCTCGCTTTCAAACATGTTCAGCGTCACACTTATGTGACTATTACGCTCAATATGTGCAATATCAACCCTTTTTGGGCAGTCATATCTCCCCCCAAAGAAAATAGTGTCAGCACTTTTGCGTTTTTCCAATTAATGCCCAAGACTATATTTCAGGAAGTGTTACAGACTCTTAGGATGACTTGATATGTGGCCTCCACTAGTTCCATCAGGAAACTGTCCTGGCGGTCCAGTCCAGAACATAAGGAAGTAGAAAAGCATATTAAGTATATAACTGTAGTTCTTCAACTAAATGGAGGACCACCAGGATATCTGGGTCACTCTTGATGTCAAAAATTGGCCAAAGGATGAGTGTGATGTAGTTGGGACCTTTAATGTTCTACACATGTGCGATTATGGTCACAGTCACAAGGTGACAACTTTGCTATTAGTACACAGCTAGGATACAAGCACACTAGTGAAAATCTCCACTAGTTCAAGAAAACCACTATGGTCATGGAACCACAGTTTCATATGTAGTCTTAACTAAAAAAAAAAAAAGAAAAAAAAGAAATACAAATTAAATCTTAAACAGCATTAACGTCATCTTGCAAGAAAAGAAACTTATAACTATTGTTTCAGTTCTGTTTTCAGCACAACGATGAATCAAGTTTTGTTTTTGCTCAATATGGGGGAGTCAAATATAAAGCAGCATAACCAAAAAATCTAAGATAATTGCTATATTTTCAAAGGTTTCTGTTTAAAACAACATGAGAACTAACATCTTAATATATATTCAAGAAATGTTTGGTTATAGACAGACATATGTATAAAGTAATATAAAAAGTATAACAAAATTTGGTTCGCTTAGCCTTAGGTGTTATCCTATATCAATTATTAGGGTAATTAGGCATTAGTCAATACGCTGAACACAGTAATGACCCACGACTTCAGCTCCTTCCTACCTTAAACAGTGCTCCAGAGAGCTTGCAGAAACCAGAGCCGAAACTCCATCCACTCACGGCATCCACTGCCCAGAGTGGCATGGTGAGGAGTAACAGTATGTCAGCCACGCTCAGGTGTAGGACAAAGACGTCTGTCACACTCCATGTTCGCCTCTTCTGGCACAGCACAACCAGCACCAGGCCGTTACCCATCATTCCCAGCAGAAACGCAAAAGAGTACAGAATGGGAGTGAAGATGGCTTCAAACCTCATACTTGTGTGCTGATCACACACCTCTCCACAACAATTTGTGTCATTATCATAATCATAAGCATAGGTTTCATTAATGTTTTGTAGTAGTTCTAAACCAGAAAAAGATTCCATTTTCTGCAAGATAAAAAGAAAATGATAATCAACATGATGAGAAATACTGCTAATCATCACAGGTAGTCTGTTTGCACATACACACAGCTTCTGTCACTTTATATGCATCTGTTCACTTTAGTTAATAGTAATATTTTCGGGAAGTAACAGATGTACTTCCTTATTTCGACAGGTGAACTGGCAATGTCTGCTGGCTGCACAGATGTGGTTTAGATCCTAAGATAACTATCCTAATTACTTTCTTTTCTTTTTAATTACTTTATCCTCTAATTATATTCAGTATTCTCTGTTTATAGCTGCTGTTACTTTGCAGATTGTGTATCGTTCGCTGTGAAAACCGCATATAGTTCAATGCACGTGATAGCAGTGGTATGTGTTTAGTGCAGTGGTATGTGATTTATGTCATGTGATGGTACATATTTTCTAAAGGTTCTAAGAAATAAATCACCTTCACAGAAACAGGCTAATTTATAGTAAATGAAAACTGAAATTGTTGAAGGTGTTATATGACTAAAGTGGTATTTCCCCTAGGTTGGATTATATGCTGGTCTTTTCGCTTCATCATCAAGTTGAATAACGTCCAAAATTTGTGCATGGGGGTAAGTATTGATGTATGTATGTATATATGTTTAGTCTTTCTATTCTTTTTTTTCTATTCTTTCTAAATGCATGCGTGACAGCAAAACTGTATTATTAATAATGGTTATATTGATATGGCAATCAAAACGATTAATTTGTTTTCAGCCATTCGAAAAATATAGTAGTTCTGTTATGTACTAAATGTGATTATGGAATAAATTAGAGCTTGTGTACAGGCAGACAGAGATAAAATGCAGACACACTGAATGCTAAATTCGAACCAGAATTTCAAGTTTAAATATCACCTACTTAAACCAATGTAAAACAATTTATTTAAACTTTTATATTATACATTATGTCATAAAAATATATATTTTATATTATGTTAAAAAAAGACACTGGCACAATTATTTGTTTCTACTATGCAGCGGAAGTAGCAAAGATCTAAAGAAAGCATTTAAAGCTATCAATACAAACTTAAAGAACACTGACAAACTGCTGAGATCAATAAAAATCAATGAATTCTAACTTACATATCACCATGTAATCTGCTCAAAAACTGCTCAGAAATGCACACACACACTGTCTCTGTCTAGATAGTATACCACAGAAATAGGCTCAGAGAGAGCGAGAGAACGAGAGAGTGAGTGAGCGAGTGAGTGAGCGAGAGAGAGAGAGAGAGAGAGAGAGAGGAACTGGGTTACCACAGATTTACGATAAAGATCTTTAGATCTTTTAGTCATTCACAATACTAAATTCATTGATTTAGTGAAATTTCTCAATTAATGAATGTACACATGCCTAGGATAGTGACCGCTTTAAAGACACTGGAAATAAGGTTCTGGCATCTGGGCAGGATATTATACCAATAATACACACTACCCTAAATGGTATTTAGGAAAAAGTAATCAATTTTACTGATCATATTTGCAATTATTGATAACTTATTTCTAATCCTGACCCCCAAGCTTCTCGACCAAATTATTCATTAAAAAAAAACAACAATGGCACATTTATATACCAACTTTATATGGAGGGAGATTTCCTAGTATTTCTCGCTCTCTTTTTTTTTTTTTTTTTAGACTTGAACATGATTTGAACACAAAATGTTCAATTTTAAAATAATAATCATCCTCAGAGTGAAACCTTTCCCTGCGCGTTTAACCAATGCCTTTTCCTCTCTTTTTTTTTTTTTCTTTTCTTCATGTCAAAATTTTTCGACATTGCCATCCACTGTCGTTTCACATGCTGGACTGTTAACATCATGTCATTTGATGCATCTTGTTTTTGAATTGTATTCTTACAGAATTTTAACTATAAAGACTATAAACTCTTGTGCATGGTATGCAAATGAGCGCATCACACTTAACAGCCAGGTTTGCATTGTTGCTTGTTTTCAGTTGCTCTACGCAAATATGGACTGTTGCTCCAAAAAATATTTGAAATGATGTAAAATACCTCAAACTCAGAAGTAGTTTCAACAGTTGATCTTTATGGAAGATGTCTGTTCACACTGTTTAAAGTATTTATCATAGCTAAACCTAATATGGATCACAAATTAGTTTGTGCACAAGATTGTCATGAAAACTGGGAGTGAAAGAGATCTTCCGGGAGATCGTCACTAGGTGAATAGTCTGAGGCTTAAAGGTTCTTTTTGGGGTTTTGGGGTTTTTTTTTTTGGTTATTTAAACTTCAGTAAAATTATAGATAATGTGTCCTAATCTTGCTCAATTACAATTTGATTATTCAGCCAAAATGTACTCAACTGAAAGTCAGAATGTTAAAAAGTAAAAAATAAAACCACTTTTAAAAGTAAAGCATTAAAGAGTAAATATTTTTGAACTAAAGATATTAAGTTAATATCTGTCTTGTTTTCATTTGAAAAGCAAACTGTATTACTTATATAAAAGTGTTCGAAGATGATTTTTGTTTTTCAGCATCTAGAATTTTGTTCACAAAATAGCAAAATGGACCTCAAAGCGCTTACCTCAAAGTAGATGGAGTTCATGTTAGGGACACAAATGAGACTCCTCAATTTATGAGTCATTCTCAGAATAATGTGACAAGCTTTTTCCTTAATTTATTGGTCATACCATACATCACCGTATAACCGTATAGGTTTCTAGACAATGGTATGACTCATTATTATTGTGTACATTTTTCAAACTTCCTTTAAAACTCTCGGGAGTGTTGGGGGTGGGAATCGTTCCTCAATTCAATTTTACTACTTTAATGGCTTTTATACAATTTTTCCTTTTACATATTTTAATGTCACATGCTGAACATATGTATGAGGTATATTACATATGTAAATTAGCAGAATAAAATCATTTTAAATAATCAAAATAATGTAAAATCATAAGTGACCCTGAATTTTAAATCACCATATTAATGGTGTTAGCCATTTTAAAACAAAAACAAAACAAAACAAAAAAATTGAGGACAAGGACAACTTCTACCAGAGTTAAAGTTCAGAAGAATGAGTGGCCATTTGAACCACCTCCTATAGTTTCTTGTCACTTATATTGTTTTTTTATTATTATTATTGTTTAGCTGTGTCATTGGGGTTATGCCTGTCAATTTTCCTGAGATTTCTTTTCACAAAAAAAAAATTATGTAATAGGATAATTTATTAACGCTGGCGTGATTAATGAGGTGTGCTTAGAGATGCTGATCTTGGAAAATACATCTTTAATAGAAATTTGTAACTGGTGTTACTGTCACTGGTGTAATGGGCTGTGCTTACTCCACCAGTGACAGTTAATATCTCCATTGACTTAAAGTAATGGCACCACAATAAAGATAAGTATACTGGGTTATTCATCTAAAAAGAATTTTGATACAGTCACAATTTACAAATAGAATACAAAACAATTTTAACAAGAAAAGGAAAAAGGGAAAGGGTCATAAAAATTCTACCACTTCTTGTAAAAAAAAAAAGGTGCTCATCAGGCTGGGTCATTAAACATCTCTAAATATGTTTAATGAAAATATGTATATATAAAAAATCCTGTAATAAAGCTGAATAATTTTAACATTTTTATAGTCACAAAGTCTTTGTGAATGACCCTTAAATAAGTCTTTGCTTACTCTAGAATACTCAATTATTTTAGGGCCAGGCTTCTCATCCTTAAATCCTCAAACTCTGATGCACATTGATAGATATTGCAACTACATTGTGTTTACATGAGAACCAGCAAATTAAGGACTGCACACCATTCAAAAGTCACCATTCAATTGTTTGTTTGGAGTATCTGCTCAGATTTACTAGAGAAAGTGGCATAAATGGTGGGTCCATGGCAAAAAATAAATACGTAGACAGAGTACATTGGAATGCTTTTCTCTAATGGAGGCTTAAATGGTAAATAAAATTGGGGTGTGTGCTACGGATATGGAAATAAGTGCAGCTGTCACAGAAACCTTGCAATGTGATTTAATGAAAAACATGAAAGCCTTAGAAATGGGGTGGTTTGGGCATGAGAGTAAGATATATACATTTTAAAGTTACTGTGGAGAAATATACTCACTGGCCTCTTTATTAAGAAATTTTCCCCTGCTCATTCTTGCATTGTCCAATCATGTGTCAGCAGCACAGAGCATAAAATCATGCAGATACAGGTAAAGATCTTCAATTAATTTTTACATCAAACATCAGAATGAGGGGAACATGTGATTTCAGTCACTTTGAGCATGGTATGGTTTTTGTTACCAAATAGACTGGTTTGAATATTTCAGAAAACACTGATCTCATGGGATTTTCAGTCACAGTAGTCTCTAGAGTTTACACTGAATGGTGTGAAATAAAAAAAAAAATTCACCACCCTGTGGATGTGAGAGGTCAGAGGAGAATCACCAGATTGGTTTGAACTTCATTAACCACTCTTTAAAATTGTAGTAAACTGAAAAAGCATCTCAAATTGCAAATCATTGATGCAGATGGGCTACAACAGCAGAATAACATACCATAGCATCTCAGCAGGGTTGAGGTCGGGACTTTGACGTGGCCATTACAACACCTTGATATTTTCCTGCTCTAGCCATTCAGGTGTCGATTTGCTGGTGGGCTTGGGATCATTGTCCTGTTGCATGGCACACTTTTGGCCCAGTTTAAGCTTCTGGACAGATGGCCTTACCTGTGTCTCAAGAATATTCTGGTATAAAGTGGAGTTCATTGTTATCTCAGTCACTGCACATTTCCCAGGTCCTGTGGCTGCAAAAAAGCCCAAATCATCACCCCTCCACCACCATGCTTGACAGTTGGTATGAGGTGTTTGCGGTTATACTCTGTGTTTGGTTTTGTACATGATGACCGAACAGCTCCACCTTGGTCTCCTCAGTCCAGAGCATATAGTTTTAGAACATTTGTAGTTTGTTTAGATGCAGTTTTGCTAAGTCATGCTGGCATATAATTTTAGGAGAGAATGGGCTTTTTCCTAGCCACCCTTTCATGAAAGTCATACTTGTTCAGACTTTTCCTGAATGTGCCATCATGAACATAAACATCTAATGTTTATTTAATCTTTATACGGAGGCCTGTAGGTCAAATGATATAGGTTTTTCTTTACATCACTAATAATTAAATGGTCTGTCCTTGGACTCGGGAAGATTAGAAAATGTTTTGAAGGAATTCCATTTGTCACCAATCCTTCTAACTGTAGAATGGTGAATTTCAAATTGTTTGGAGATGGCCTTATAACCCCTACCAGATTGATGAGCTGAAACAATTGCTTTTCTGTAATCATGGCTGATAACCTTCTTCTTGCTATGATGTAGACACACACATGCAAGACCCAGAACACCAAATTGAAAATGTTCTGCTTTTACAGAGGCAGTCTCACTTCTTGATGATTAAATAACCTTGAGCATCACATTAGTAACACCTGGTTTACTAGTAGCACCATAATTGTGAAAGTAGGAAGGATGTATTTATTTTTTCGCACCTGGTTTTTGAATGTTTACTTTTTGGGGGAAAAAAGTATCCATCCATCTATTATCTTATACTGCTTTATCCATCTGGGTCGCGGGGAAGCTGGAGCCAATCCCAGCATCTTCGGGCGAGAGGCGTGTACACCCTGGGCAGTCCACCACAGGGCCAACACAGACACCACAGGCAATTTAGAGTAGCCAGTTGACCTAATCTGCATGTCTTTGGACTGTGGGAGGAAACCGGAGCACCCGGAGGA
>JAQQZR010000033.1:6927242-6942940 GCA_030068235.1 Notoglanidium macrostoma
TGTCCTAGTGATATTATCTACATGAGTTTCAAATGACAGATTGGAGTCAATAATTACACCAAGGTCTTTTACTTTGGAACATGGTGAAACAGAAAGGCCATCCAGATTTACTATGTAGTTGGAAAACTTACTTGTATATGACTAAAAAGTCTTTATTAAACAAACTTCTTACTTGCAGCAATGTTGTATCATCAGACCAAAAAAGAGGCATTTGTTCTTGATGTTGATCCATCAATAAAAAATCTATATAATAAAAGCAGTGACACACGCTTTTCAGTTTGTAACATTTTCTGTCTTTCTTCATCCTCATCTTCTTCATCCAGCTATACTCTTGCCATCTCAGACCTTATAAAGCAGATGGAATATGTTTGAAATTTGCACTTCACTAGCATCTCTGAACATGGTTAGTAAAGATGACTTTGCAGACAAAAATATATAAAGTATATACTTGGTAATGCAAGCATGATACTTATAAGGACCAATCTTTCTTTGAGCAGACAGCAGAAATTTTGACATTATATACTGAAATATTGAAGACTAAGTGCACCATTCCACACTTAACATTGCAGCTGTAATACTTTACACTATCCTGCATCCTTTTCTGGATGACCTAATGATCCTTCTTCACCTTCATCTGGTGCAGGATTACCCTGACCATCCAGACAGATTTGACTGCAGAGTACAAATCCTTTGCAGTGATGGTCTTCAAGGCATCCTGCAGTACTGGGATTTGGAGTATGAAGGCATGAGCTGGGTGTGCTTTACTGTGTCCTACATCAGAATCTACAGGAAAGGAAAATGGGGTCTGTTGAATTCTTGAATCTCATTTGTCAGAAACTGTTTTACATTAACCCAAAAAGTCCAAGAACCCAAAAAGGAATGAAGACTTTCAGAGCACTTATTGTTTTCAAGCTTTGTTTGGTTGTTTGTTTGTTTGTTTGTTTGTTGATTGCATTATTAAGGCCGGCCATCTCTCTCCTATAAGCCGTTTCGTCCCCTCCAGTGATGCAATCAGTCACAGAGGGTGGGTTGCCGGCCGAGTGTGATCAATTTGTGGGTGAGTTTTTGGGGGATGACCATGTTGAAGGCGGAGCTGTAATCAACAAAGAGTATCCTGATCTTAGAGTCTTTGTTTTCCAGGTGAGAGAGGGAATAGTGAAGGGCGGCAGCGATGGCGTCTGATGTGGACCTGTTGGCCCGGAGAGGCATACTGCAGGAGGTCCAGAGTGTCTGGGATGTTGCTCTGGACGTAGGCCAGCACCACTCTCTCAAAACACTTTGTAATGATTGGAGTGAGTGCTACTGGTCTGTAGTTGTTCAGACAGGTAACTGGGCTTTTCTTGGTAAGGCCTGGTGTCACGGTGTGAGGACAACAACCTCACCTTCAACACTGATAGGACAAAGGAGATGATAGTGGATACGAGGAAGAAGAGGAGGCCTCATCAGCCACTGTTTATCCCTGAGCTTGAAGTGGAGAGGGTGAGCAGTTTTAAGTATTTGGGTGTCTACATCAGTGAGGATCTCACCTGGACAATGAACACCACACAACTGGTCAAGAAGGCTCAACAGCGGCTGTACATCCAGAGGAGACTGAAGAAGTTTGGTATGTCAGCCAAGAACCTCAGTAGCTTCTATAGCTGCATAGTGGAGAGCACACTGATCAGCTGCATCACTGCATGGTATGGCAGCACTTCTGCTATGGACCGCAAACGCCTGCAGAGATTGATAACAACTACGGAGAAGATTACCAGGACTCCGCTGCCCTCTCTATTTATTATTAGGTAATTATTCTGCCTAGGTATTCTACCTGAGACTGACAATACTGTAATTTAGACAAAGATGCCCTGTGCCCTCCTTCCGCTAGTCTTTTTAAAACTTTCATTGAATCCTCATGGCACTGTTCTATTGTTGGAGAACAAATCAAAATGTCATCGACATATTGCAACACCAAGCTTTCCATGTCCAATCCCTCCAGCTCTTGCTTCAATACCTGAGGTGAATGTTTAAAACCTTGAGGCATTCTGGTGTAAGTGTATTGTTTACCATGATAAGTAAAGGCAAAAAGATGTCTGGATTCTTCTGCTAGTGGCACGCTGAAAAAAGCTGAACAAAGATCAATCAAATATTTAAAATATTAAACATCAAATATTAATAAAATATTTAATATTAGTAAAATATAAAAATAAAATTTTAATATAATATTAATAAATATTAATAAAACATCAAATATTAGTAAAATATTTAACATAATTTAACACCAAGACTCCTGCACTTTTTAACCAAATTATTATCTTTTGAATTCCTTCGACTGCCTCTTGTTTAAGTGGATACTTATTTCTTCTGGGTAAGATTACTCCAGGCTTTAATTCTACAGTGACTAGGCTTGCTGCTTTCACTAAGCCTACATCTGTGTCATGTCTCGACCACAGCTCTTCTGGAACACATCCAAGCATCAAGCAACCAAGCAAGTTTCAGCGAGCATTCTGTTAACTATTTTTGGTCTTCATCCCTCAATATTATCCTGTGGGACTCCAAGCATAACTGTAGCACATATAATTTTTATCATAGACTTGTCAGAAGCTTGCAATATTAATTGTCAGTTTTCTGCCAACAAACAGTTTCAGCTTTTCTGATCATTGGTCCAAGGTCTTTGGACTCAAAACCTTTATTCACGAGCAATGTTACATGTGGCTTTCCATTTGGCACATTATACCACTCTTCAATGAAACTGTTGTTTTCCACCTGCATCGCTGCTCCTTCCTGAGCAGATTATGTACTGAGAGATCATTTAGATTAGATTTAGATTAGATTTAGAGATCACTGAGAGAAGTTTTCCTTCTGTGGCTGCCTGCCAATGTTCCTCAAACTCAGCATCTGTTCTCATCAAACCTTAACGTAACATAGTCTGACCTAGGTCTTCTAACTTCTGTAAATTATGCTTCAATAAATCTTCCCCATTTGTCCAGTGTTTTCTGTACTTCCCTAATTTCTCCTAGCCAATAAACATTAGCTCCCTCGGCTAGAATAAATCTGAGGATTTATCCCCAGTTTATCTATATATACACCTTCTGGAGTACACCAAATTTGAATTCTCATTTTACACAAAGCATCTCTTCCTAGCAAATGTAGCAGGGTTTGTTCTGATACTAAAATTGGAATTTTTACTGTTTTATTTTTTGCTGTTAGGCTTACTGGAGCTGTCATAGGAATTAACTGTACTTGTCCCAAGAATCCTAATGTTTTGGCAAATTTGCCTGACCTGGGGAGGTGGGAAGCATTTTTTAAGCTTTCACAAGTGTACATAGCTCCATATCCACCATCATAAGTGTAGGCCTACCTTCCAATTGAACTAATAATGTTGGCTCTTTTTCAGCTTTTGTAGCTGTTAATGGAAGCTGTCCCTCCTCAATAGGATTCTCTGGGTAACCTAGTAACCATGATTTGGACCTGCCCAGGGACTAACTGGACCAGGTGTCTGATTTTGGGGTTGACTTTGGCCATTGCCATTGGACCATCTGCCCTTGTCCATCAGGAGCTTGCCAGGGATTTGTTTGACAATTTCTTCTGTTATGCCCAGTCTGACCGCATCCCCAGCACACTCCAGGTGGACCTCTCTGCTGTTCGGGCCTGCCTCTCTCCCTTGCACCTGGCTTGCCATAGTGAAACCTTTGCGGAGGCTGCTGTGTGTAAACTTGTATTATAGGGGCAGGAGGCACTGTCGAAACATGTGCTGCCGAGGGATAGGAGGTGCTGGCACTGTGGGATGAGAGATCACTTGAGGTGGTGCAGGTGTATTTGGAGCCTGTACTACTGGTTCATCTGCCACAGAGGCTTGAACATTTCAGTCTTTTTCTTTTTCCCAGACAGTTCCCCTAATTGAAGCTGTGCCACTTTTCTCATCAGCGCTCTCTCGTGTTGTCTAAGTTTCTGCTCTCTTTTCCTGTTTCTCAACAGCATGCACCACATGATCACACAACCTATCTGAGGCCTTTGCATTAAGTCCCACTACATCCTCTAGTGTATTTCTGACAGGATCTGAGAGCCCCTCCAAAGCTGTTGAATGGAAAAGTTCTCTCTTAAACAGGTTCAATACCTCTTATTCTACCTGTCTTTTCTTTCTCCGTTTAACACTGGAGTCTTTAACTTTGTGATTTTTAATTCGGGTGCTCATTTCCTCACATATACTCACATCAAACGTTCCTTCCCAAGGCCACTTTGTAGAAAGTTTCTGGGTGCGTTTAAACCACTTATTAGACAGCTTTTTAATCTTTTCTGCAGCTAGTGGGTGTCTTTTCCATATTGTGTTAAGGGTAGACTGTACTGTCGTTTCAGCGCCTTGCATTCTCAACCCTTCTCTAGCCATACGCTCAGATGGGGCTTGATTTACATCTGAAATTATTCTGACACGCACTCCTCTTAATGTAAGGCCTATTTGCGTGGGATTTCTTCCTTCTAATATCACCCCACTTGAGAGCCAGTGGACTCTCCTTAAAACCACAGAGATTTCTACCTCTGGGTTATTTAACCGTTTCCCTGTCACACCTTCTCCTCTCTGAAATCCTAGTGCTTCTCCTTTAGATAAATAGCAGTTTATACGTAAGTCCTTCAAATGGGACTCTTATAAATTGTATTCCACAATCTATTAAATCTTCTACTGCTCTGAACTCTCCCTCTCACACATCCACTTGGATCCTGGCCAAATCAACCCTGCTGTGATATCAGAAACTGTCTGAGCTTTTACAAGTCTGACTGGCCACGGGGTTGGGATTTCTGTACACTTTCTACGAGCCTTCTTGACTCTCCTATTCTAATCCAGGAGACCTCTCTCTTTATTATTCTTATCCACACTTTTAATTCACTTATTCAATTACCTTTCCTGTCTCTGACACCTTCTAAACTTGGTCCTAACTCTTCCCTCAAATCAATTACTTCCACTGCTAAGGAGTCTTTATTTATTAATTTTTCCAAAATTGGAGATTTTCCTTCCTCCACCAAAGTCTTATCAATTCTCGGTCTCACTGGGCTACACTGAAATTCCACAAATGATCGATCCCACGTGGTTAGCGAGAATAACTTATTTATTACCCACTCTGCCTGCTTTTTTTTAATTGTCCTGCTATATCTCTATAACATTTCTCATCACAAAAATGAGTCTTAACTCCCGTGGTTTCTACACTCAGCTGTTTCCAAGACACCTGATCGTCCTTCCAAAACAGGACTTCCTCCTGTTGTATCTAGATCTAACATATATCGCTTTTTCACTGTATATTTACTGCTTCAACTCTCGCCCACCGTCGTAGAACTGCTTCTCTACGTAAACTACAATCTTCTTCACTATTAACTGTAGGGTTTATTTTAAAATAAAATTATCACACTGAAGAATTACTGGAGAGCATACGCCATTTGACCTTTCCGACTTAACAAATAATTCTTCCTCTATCCAAAGTACTGCTCTAACCAGTCGTGTTCTCTTCCAAGCACCACTTAATGTCAGATCTCTGGGGGGCCACTTAAAAGTACTGCTTCTTCCTTCTGTGACTCATCTGAAAAACACATTTTACTTCATAAATACAACACAGACATACATCAGCATACACATTTGCATTTCTAACAGCAAAGCGTCGCTGAATCCACACCTTTCAAGATCAACATGAGGATACACATTCAGTACATCACCACTGATTTAAACCACACACACTTTAACAGCTTCTCACACACTTTTTTCAAAATATGATAAAAACTGCACACACGCTCTGGCCTGCTTTCTGGCCTTACAGAGAAACTCAAACACACACACCCACACACTCTCCCGCAGGCCCTCTGGTCTAGAGGAGAGACTCAGGCACACACTCACTCTTAGCGAGACTGCAGGTGCATAAATCTACTCCTACACTCCTCCACACACACACACACACACTATCTCGCTCACAGTACACACACACAAGACAGACTCTCCTTGCTGACCTCAGCACTACCTACACCTCTTGTATAGGTTTTTTAAATAAGATAGACACCACGTCAATCACGTGACACATAGCACGTCGATTCACTTCCTCGACACGACGTGACCTATGACCTCATAGGCTTTTCACCTTTCCTACAGTGACCTGCCCATTCAGACCTCCTTCTTGGAGCAGTATCCGCAGGATTTAAGTACGCGCGACCTGACTCTTACAGGCTTTTCTAGGCCTACCACCCATCAAACGAACAAGTGGGTCCGCTTAATGTATTCAGCAGGTTTTGCATGCAAAAAATTGTGTCTGCAAGTTCACCTTTACTTGAGTGCGTTAGTTCATTAATTTGAAGGAATTTTAGTTCTCCCTCTGCCGTGCCCAGCTCCAAGGCCCAACTGCACAGGTTATCTTAAACTAAAGCAAAATATTGCTTACCTTATTCGCCCACTGACAGTTGTAATCGGCCCACTGACAGTTGGGGATGTTACACAGTCAAATCACATCCAGGGGGTCACCAAAAACTATGTCGTGGAGAAAAGACCTCGAAATCACTCAGGCAGAGACAGGAAGGTTGAAGTTGCAGAAAAAATGAACTTTATTAGTCCGGACCAACAAAGTGAGGCCTACAGCAAAAATATGCCTTTCCAAGAGCTCACAAGCCCTGTAGGCCCACACAGTGATTCTAAACTGCCCTCTTCTGATGACAAACCCCTTTTTTAAATTCACACCTCCTGGTTGCCCGCCACCAACATGTACCACCAACTTCTCTTTATCTGACTCCACCCTCCATCAAATCCCATTGGTTCATCTTTATTGGTGACAAACATCTAACAGGTGCTATAGGCCAACCCACAGGCGAGGCCTACTTCCTAATACAGACACTCTCTACCATCATCTCAGAATCCTACCATTGAGTATTAAAAAATTAAAGGCTAACATATTTGTTTAAATGTGTAAAAATAATATAACCATGCATAATACAACTTGTAAATCAGTGCCATGTGAACACTTCTGTGTGCCCACATGGAATACAAATACATTCAAGTGAAAATATCTAATATAACTACTTCAGTGCAATTACATATAAAGTGTGCGTACATTCCAGTGATAATACTTCAGTGTGCTTACTAATACATTCCAGTGCACACCTTCATATTAATATATTTGCACTTATCAATGTGATTCAGAATAACAATAATAATCTGATTACATATTTGGTATGTCAATCAAAATAAGTCAATAAATCAATCGATCAGTCAATTTCAACCATAACAGTTAATAGTGAAATAGCTGATATTACCATATTAATATATTAATATAATATATTAATATTAATCATTTGCTGAACAAATTTCACTGCCATGGCTCAGCACATGGCTCAGTTAAAAATATCCCAAAAATAATATCTGTTATATCAGGTCTTCTGTTTTTATCCTGCCCTTTATCTCTAGTTTTCTTTCTTAATGTTTTTATTTATGCTTCCATTTACTGCTTTAGTATTCTTTTTTTTTCATTGTTATTTATATATTTTTTTACTCTCATTTTATTTGTCTTTTATTAAATGAATTAGATTTGGCTGAGATGACATACAGCACTGGAGATGAAAAAAAAAGGGAAACAAACTTTCCCAAATCCCTCAAATTACCTGAGCCTGAAGAACACAGAGCTGGCACTAAGTAAATAATGATGTAATTATACATAGTAAAGTGATCGTGATGGGTTAAATTCTAGAGTCTAATTCTAACAGTCGATGCTCAAACATTGCACTGAAAGTTACTATTAATGTTCAGGTTTCACCTAAGAACTTGATACTTTCTCATGCACACCAGAAACTAACTTTCTTTTTTTTTCATATTTACACATGTCCCTTTAGGGGCTTCCTAGAAAAATAAATAAATAATAATGAATAAATGAATAAATAAAATACTTTTTAATGAGATAAAATATACTTGGTGACCGTCAGTATACCTTGGCAGGACATTGAAGTGTAACCTTGTGTGGGACACAATGCTAGTAGTTTCCTATACATGCATTGCTAAGTACCTGAATCAATCTATGTATATGTTAATGTTGAAACACTACAACAGTCTACAGATTACAGTATACTGTAAGCACATTTACCAATAACCTGGTTTTAAATGTGGACTTCCAGCTGCAAGCTGTTGCCATCAACCTGACCTGTCTAAAATAAACAAAAAGAATCAATGATCCAATAATAAATTACAAAATAATTACAGTTGAAGGAAGCAAATAAATGGTCAACACTTGTTTTGAGTACATCAAAGTTCTGTTGTCTAAACATAATGCTTTGGCTAATCTCTAGTGTAATATTTGTACATACTCGCATAATTAGGCAAAAATGTAACCCTTTACACCTTTAACAACTTGCTGCCTATGGTTCAGTCACATCCACCATGGACAATGCATCATCACACCACTAGAGGGCGCCCTTACCTGATTTCTAAAAACAACTTTGTTGTATTTTCTATTTTCCGTTTAATAATATTAGCAACACACCATCAGGCCTTGCCATTTCTGTTGTGTTGACTTCTACAATTACTGGATCTTCTTTTGGATTGTTTGCCCTGGTGCCTGTTCTGTGTTTGAGTGCTATAAATCTCTTTTCTGTCCTTGGATTGTGGACATGTTTATTATTAAGCCTAATGCACATGGGTCCTTACTATCCTGTTTCTTACACAGCTATTTCACCGAAGTTGATTATTTTAGAATAGCAGTGTACCCTGAAGTGTTATACGACAACATACTACTGTGAACAATTTTTATTAGAAAATGACACATCGTAGATTTTCTTTTTTAATTTATAGTTGAATGTTGTGGAAACATTTGTGAAACAAGTTACAGTAGTTGCTGTCACTCACATTTTTAACAACAATAAAACATTTATAAAAACTATGAAACTATATTTAAAAAAATATATGTCTCTTTCTTGGAATTCATAAGCAAATTCAGTTCGTCATGTTACTCGGACAATGCAATGGCCACCATCCTAAAGACTTTCTTGTGTGGAAAAGTTACAGCTTTACAGTCTGTTACAAAGTGCTGACACTGGTTCCTTCTAAAATGCAAAATTATATGTTTCTTCACAGAACACTTGTCCATTTCAGCAATTATTGGTATTATTATTATTAAATATTAGTATTATTTTCAAAATCCATTTTTGAATGGATCTGCCATAAAAGCATCTGTGTAAGCTGAAGTACAGTAATGATAATGTCCTAGCCATGCTATTAACTATGCACCACTGCTGTGGAGTGAATTGAATGCTTCAATGCTGACACACATCCCACTTCACCTGGTCTACTGATCGGAAACTAATCAGAAGCTTAACCCCTCTGACATTAAAGCTCACAGCTGGGCTACTTTCAGCCCAAAATTAAAATACAAGCATTATGGCTGTTTACTTTGCATTATGCCTTTTAGCATATAGTAACTTGTCCTTGTGTCCCTTAAATCAACTAACTCTAATATCTGTGTAACTGTCCATTTATAAAGTTTAGATTCATTCATCAAATTTATTAAAAACTTTCATTTCTTGTATACATATTTATTTAATGAGCAAATAAAACAGAAAATGCATACTCTTTCAAATATTTTTAAGTATTTATTTACACAAAATATTTTAGTAAATACATTACTCATATATACATACAGAGCCTGCTATCAATTTAGCTAAATAATCAGTTCAGCTAAGCACATTGCATATGCTGCATGTATAGGTTCATTATAGCCTAGCTGAATTCTGGTATGCAATATAAAAAATGATCTAATAACATATGATACTGTAATGTTTAGCATACTAGATTTTTAGTACTGTTTCAATACCATATTACACTGAACACATATTACACCAAGCTTTTATTTATTTACAGCTGTAAAGGAAGTGCATTTACATGGCATTTCTGTACTTGTTTTTGATACAGTCTTTACAAGTAGTTGGAATTTATAAAATGACATTTGAATTGTTTCTGCCATTTTGATTTTTCTTAACTCCAGCTCAGCAAGCTGTGTTTATGCCGTGGGAATCCAGCATTCTCAGTCCAGCAGGATACTTTGTTCAGGAACTGTTCATTCAGGTCCTGTAGAAACCTTTGGGCTGGGGACTGAAACACATCATCATCATTATCATCAGTATTGCCTGTATGACAATGCTTATACAGTTTTTTATTTAGGGTTTACAGCAGGTGATGCATCCGAATTTTATTTTAAGATCATCACTATGGTAGTTGTATAGAATCATCAGAAATCCACTTTAGCTAGTTTGACTGTGTGCGAAACCTGAGCAAGTTCATGCTTGATCAGCTCAGCTCGAGAGAGAAAAATTGCTTAGATTTTCAGAAAAAGAGATGATATAGGTTCATACATACAGCACCAGTGAAAAGTTTGGACACACCTTCTAATTCAATGTTTTTTCTTTATTCTTATTACCTAAAAGACACTTCATGTTTTAAAGTAATGATGGGCTGTCATTTTACTTTGCTTAGTTGAGCAGTTCTTGATATAATAGTAATTAATACAGCTACCAAATAGGGCTATTTACTGTATAGCAACCCAACCCTAACCCTACAACTGATGGTCTCAAATTCATCAAATTCCACTTTTAACAATGCACACATGCTAACTGAAAAGCATTGCAGGTGACCACCTCATAAAGCTGCTTAAGATAATGTCAATAGTGTGCAAAGCTGTCATCAAGGTAAACACTGGCTACTCTGGAGAATCTAAAATATTAAATATATTCTCTTTTTTTAGCACTGTTTGTTTCCTACATTTCCATATAGTTTCTCATAGTTTTGATGTCTTCAGTATTGCTCTACAATGTAGAAAATATTAAAGTAAAAAAAAACATATGAACGGTTCTGTGTATTTTAAGGCACTAGTTCATTTATACACGTTTTATGTATTCATGTATAGCTGAATTATTACTCAGTCAGAACATCATTGTTTGTAGGGGTGGATTAATTCATTACTAAACTTAAGTATTATTGTAGTGTATTATTGGCATTTCCAACCCTCACTTAATTACTTTTCTAAGAAACAATATATATATATTTCTTTAGACCTGCTCATTACAAATCTCAATTCTCTTCTTTTCTCATGCAGCCAGTGATAGCACATTATACATCAGTCAAATGGGTCAGTTTAGCATCCAGTCATCATGTAGATCCAATCATGAATTTATATAAAAATGTCAAGAGTCATGGCAATTTGTTTGTTTGAGTCTTTTCACGATACAAAATGTAGTTAGCATTATAGCCATTCACGCGGGTCAGATATGGATACGCCTCCGCACTGCATTGTGGAACTTGAGGATGTGCATCCGTGGCCCAACTCATTAAAATATTTCAATATGTTAGACTAACCAAAGATGCATATAAAATGAGGTGTTTTCTTAGAAGGTATGAACTATATCTAATTTGAAATCGTACGGTGAGATAAATGAATGCGAATTTCTTAGTATTAACTGGCTATATTTAACAGTTTTCTTTACTATTGCCAGGTTAAACTAGCATCCATTCCAATAGCTAAAACAAACTGGCTAGACCGCAAGGCAAATTCTAACTAATGTTAAGTGTTGGTTGTTTACATGATATTGTAGTCCTGATTAATTCATTAGCAAAATATTTGGAGTTGGAAATTGGATAAATGGTTTTAGGCAAAATAGCATAGTTTCTATCAAACAAAAATCAACAGTTTCATAAACCTTTTTTGTTTATTTTTTATTTGATTTTGACATGCTACCTTTACCACATGGCATTTTTGATAGCGTCCTATTAATTTTCACATTCGCTCATTTGTATTGCATTAGTGTTTCATTTTGTGAATACTTCTTTGTGTAAACAAAGCTTTACTACAGATTCTTAAATACAGGTAGCTGCTTTGGAGGAAAATAGCCATATTTACAACATTTAATGAAGAACAAAGAATTACTCGATGACTTTCTGCTTTCACAAATGTATCTTTGCACCTGTGCTTGTAGTATTCACAGTAAACATTAAACACAAAATCCTTACATGTGAACAAAAATGTATGAAACTTCAATATTGCACAATTTAAAGTATTTTCTACATTATCAGGTTGATTTAAAAACTTTTATATGTTAAAAAATATATAAAATAAATATGTCGTAAATTTTAAAAAATAATAAATAATAGGCATGTGCAGACATTTTTAGGATTTAAAGCGTACTCTAAGTAATTACGACAAGCCCATGTGGACTGCTGATATGGGCATTTTGGTGGCAAACCTGAAACTGACAGTGACAAAACTTACTTCTTACAGCAGCAGTATTTCTTCTTACGCCGTCTATACCTCAACACCTGTGCAAAAATGAGAGGGAGTGAGTATCTAGAATAAGAAATAAATCAGTGCAGTTTTAGTTCTGACATTATGATATGCTGATATCATAGTAATGTTCACCTGTCTGCGCCTACGAATGATGACGACACTTATTACAGCAAGTAAGATAAAGACCAGAAGACCACCAACAATAGCTACAACAAGCCAAATATCCACTGGAGCTTTCTCTGTAAAACAGAACACACAGATCAGCGTTAGACTACAGATATTATCAGTTCCCTATTAGGCTCATGGTGGCTCATGTCTGCTTTAGTTTTGCAGTTGTTCAATTGCTGGAATAGGATGAAGTAAAAGCTGCGAAAATATTATTGACCTGGATGCCCTGGTCATCCTTGGCCTTACTTCCTTACCAACTTTCAAACTGACTGTAGCTGATGTAAGCACGGTCACATTCCTTTTAAGTTGACATGTCCATCGCCCGCTGTCCTTAATTCTTACTCCAGGGATAGACAGCACCATAGGATGAGGAAGGCTGAGATTTGTCAGAGATGAACCAGGGGGTATCCAATTCACTTCCAGGTCAGACCTCAAGGGATGACCCAGAGTGCAGGTCAAGTTCACTGTGTTACCCTCAAATATAACTTTACCTGCTGAAGAAATAACTGTAGGAGAAGAGGAAATTTAGGGATAATTGCAGTAACTTAGTCGACATGAAAGCTTATACGAAGTGGTTTTATAATGTCTTTTTAAAATAAATATTATACAGAACAGTACACTACATTATATGTATTATAAGCCTGCATTTTCCAAGAAATAATTTCATGGGGTCGCACTCACCTTGCAGCACCTCTACCTTCACTGTACTGGAGAGTATTTTCGGTCCAAACTTCAGACTGCATGTGTAGGTCCCCCTGTCTTTTATAGACACCTTGGAAATTTTCACATTGAGTTCATGATTTTTCAACTGAGTCTCCATGAGGGAGCTCTCCGTGTCAGCGGGGACCTTCCAGACAGGCGAGGGATTGGGTTGTAATTCGAGGAGAGAGAGTGAGGATTGAGAATGAAGTGAAGTGAAGTCCCAACCACCTCCTGTTACACCTGTTTCATTCACCGTTGACCAGGGAATTTTTGAGGACAAGGAACAAGGGATAGGGAAATTACTGGATGAGACAGATGTGTAGATGGGATCCTTTGGAGAGACGGCGAGATCTGGGGAAAGAACAGGGACGATAAATACTTTAATATGTATAATCGCTCAAATCACGATTTCTGCATTGGTTATGTGTGTTCTATGCACGTATGTTCATCTTTTTTTTAAATGATTTTTTTCTTTATGAATGCATACGGATATACACCTTTGGCTGTTTTTTTTTTTAGTTAAATCTTTTTGTTTTGTTTTAGTTTTAAAAACTGCTGTCCATGGTTAACAAGTGGTTACTAAAGATGAATGAATTAATTAGCCTTACTATTTTTACATAGGGTACCCAAAGGTTTTAATGTTCCTGTTAAACAGTTTAGTCATAATTCATGTGTTTTTTGGCTTGGAATCTTCTGTAAACACTATCAGCGATTGCCTGTTCTGAGAACCCCGCTACAAAATGATTATTCGCTATTATTATTATCAGACGATGCAAACTACATCATTAACATCAGCTTGCTTCTGACACACATACCTGCAAGCATTAATACCCGTGCTTCCAAGTGTACAGAAATACAACACTTACTCTACAGTCAGAAGGTAGCCTAGCACAATCTGTACATTTCTAACCGGCAAAGCAAGTTGATAACGTGTCTAAAGCATGAGCAAGCAGGTCAGAATGGAAACTGAACATTTTAGCATTTCTTGTTGGTTAGTAATATGTCACATGGCCAAAAGTATGTGGACATGACTTCTTTTCCAGGAAGTCAGTGTGCCCTCTAGGGCTATGGCTGTCAATGTTAAGATTTTTGCTTGGGGAAATTAGAGATGTCTACTGTCGACACAACAAGAACAGTATGCCACACAAGCTCACAGACTGGACAGTCGAAAAATCATCTTTCCTCAGCTACAACACTCAGTACTGAGTTGCTGCCTCTGGTATTGCAGCACAGGAAGGACCACTCCATAATTATGCCTATGAGATGTTCAACAACATTCAGACATGATGCTTGGGTGTCCGCATTCTTTTGACCATGTAGTGTATCTACTGTTTTATCTGACTCAAATAAAAGTACATAATACAGTAAAATATTTAACTGCATGAAAAATGGTGGTGCCGTGTCCCATTAATTCTTTACTTACCTACAATTATGACATTACTCATGGCATTAGTCATGATATTCATGACACCTAATGTACTGCGACGACTATGCTTCAGTTCACAGATCCAGTTTCCATTGTGAACGCCAGAAATATTATCCACCTTGAGAGTGTGTTTGTTCTTGTATGAGCTTCCAGTATACAATGTTTTGTCGGGCGCGAGCCATCTTATAGTAGGTTGAACCAGTCTAAAGCCTTCATTTTCGATTTCACAGGACAGAGAGAAACTATTACCAGCCAGCAGTGGTGATGGTTTGGACATAGTTACTGAGAGTGAAAGAAGAGAAAAAAAGTCAGCAAAGCTGCCGTCACTTTGTCTCAAAATCTACAACAGTTAACATGTCCCTGACAGTAGGCTTAGTTTTAAGTGCATCTTAAATTTGATATTTTAACACAGAAAAAACTATTCTCTTCATTGCATGGACGTCCATTCAGTAAAAATGCCAACCACATATTAATTAAAAATGAAATATTTTTGTTCTGTGGGAAATTCCACTATTGGGCTGCCATTTGTGTCCCACGGATGATATATTTAAAAATATTTAAGTAAGCTAAAGATAAAAGACATTTTTAACACTTTTAATTAAACATAGACAAAAGCTTTTATAAATAAAAGCTCTATAATAAACTCTACAGCACTTACCTTTAAAATAATCAGTAATTACTTTACAAATCTTATTATCTTTGCACTAATGTGTCATTTTATTTAACACCTCATGCTGGAAACATAATTTTCCATGAATGATCCATTATAAATGTATAATAATGTCTATTTAACATTCACTCAGTCATAGTAGTCAAACACTGTCACGCCTATGAAATACACTACCAGTCAAAAGTTTGGACACACCTTCTAATTCAATGTTTTTTCTTTATTTTTATTACTTAAAAGACACTTTCATGTCTTAAAGTAATGATGGACTGTTGTTTCTCTTTAATTAGTTGAGCGGTTGTTGGCATGATATGGATTACTACAGTTGTTCAATAGGGCTGTTATAAACAATACTGTATTTTTATCATTTCCCATTTAATATATACTGTATGTCTCACACGCATTAAGAAGGCAGGAAATGCCACTAATAAGCTTTTAACGAGGCGCACCTGTTCACTGAAAAGCATTCCAGGTG
>JAQQZR010000033.1:6943040-6961883 GCA_030068235.1 Notoglanidium macrostoma
TGTTTACTACATAATTCAGTATATGTGTTGCTTCATAGTTTGAAGTATTCAGTATTGTTTTACAATGTAGAAAACAACAAAAAAAAAGAAAAACCTATGAAAGAGAACCTATGGAAATTCATATAATTTCCATGAACTGCTTCACTTTAAAAAAAATATTGAATACATTGTCATGTTTAAATTGCTTCTTAACTTAATTTTATAAAGTTTATAACATTTAGCAAATGCCCCTGTCCAGTGCAACTACTTACAGAATAAGAAAATTAAAGCAAACTAAACAAAAAACACATAAATTAAGACAAAAAAAAAAAAACAGTCATTCAGTTATGACAAAAGAAATTCTGCCATATAAGGAGCCCTAAACCATAAACAAATGCCAGACAGAAGATTTAGAGCAGGTCTTACTAATAAGGGAAAGGATGCTTAAATGTTTATAGGTTTAAAGGTAAAGGCTTTTTTGGATGGTCTTATAAATCAGTTCTGTTTGCCATTGCATTTTCTTTTAGTGCTGTGCAACACATCGAACACGTCAGCTGAGAAACCTAAAACGATTTAAAATACCAGTTTCCCTGTGTGACGTGCTTGATGTGCATGATCACCCGGGTACACTGTAGATCTTTTTTTTTCCTTCACCCTTTTCTTTTCATTTTCTTGTCATCTCAATTATTTCACACCTAATTCACTTTTCTGTAATTTCTCTCTAGACTTTGACTTTTTCAGGTGCTGTTCAACTGCTAAATATATTCAATGGCATAGAATTGAGTGAAATAGCTTCAACTTTTTCCTTTCTACCTTTTCTTTCGCCATTTAGTAGTCATTTCATGTCTCCAGTGCTCTGTGCACTTGACCTTTTATGGTGGGAATCACAAAATGCAAATGAGCTGTGTCCAGAACACGCTTTGTACTTTACAATTGGTTAACATACACAAATGAGTGTGGAGAAGAAACTTTTGCAGAAATTTTTAGTTTTGTTCGGTTGATGCAAACACTATTACACAGCTTTACTAAACGATTGATAAATAAAACCCACCATAAGTAAAGAAAACTTGTAAAAATGGTATTGCTGCCTGAGATAGGGTAACACATTTGTGAATGGTTAAATGCATGTTAGTTTTAACAGTGATTAAATGCTTATGAGTTATTCTTCAGACTAAATAGCACTCCAATTGAGGAATTTCCCATATGACACATGCCGCCATGCCGTGAAACACAGCCTTTACAACTTCCGTCCAGTGTTTTAGTACCAGTTATTGTCTGAAATATAGCAAATGTATAAAGTATATCTTTTTTGCATCTTACCATGATAAAGTTTGTAAGTGGTTGTCAAACTATTCACGAGTTCATGCTGTTGACAATTGAAGATGATGAAGTCAGACTCCTGAACATGTGAAATGATGAGAGAAAAGTCTGGTGAAAGAGAGAGTCGTCCCTGCCAATTTTCTAGCACTGTCATATAAGGAAAAAAACAAATACACCTTGTTATTTGTTGTAGAATTAACCTTCTGTCTTTCAGCATAAATGTAACAAACATGAGATAGAAAACTGCATAGATTCTTGTTTCAACCAACCTGTTTTTGCAGAGGATGATGTAGGGTTCCTACTAATCAGTAACTGATCCTCGAATCTCCAGTTGACATGAATTTTATCTTGTGCTGACCCCCATGGAATCCTGGGAAGAGTAACAGAGTTTCCTATCTGTGCAAAAACCACCAGTGGTTCGTCTAAGAGAGAGAGAAATTTCATTTAATTTCATAAGCCATATAATCACTGAAATAATACACAGTGTGTTACATTATAAATTCCAAGGAAATGGTTAAAAAATGCAATCGAAACATTTTATTAAGCGATCATTTGAAAAAAAAACAATTATGACTCATGGCATATGCTTTTTGACATACGTCTAAAACTCGTAGGCATGCATATACAGTACTGTGCAAAAGCTTTGAGCCACCCTATGTTTTTTTTAGTATAGATATTTTTTTGTTATAGATATTTATTTTATGAATTCTGCATTGAATTACCAAATATTACTTTTACAAAAAAAAACAATGTATTTGATAAACATTTCTTTGTCTGTAAAGAAAGCAACATATTATGTAAGAGACCACTTTTCAGACAAAAACCATGATGAAGCCTCCTGGGTTTTGCTGCAAAAGAAAAAGCAAGTGCGACAGCCAAAGCTTCCAGAAGAACTGTAGCAGATTCTCCAAGATGCTCAGTGAAACTTACCAGAATAATTCCCTTATAAAATTGTACAAATTGTACCTGGGACTGCTATTTAGGAAAAAAAGTATGTCATCACACCAAATCTTAACTTTCTTTAGTTTATTACTGCTTACTGCGCGTTGTAGAAAGATTTCATTTCATTGTTTTTGAAGTTATCTTTACAGCATTTGTAAACAGTGTGTAAGACTTTTGCACAGTACTGTATAAATTAATTATTTTATTTCCTTTCACTTTATTTATTACCATGAACTTTACAATAATCAGCAGAATCCATTCACTGATCTTCAAGTAACTGCTTTAACCTAGTCAGAGTCGCAGTGGATGTTGATCCTGGTGGCATGTGTGATAATTCAATCCGGGTGGGACGTCAATGTGTTTATGAAGTGGAAGTACGCATGTGGACATGGGGAGAACATGTACACAGATAGCACACGCTAACCCAAGCTCAGGATCAACCCACGGACCCTGGAGCTGTGAATCAGCAGCCTGTTGTCTAGGCTTTAACATGTTTCTAGGCTATTAAATTCTACACAGCTACCGCAAAAGCCTACAGTCGTCAGTACTAATAATTGTATGCTGGTTGTTAATAATGCAGTGATTCTGACCGAGTCTTACCTGCAGCTGAGTAAGATGGAGCCAGCAGAAGTATTAACCCCAATAAGAACCTCATTCTGTCTCCAAAATCAAGAAAGTAGAAATGATTAACTGGGGAAAAAAATTGTAAAAATGTAAAACAATATATTCATACACACTTAAATTGTCAATTTTACAAAGTTCGAATTTTAAATATAGTGGCACCGAGAAAAGTGTCTTGCAGTAAAGCGGAAGGAAGGGGCTTGTGGTGGGCTCTGATTTCTCAAACGATTGAGGGAAGAAAGCTTGAAGAGGATGAGAAGAGAGGGAAGGAGAGAGTGAGTGAGCTTTGCGGTGGGCTACAGACATAAAGAGCGAGGGGCATCAGGCAGGAACATGAAAGAGAAGCAGCTCTGAAGAAAGAACGCGAGTGGTGGAGAGGTGGGGCTGAGGGGGGCTGAGATTGTGTCAGGAGTAGATTCTTATCCATCTCTTCTTAACCTCCTCACCTCCTCCACCCTCCTACACACCCCTTCTTCCTCCTCTGTTCCACGAAAGACGGATCTCTCCACGCTCAGGAGACGAAAAAAAATGCCACACGGCGCAGTTAGTGGTAGGCTGAGCAGGGAGTGTGGTGTACGGCGAATGGAGCTTTGTTGTGTGTGAGAGATTTGTGCAAATCTCCTCTTTCTGTTCTTCTGTCACTCTAAAACGTCTGAATTTGCACCAGTTGCATTTGGGGTTGTAAATGGCTTGAATAATTTTTTTTTTTTTTTTTTAAGATCCATTATCAGTTGTGTTGATTTCATAAAATGCAACAACGAGACTAAATACAAATAGCTAAAACTAAAATTATATATAATAAATACATAACTGTAACTCTGTTTTCTGATTGTTTACTGATTTGTTTATTGATTTAGCTGTATTGGCCCTGACGAACTGCGTTTCTACAAAGCTCATTGGTCTACATGAGAAAATCCTTCCTTTGAGGATATAACATTTATTTTTCACTCTACAATCTAAGTACCGTGAGACATTGACATGTAAATAATTTCACATAAATCAGAGTATGAAATCTCAAATCTCTTAAAAACCTTTCAGCACTTAAGGTTACAGTTAAGATTTATTGCTGTGCCTTTTCTTACGTCATCCTCCAGAGGAGATTTTGTGAAAATCTTTTTATTAATTCCTACACTTAAAACCATAACAAAAAGGTGTTTTTTTTTAACACATCCTTGTGTCTAATTGGGTCAATTTGTACTTATTTAAGATTTTTTTTAGCACAAATATGTTAAAATTTGGGTAACGTTTGGTATAGATTACTTTTCCTGGTTATATACTTACATTAAAAACCCTGATTTGGAGTGAAGTTTGTCTGTATAAGGTTACTGACGCTAATTTAACTAATAATGACCCGGTCAGTTGTGTAGTTTTGTCACGCTCATTTTTAACAATGTATGACAAAAAATAAATAAATTTTAAGTAGTGACACAACACAAAAAGGCGTGCCGTTTAATGCTCGCTTCTTCTACTGTGATTCAGTTTTTATGAGATGAGAAGACATCTCATTCCTTCATCAGAAATTGGGTAAATCAGTAAACGCTGATTTATTTCTGATATGCTATTTCTAGTAAGTAATCATAATCTTTAAAAGATTTCAACGTCATTATACACCACATTGGTTTTGATCACAAGAC
This sequence comes from Notoglanidium macrostoma, assembly GCA_030068235.1. NCBI lineage: Eukaryota > Metazoa > Chordata > Actinopteri > Siluriformes > Auchenoglanididae > Notoglanidium > Notoglanidium macrostoma. The sequence goes on from JAQQZR010000033.1 coordinate 6,947,537, forward strand.
GAGATGTCTGCTGATTCCTGTTCTAGCAGAATTCACCTAATACTAGATTTTCTGGAGGTCTGTTGTGTCACATATTATAAAAATACGTCAGCCAAGTGTTCGTCATCGCAGTAGTCTTGTGACAGGCCTTGTACAGCTCTGAATTAGGTTGGAAGAAACAAACTCATTGTTCATGCATAAAATGTCAAAGAATTCTGAATATATACTATTTTAAAATCTTCTAAATATTCTTAAAGAAAGGCAGTAAATAAAGAGACAGAAAAAAGCTTCTGTGTTGTGAAAGAGGCAGCGAAACACAAAAGTGTTAAAAAAAAAAAAAAAAGGAAGTGCAGAAGAAAAGATGTTAGAGATAGAAGAGAGCAGAAGGCTGCACCTGACAACTTAACCCAGAAAGACAGATGATCAGGGCTGTGGTCAGAGCCGAGGTTCAACAGAAACACTGCGATGCAGCAGATTCAGGCATATCGAGGGCATGTTTATGCATTTAAAAATGACTTTACATCCAAACGTTTTACAATGAACTGCCGTATGATTTAGAGACATGGAACTGGTCAGATAAATGTGAGAAAAATATTACAATGGATTCGTTACGGAATTTACTAATCATCTTTCTACGACGAGCAGATTTTTTTTGTCAGAATAACAAATAACTCAATTGTAGTAGTGCATTTTAGTATAGAGTGCTTTTAGTCCTTTTATGTCACTTAGATCCTGTTAACCATATGATTTAAGTCTACATATGACAGTGATGACAAATTGCAGTTTTAGTATCACAATACAGATGCCTCATCATCAATGCGACATCATTCTAAGGAGTGCATTCACTTTTATAACATTAATAATAGGAGGGAAATTTATCAAATAAATACTGCTAAAAGTGATCATGTGTTCTCAGACAGGCAGTGTACTAAACTGTACTCTTTCTTGTCACTGGGAAGCTACGCTGCTTACCTTTTAATATCTTTAGTGTCTTTGAGCAGGAAATGTAGATATAGTGTAACGTAAAAAAAAAAAAAATCATTTGATCAAACCATAAATTCATTTCAGAGGAAAGCTTTAAAATTACACTACATGCACTGTTCTAGAAAATAGATGCATACTAAAGGTACAAAAGGCATACGCTTGATGGCACCACCCCAGCGACAAGGAAGTACAGTTTAGTACCCTTTTCTCTAACGTACTAAGAATATATGTTTTTCATAATTCACTCAAAAATAATCCTGAAAAATCATAATGAAATCAGTCATTTTCATCATCAATCATAATTAAATCAATCTTTTAAAATGTAACGATGTAAAATATGATAAACAAATACGTTGTGCTTTCCATCCTAATACTCGTAACGACTCAGCAATATTAACGCGTCTCCCCCAGGCCATCGTCAGTGACGTGCAAAGCAAACAGACTTGTGAAGAGTTTACTGCATGTGCATAATGTGTTTCTGTGTTTAATAAATTATTAATAAAGTAAAGCTTTGGAGAAGACTGTACCTGCGCTTGAGTCGTCAGCGCTCGATCATCCGATGTTTGTCGCTCCCTCTCTCAGGTCCTCACCAGTTCTGTTCCTGTGCACACTATAACTGTCCTATAAGGTGTGTTGACCCCTCCCTTACATCTGATTGGCCTAACAGGAGAAACAAGATGTCCAGGTTTAGGATAACAGCTAATCTTTCATTTTTGATTAGCTAGAGAACGATGATGACGCTGATCATGAATATTAATGATTACCGATCACGATCATGGTTAAGAAATTCACACAGATTTCCCGTAAATTGTCCGCAATTGTCAGTTCCTGATCAACCTCACGGTAATAATTAGCTTAAATCGGAGTGAAGCGGTATCCATTGATATGTGTTAAAAGTTACACATCAATGTTTTTGATCCTAAAAATGACCATTGCGATGTAATGACACAATAAAACTAGCACTGGTATTTGTGGTTTATTTGTACAGAAATAATCAGTGTATCTCATGTATGGTAATGTATCTCAAATCATTTGTTTTGTTGAATCATTTTATGTTCTTTATTCAGTCTACAGCTCATCTGATCACTTTATCCTGAGTAGCAAATCACCTCTGTCCGCGCAACGCAGTATAGTTTATTAGCTGTTCAGTACTAACATCGCAGTCAATGTACACGTATTGTACATGTGTACGGATTCTCTCTTTTGTGATATGTTTTAGTGATTTGAAACGCTTGAGGGTTTGTTCTCTTTAACTCTGGTTTTCTGTTTTTCTTCCCATTTTTTTTTTCTTTTTGTTTTCTGTGCTACTGATTAAGCTAGAAGAAAACCATATGAAATGCATAATCTTCTTCCCATTTGTGTACACTTTCCCTGTATTTTCCAGCGAAACAAAACAGTGAGCTTGGCATGAGAAGTGTCCTTTTTTCATTTTTTTCTTCCTTTTTCTGTTCCGCTTTTTATTCCACATCATAAAAACATATAATCTTCGCCTTACATACATAGTCCTTCACCTTCCCACACTTTTGTTATCGCTTTGTTGCTTTCCTTGGTGTATAAAGACGTTTAACATTCATCGTTTAACTTTAACAACTCGTCCGATTTTCTCACAACGGAATAATCCGTGTTTTATTGGTTTTCCAAATAAGACAGAAGGATAAAGCAGGAAAATGTTAGTGTAAAAGTTTTCTTATTTGATGAATATCCAGTACAGAAACAATGGCACTAACTACAGATATGCTTTTCCTTCACAACGCATTGTAGTTCTGATCACATATGCTCTGACTCTGTTTGTTCATTTATTTTCATTGGCTCTGTTAATAAAACAATTAATATTGTTTTACTAAACTTTTAAAAACCTGATCATATGTAATTTTTTGTTTATACAATAAGGTTGTAGATCATCTGCAGCTTCAGAAAAATATGAAAAGTATTTGTTATTTTCCAGTAAAAGGGTGGTATTATTGAAATACCATTTATGCTGACTGTTGTTTTTTTTGTTTTGTTTTTTTTTATTTAGAGAACTAGCTTTGCTTGTGAAATATTATAAATTGTCATGGCATACAGAATTCCCTCAACTTCTCTTTTTTATTTTCTTTTCCTTTTTTAAATTTTCCTGCTTCTAGGTTTAGTTATAAACTGGTCTTTGTGAAACATAAATCTGTACATCAGTCCATAAGTTATTATAGAATTTGCCATTAGCATTTAGTTTTCTCATAGTGAAGCTTTACAAGCTTTATTTAGGCCATTATTTATGAAAACAGAAGCTAGGAGTTCAAATAATCCTCATTATGATTTGAGTTTCAAGTTTGAAGTACGTTTCGATTTAAAACACTTTCAAACATTTAGAATATATCCAATATATTATAGAACTGAGATGATCATTTCTGTGATATCTACTGTCTCATTCTGCCTTAGATGTGTTTTAGTTAGTAAGTTATGGGGAGACACATGATGTAAGTTATGAGTAATTTATTATTGAGTGATAGAAAACAAATCTCATGGATTTCAGGAAAATGCAAAAGCAATGTTTCTAATTCCTTCCAGTAATCTCCACACGGGACATGACAAGTCTACAGCGTGCCATTAATGAACACGGCCGTCTGCTTGCGAATTCATAAGAACTCGCTTGAACAGACTTTTATGTAAAAGTTAAGAGTTGAGTTGTACATATCTAAACCTGCTCATGTTCAGGTCTCACTCCTGATCCAGTAGATAATCTCACCTGAATAATGCAAACGTGTTGCTTCTAATAACAGATGCTGTAATCATAAAGACCGTCTTGTTCTCATCCCAGGAGTCTTATTCACAATACGTATACTCATGCTTAACTTTGTATCGTTTGTCTTCGCTATTCTACGACTGTATAGTGTAATGATTTATAATCTCATGATCTAATGTAACCCAGAAGAGGACAGGTTTGAGTTTGAGTCTGGCTCCTCTCAAGCTTTCTTCCTCACGTCGTCTCAGGGAGACTGTTTTGTCGGCGCTGTCGCCTAGTGCTTGCTCTAAATAGCTAATCTGCTTTATAACATTGTCTCTGGTAAAAGCACTATGCATATGCATTTGAACTGAACTATACTTAAGAATCAGTGTGGCTGTGAGGGACGAACTGCATCTCCGTCCTTGAATATGTTGTTAAATTGACAAACACGGTTTCACGGTTGCGGATTACAAGCAAAAAGCTACTGTTCAGGTTAAGGTGCAGCAGTCGCTCTCTTCCATTAAATACTACAAGTCTTCATGTAGATAACGGGTGCGAGAGAAAGGCAGCCTCATATGGAGTAACAACGTGCTTCTGTAGGACATGGGTGGTTTGCTTAGGGGAACCACATGAAGGTCAAAACAAACATGGCTCCTGCCTCACATCTGTCTTTGAGGTTTCACCCCTCTTTCATTTGCGTCTTCCTGCCTCGCTTAGTTAATCTTAAAAAAGAAGTCTCGCTCACGTAGCTCACATCTTCTCCAGCTTTCAAGGGCCATCCATTTAAAAGAGATTTGGTGTAGAATTGCGAGAAAATATACCAGAAATTAAAGGTAGATTATTTGGGGGAAACCTAAAGAATGATTCATGCCTATGAAATTTTCATATAGGGTGTTTTGAGAGGAAAGACCGAGTTGCGAGGGATCCCTCATTACTCACAGCGTTCAAGGGAGTAAAGACTGAAAACACACAACCGTTACTGAAAGAGAGAAAGACTGAGAGGAAAAGAGGAGGAGGAGGAGGAGATTTCTAATTAGTCATCCTCTACAGCCACTTATGTAAAAAGTACAACTGCAATTGTTTTTGTGAAACACTGCAAGTCTTTGCCATATAGACACGAATCTTGTTGTTTCAGCCTTTTGTTGAGAACCTGAAGTAATTGATTATTATTAACATACTAAAATTAGCTCAGGGAGAAAACATTCACCCACTCCTTACCACCTATCTCCACGCAGTAATCTCTCTCTCTTTCAGTAATGACTGTTTATGTGTTGAGGCTGAGGTCTGTCAGTAAGGGGATCCCTCAGACACGCATGTTAATCATCATGAACTTTCAGACATTCCCACACTTTGCTCATTCAAGCCTTGCACACGACTGAATTAACCCACAAAAATGGCTATAAATACTTTGACAGACAAAATGAAGTTCTTGAAGACAGAAAGATGAATGAAGATGAAGAGTCTATGGACGGTTGATGCTTGGTTGACTAAATTCTAGTGAAGTGATGCTCATAGGTTTATCTCTGTTTCTGATTTTTTTGTTTTTCGTTTATTTTTGGATTAAATCTCTTCCAGTCAGTGATGCAAGTCCCGTGGGCTTTAAATGCACACACAGTGAAATGTCAATGGAAAAAAAGCTGGCTGAGCTGAATGACATTTGGTTTCCTTATTGTGAAATGTAATTGAATATCTTCCATTACAAATCTCTCTCGCTCTCTCAAGCACTATTCCTCACTCTCTCCGACATGGCCTTACAACTGCACATTCATGATCATTTTCCAGACTCAGCTTGACTGTACAGCTATAGATGGCTCACGGCATGCCTCAGTTAGAATTGCTACAAATTTCTGTTAATCACCTGCACAGGTCTATCTTCCACTGAATTTCTTTTAACCAAAATGTTTGAGGATTGTGTTGGTGGATTATCAAACGCTGATTGCACACGCTGTTTGGTGCTTGTAGTGACCTAAAACATTCAGGAGATGCTGCAGCTCCATTGCTTTTTTAATTAACAGATCATTTAGACCACAGCATCATTTATTGATTCTAAAATTCATTCAATGCAAAATAAATCACAGGTTTATATTAATAGGTTCATTCTGATACATGATCTTTTCTGTAGTAACATCTAACAGAGATCTGTACGGCGACATTCCATATTAAATATTTTAATGTATAGGTTAAAAACGTTATTAATATGGTGAAGTTTGCTGTAAGGAGATGTTTATTTAACAACCTTGGAAGGAGTCTCCAGTGTCAGCGCTTTGTAACCGTCAGAGGTAAGGCTGCAACTTTTAAGGTTGAAGTTTTGAGACACAGTGCCCTGCGCTTCCCTGACAACATGACAAACTGCATTTTTTTTTTTTGGTCTAATTAACTTCATAAGAAAGAATAAAAAGAGAGGTTGGTGAGGGAATGAATGTTGTAATGTAAGTGTTGTAACATAGTGATACTAACTTGTTTCAGAACTTCCACAACATGAAAAGTATGACAAATGTTTCTGTAAGCAATGAAAAGCTGTAATTGCTGGTAAAGTGCTAATGTTTGTAAGTGGAATAAAAGACGTCATGCTGTTATTGTAAAATAACTTTTACCTCCTCGCTTCGGGCCACCCCACACCACACCATCATCGACTTCTTTTTTTTAATAACAAAACACCACGTTATGTTTTGTTTCTTACGTATAGGACCCAGTATTCAATTTCTAAGCAACATGATCATGTTAACTATAGCTAACTATATCTGCCAATGTAATGATCACTTATGCAGCCTAGCTTATACAAAACTGTTGATACAATAAAAATTGTTACACCATTAAAATGTGCTGAGATCTGTTCATGTTGTGGTTCTGAATCGAATTGCTGTGCATTGTATTTTGCATATGAATGCATAACACAGGGTTTATTATGGCACTAAATACTTTCTCTCTGTTCCTTTTTCCCCTTTTGTTCTGTGACAGAAATGATGCTAACAAGCCCTTGGTCAGAGCACAGCAATATCTAAGTAGTTTTTTTATAATACACAAACCAAGCGACACAATCTGGCTCTGAAAACATTGCTTTTGTTTCAGGGACTTTTCTGACCCACATTAAAGTCGTTTCTAGTCATGATGCTAAAATCATTCTTGTGACGTTGTTTCAATGGAAACCTATGGAATGCATTTTCGTTTCAGGTTATGTATTGCACATATAGTCTGTCAAAGTGTCGAGGAACAAAATGTACAGGATGAAAAGGCGCCAGACGTTTCTGCCTTTTAATATTCAGATATTTTTGGACTTAATGTTCGAGCAGTGCTAATAAAGTTGAGCAAATATTTTAATAAACATTCATCTCACTCATTTAACCAGAAAGTAATGTTATTAAAGACACAAGCTCAACAAAGCCGGTGAGACTAAAGTAAGTTTAAAAGGTTTTAAAAAGTTAATGTGGTAAACATTATAGAAGAATATTTTTCCTTTCAGGCCACTACAACAAAATAAAAGAAACAGTTCCAGCCTCAGTAAGCCTCAAGGATCCTAAACAAGGATCGACTTTGTTTACGTTTCAAATAATTTCACTGAATTTTTCATAAGCAGGTAAAAGCAGGTTCATTGCATTATGCTAGCTTAATTTCTAGGTATAATTTATTTCCTGAGACTCCAAAGGTACACGCAGCTGTTGTTTAGCACGCAGTGGAACGGCAAAACAGCCCTCAAGAGGAAAACTGTAAATGCTATTGGACATGGATATAATTGAAAATTTTATTTTGTAAAATACATTTTCTAGTTTGGTCATTAGTTTTTGTCATTATTATAGTCTGCTTCTCATTTACAGTAACACAACAAATCCTGAGACGTGGCAAACCTTTACAGAGATTGCCTATAAAGCTTGTTACTGTTTACATTATCACTCAGGGGTCAAGTGAACTTTAATCATGCTGTAAAGAACAGCAGGAGATTTCTTTCTAGCGGCTGAATACAGATGGAAGTGCAGCGATTAATCCTCTTAAATCCCAGGAGTGTAACTGTTAACATTATCTTCAGAAAGCTTCTTTAGTGAAACGCCACCGAATGAATCCAGAACCAAATTTGGGAAGTGAAAAAAAGATGTACATTTCTTAACAGCGAATGGCTTAGCAGTTTTTCCCGATGATCAGTAAGTTATGAAATCACCCACAAAATTTTTTTTTAAATGGACCTGCAAATTTGTTTTAGTTTAGATAATGTTAGAGTTGACATTTCTACCAGCAAAAAGACTGGAAAACTGAGTTTATAATGGAGGAGAAACTCAGAAAACATTGATAAAGAGAATATTATTCCTTGTCTCATGATGACCAAAATCTGGACCGTCTAACAAAACTTATAGAGAAATAAGGTAGGGTAGAGAATACAGCTATAGAAAAAATGATAATGAGAACCTACAAATAAAGTATACATGGGAAATAAACTTTAAACACGTCAATTTAAGCCCTAGGATTTACATATAAAGTAAATGTGTTAATGTACGATGTGTGTTGGGCCTGGTGAACTTTGTCGCCTTTAGAGGAAGCAAAGTCAGCTGCTGTAACCGTCTTTAGCAGCACCTGAAACCATAGAAAGAAAACCATAAAGTCTAAAACTTCTGCAGACAAGAATAGGCCAAGAATGATTTGTAATTGTGTAAGAGACTATTTATATATTAATTGCTTGAAGTCAGTCCTAGTAAAAGTGGGATGAATAAACGATAATGGCCTGCACATTACAGCAGTTTCTGTTTTGCTTTAATAAAACTTTCTCCTCCCTCTCCAGTTTGTGTTGCACACAAGGTGGAAATATAGAACGTCTTCCTTTCCCCTAGTCCTTGAAACAAAAGGTGCCACTTCTCCTTTTGCATTATAAGTGATTTATGTGGTTAATGACATTTTAGCCTCTTGTAAACCTCCAACGAAGTGACAAAAGTAGGAAAGAGAATATGGAGGTGTAGGAACACACCTGAAGAGATCGGGTGGTATGTGTGGGCTAAAGTTGGAGTGAAAAGGAGAGAAATGTGTGTATGACACATCGTATGAAAAAGGGAATCCTAGTCTCAGTATGAAAAGTAGTCTTAGTTACACATGAGTATATTGCATACTAAAAAGTGTATCATTTTAACCTCACTTATAAAATGGATTACTCCCACTGGACTCTTTGTGTATAATGACATTTCAAAGCCACTACTGCAGCACAAAGCTAAAGGCTTTGTTTTTACCCTTTTACATCACGAAACACTTTAGCATTATCTTAGTCTATAGAAAAGTACAACACATACAATTACATTATACAATGACTACTCATAATACAATATACACAATTGTTTTTTCTAAGCACAGCTCCAGCCTGTAAGTGCTGTAAATACTCATGATCATTACAGTTCCTGTGAATAAACACCGTTATAAAAATACACAGTGTATGTTGCTACATTACAGACATGAACTCTATATAGTCGTTACACAAATATTTAGTTGTCAATGAGCTACGTATATACCTTTTAAATTGACTGCTTGGCATGCTGTATATATAACTGTGTATACACTGAGTTACTTGTTTATTACGTATAACAATGTAGTATCCAATAGACATCAGTGTATTAATCTGTGTATTAAATACTGAAATATTAACATATTTACAGAAATAATACAGAGATTTATATAATAAAGTGATATCATAATAATATGATTATTAAATAGTATCCATTTTGAAAAGATGTTAATTCTCGTGATAGACTGACGTGATGGATTCCTGCCTCGTGCCCACTGTTCCCTGGATAAAGTCCAGATACACCACAACCCTGACCAAGGTAAAGCTTTACCTTGAATGAATGAATGAATGAATGAATGAATGAATGAATGAAATATTGTGTATGCTGCTGCTCATAAATGCTTTAGTCCTTCTTGATTTAATCTGTCTTGCTTTGGTCCATCTTACTTTTATACATCTTGCTTTAGTCCATTTATCTTTAGTCCATCTTACTTTAGACCTTCTTGCTTTCGTCCATCTAGTGTGTACATGTCTAGCTTTTTGGCCATCTTGCTTTAGTCGATCTTCCTTTAGCCAATCTTGGTTTAACCCGTCTTGCTTTTGTCCATCTAGCTTTTTGCCCATCTTGATTTAGTCCATCTTGCGTTAGTCCATGTAACTTTCTGTCTATCTTGCTTTAGTTCATTTTGCTATAGTCAGTCTTATTTAAACGGTGTTTTTTAAGTCCGTCTTTCATGCTTCTTGCAGTAACCCATCTAGCTTTAGTCGTTCTTATTTTTGCATGTCTTGCTTTAGTTCGTTATACTTTTGTCCGTCTTGCTTTTTCTGTCTTGGTCCTAGTCCAGCTAGCCTTATTTCATCTATCTTTAGACTTTCCTGCTTTTGTATGCTTTGCTCTTTGCCACAGCCTCTCCATCAAACAACAGATCATGCAATAAATTATTTTTATGATAAAATAGTCTCTATGCTCTATGCCACAATGGACTAATTGCGACCCAGATACTAGCATGATGTTTGGTTTATCAGCTGACTGCAGATAGATACTAACTAAACCGTAAAGGTAAGATGGCAGCATGTACGCACACCTCAACCGCTTTCTAATTACTGCATTAAAATGCTGTAAATAAACTGCGCTGTATTCGAACAGAAATCAGACGTAAATGATTTCCAGCTGATTTTTTTTACATCTGTCAGCTACAACCATCACTGAAAACTCAAAATACATGTATTTATTTTTTTGCTTGAGTGAAAATGAGATCGTACATTGTCAGTAGATTGCACCAGGCTTTTAAGTACATTTTTATAATATATACAACTTCAAACATTGGGAAGGATGCCATACAGATATTCATATATCCAATGACAATTCGTCACAAATAAAGTGTTCGACACTCGTTGAAATTGAGTGTCAACTGGACCAGTGTGGACTTGGCCAGATGTTTTGTCGATGTTTTAGCACAGCTAAAAGTTCAACAGCTAAATTTCTAATGTTAAAAAGCATTCATCATACATTTTAAAGTACAACATGTAGGATGTGTGTTTAATATACTATTTGATTATAGAGTTCTGTGCACATTCGCTCTGTATCCTCTTGTATGGTCCACTATGTGTGATCCCACTCTATAATCAATTTTCAGTTTTATTTGAATAGAAATGTTATAGTTAAATCAATAGTGATATTGTCAGAAAGCAGCTTTACAGAAATCCAGAAGTAGATTTGGCTTCCTAATCCGCAAGCCAGACCAGGCAGTGGCAAAGGAGAACCTTCCTGAGATGAGATGTGGATAAGAAACCCATAAGAACTAACTTGAGAAAAACATATGGATATTATTGGGTATTTAATTATAATTACAGACCCCAGCTGCCATTTTACGTTTATGTTAGCATAACTGCACTTTAAAAAAAAACATGTTTTGCTTTCGTCATGTATAATGAAAGATCGAACGAGTAAGCAGCAATCATAGACGTCTAACGCAAAAGTAAGGAATATTTGTTTAATTGGTAAATTGTTTTATCATTTCCAAACATACTTCCCAGTGAGTATTAGGTACTGAAATGACCTCGTAACTAATAAGCCAAGTCTATACATGCTGCATGACTTAGCAATTTACTGTATATGTAGTGACAAAGCGGTAAGAATAAAAGCGCGCTCATTAATCATTAACGAGTATACTTTTGGCTATGTCTTTTTCCTGATCCCTGTCTATATTACCATTAAGGACATATACATATAAACAATTTCCTTACTGTTTAAAATGATACAAAATCTTACGTTTAATGCCATTTAAATAAGAATTGTGTGCAATACCACAAGTCTGTAATCTTGTAGTAAGCTTTATCTTTATCTTGAGAGTTAATTAGCTTGCCACCAATTATTTCTAAATAATAATTGTCACAGAAATAAATGTAGCTTTCTAAAGGCTTGATCTTGTTGTGCTATTAACATGTTGAGAGAAGAATTTTCAATCCCAAAAAATTGACAATATAAAATGTATAAAACAAGACACAGGTGGTTTATACCTTACAGTTCCACATAAGTATAAATACGTAACATTAGAATAGTCTCAACTCGATACGCACGTATAAATTTCTCATCAGAACCGTGAATGTTTACGTTCTGTTGAGGCCTAAGGGCTTTCAGACAGAGTACAATGTCTATGTTCAATACTCATTATATACTCACAATTTATTATTATTAGTATTATTATTATTATTACTACTACTATTATTATTATTATTACACTTAGAGTTAAAATTATTATGAAGACACAGTTTAACGGCCGATAAGTCCACGTATGAACCAGTCATTATTATGTTGAATGACAACAGTACCAGTTATCACACATTACACAGCGATTCATTATAAAACAAAAAGCATACAGAGTAGAAGATTAAAATCTACCTGAGTGAGAACGTTAGCACTGTCTTAGCTCCTGAGCAGTGACTTGAACCTACTGACTGAAAACCGAGCCCAAGGGCAAACACATACTTTATAGTTGTATAAGTTGTACTAAGAAGCAGAATTAAATAAGAACGGAATAAATAAGAGTACTTACAGTGTTGATGTGAAAAGGCTATTCTTTCTGCTGAGCCTCACAGAGCTACAATGACATTAACGCTCTCTAACACACCAGTACACACACGGGACAGGAAACAGTGCTGTCATCTCTCTGCCTCACTACTGTAGAGTTTAGCTTCACTATCATTGCCAGCTTCTCGACACTTTAACTCTCAAATTTCTCTCCTCCCATCAAGACCACCAGCAGAACTTCCAGGTCATATGTGAGCACTTAGATTCCCAATACTATCTCTCTCTCTCGTATTAAGCACTCCTCCTCACTAACTACTTCTTTTATTGTACTTGTATGTTATTTGTATCCTTCCTTGGAAGTCATCACATCTGGAGAGGTTTTGTTTATGCATGAGCAGCTGTACTGCTGTGTAGTAATGCTGATATGGACTTTTTTTTTTTTGCATATGACATAAGCAGTGCATATGACTAATTTAAGCTCTTTGACATTTTTTATTTCTCTCATAATGTAGCTGGGTTTTACATATATACTTGTAAAATATCCATCTTACACAATTCCAGACAAACCAAGCACACACATGTATGTGCACTATCTATTAGACTGTACTGTATATTGTACAAACAACTTTAAAAATATATTCTTTTTAAAAATCATTTCCACATAGACACATATCACATTCCTAACTCTAGTCAGAGCAGACATTTCTTATTAGTCTCACTGTGGTGTGTTAATGATCAATGTGAATATCTGAATAGGAATTTAAGAGCTTAACAAGCATATACGTATTCCTCAAAAGCATGCAGAGATGAACTTGGATAAACTGGCAGCAGACCTGAGGCACATAAGCGAGTGCAAAAGATGACACTGAAACATTCATGAGGATTCTGTTTGAAAAGCTGGGCCCAGAGTGACAGGGTGCTGTTGGGTTTGCTTTCTAACCCACTAACATGTGTGTTGTAGCGTTATCACCCATTTCTCAGTGGTATGTGTGCACATGTGTGTGTGCGTGTGTGTGTGGCCACCTGCACAGGTCTAACACCATCTGTACCAGTGCAAGCGGGAAGTGCTGCTACTTCATGCTGGTGCAAACATAACGAAACACACATTTTTGCGCACACATGCTTACACACAGGTTTTATTTCGATGTTTAATAAAGGTAGAAGAAAGACACTCTGGAATATACATTACATTAGATTATGTAAACATAAACATTCACTCTAATTTTGCAACCTTAACATTTCATTAAAAAAAAATTAAAAATAAAAAACATTTTCAAGAAAGGATCTTATTTACAAAGTACAGGCACAAGGAAACTCAGAAAAGGATATGCTTATCCTTTCTAAAAGGCTATTCTTTTATTGGTTATTAAAATGTTTCCATAAACAAAAACAAAACACAAAAAAATAAGACGATGTAAGCGATGATCAGCTGGTGGATCTGAAATCTATTAGGATCTCCTGTGTAATCTCCTTCGCCTGCCACTCCTTGACACTTTAACCTGTTATTCATTTAAAGAGCTGTACTGGTGCCTGGGAAGAGGAGGAGGCCGCTCTCTTTTACCTGCACGGGGCTGCATCGCAGTCACAGAGGGCCTTTAGAGAGAAAACAATACAACAAAAACGTTATATTTAAATTTCTATTGCTTTCAGGAGAATTCAACTGGGGCTGAATTGTAATAATCAAAATGTTGTTCTGAATCTGAATGTTTCCTCTAATTTTTTTTTTAATATATATATATATATATAGCAAAGAGGAAAGGCTACCTGACACACTTGCAGTAATTCCTGGATGTAAGAGGTTGCTGCATAGACTTCAGTGTCTTCATCTTCCTCTGTGGAAGAAAAAGCAGTATGAACCACTTTAGGTCTCTATTATTCTCTGTTTAATCACTCGCTCCATTTATTTATTTATTTATTTGCCTCACCTTCATCCGTTTGTTCCTGCAGTGAATCAGTAGAACGATGGCAACAAGGCAAATCAGGACGAGAGAAGATGCGGCAATGGCAATCCAGATCCACAACTGCATACCCCACACACGTTTGTGCCACATATTTAATTTAGCCGAATCACCAGGATTCATACCTAAGGTAGAAGTGGATGATGAATGCACACACACACACACACACACACACACACACACACACACACACACACACACACACACACACACACACACAC
>JAQQZR010000033.1:6976959-6995461 GCA_030068235.1 Notoglanidium macrostoma
AGAGAGAGAGAGAGAGAGAGAGAGAGAGAGAGAGAGAGAGAGAGAGAGAGCGAGAGAGAGAGAGAGAGAGAGAGAGACAGAGAGACAGAGAGACAGAGAGAGAGAGAGAGAGAGAGAGAGAGAGAGAGAGAGAGAGAGAGAGAGATCAGCCTCTTTCTGCAAACCTAAACCCAGTCTGAAAAACCTCTTCTCAACAACCCACTCATACAGAATCTGACCGCTGATAAAAGTATCATTATTAAACGAAGCAGGTTAACGGCTCACCTTCTCCATGGTCATCATATCAATACCAAAGTGGGTGAGATGCTCTGCCAGCTTTGAGTCCAAAACCATGTCATCCTCGTCATACGAGTAAACATCTGAAAGAAATGGACTTTTCATACTCAATTCAATACACACAGTTTTATACATATATTTTTAAAGCATCAGATTTATTTCGAATTTGGAGGTCTTGAACTCGGTCATGTTCTTCAAACAATGTGTGTGTGTGTTGCAGGGTGCATTATCCTGCTGAAATAGGCCACCGACATTAAGGACTACCATTGATGGCAAAGCGGTGTACTTGTTTAGGTAGGTGGTACGTGTCAAATTAACATCCACGTGAATGCCAGGACCCAAGTTTCCCAGCATCACACTAACTCCACCAGACTGCCTTCTTCCTATAGTGCATCCTGGTGTCGTCTCTTCCCCAGGTCATTTATGTGCACACGCTGCCATTTAAATGATGTCAAACAAAACGGGATTCATCAGACCAGGCCGTCTTCTTCCATTGCTCCATGCTCCAATTCTGATGCTCACATGCCCATTGTAGGTGCTTTTGGTGGTGGACAGGGGACAGCATGGGCTGTCTGCAGCTACACAGCAAGCTGTGATGCACGGTGTCCCCGGACACTTTTCTGTCATAGCTAGCGTTAAGTTTATCAGCAATTCGTGCTGCAGTAGCTCTTCTGTCGGATTGCACCAGGCTAGCCAGATGTGCATCAATGAGCCTTGAGTGCCATGACCCTGTCGCCAGTTCACCAGTTGTCCTTCCTTGGACCACTTTTGGACCATATTTAGTAGAGGTAGACGTAACCTCTGGAACGGGAAAATAAACAGAAGTGCAACCCCACTGGTCGGGGGAAAAAATGTGAACACAAGTGTATTTCTTTTGCACTGCACTGCTTTTACATGACAGGATCACACCTGCTTTTTGTTTTTGTTTTTTTTTAAGAATTAAATGCTGAATTTGGTGAAAGTGAACATAATTCCCAGTTGCACTGCATTTCACGTTCATTAGGACACTACGGTCACGCCACACTGAACTGCATTCATTGTCCAATTGTTCTCCGTCCTATATTCCAAGTGCTACCATCCATATAAAGAACCCTCATTATAGGTCCTTATTAGCTCACTGTTTCTACATACCAACAGTGCTGATTGTTAAACCCTTACTCATTACGCTTTTGGGAATCACTTTTTAAATATGTGATCGAGTAAACATGAGTAAAGATACATACAGCTCACGCCAGGCCCTGGGAGTTAGCACATTTCACTGTTAAAAAGCAATCCCCTGCAGGTCATTCTTCAAACTAAATAAGAACGATGGAATGACGGTTTTGCCTTAAAACCTTATGCCTTATAAGTATGTGAAAGGCGATATGAAATACGAAAACAATATCGTTTGTGTGCTGTATTACATTACATTGAATTTCACCCTCCATCCTACTTCATAGAAAACTACTTCAGTTCTAGGCCATAACTTATGAAATATGTCAAGACTTGGTTTGCGTTTATTAAAATATATAACGTTCCACATTATCATTACATTTTTAGCCTCTGTACTTTTAACATAAAACATTTCACGTAGGTTATGATTCCACGTGTGCTGTAATGAGTTTTACCAGCTCCGTCAGGAGTGATGGTGCCCAGTTTAACAGCTAGTGGGTAGCCTGTCTCCTGGAAGTGCAGAAGAGCGTGGTTGTTTCCGCCTGAACCGTCGAAATATCTCCGCCCACACAGCACCTTGCCATCCGTCAAGTTCATCCACAGGTTCTCCTGCAGGTCACACACCTCACACTTCCACCCACTGACCAATCAGAGGAGAGGAACACACAATCAGAGCACATACATGGCATTTTCTAAACACCTAAACAAACTGCGGTGAAACAAGCTGAACAGAATTTCCTTTCAGTGTAAACTATATTAATATCCAATACACAGATAATTTAGTATCTAATATACAGGATCCTAGATGAGAGTATGTGGTTAAGCTGTTGCAGTTTTCTTGTGCATGTTAACTCTGTGTGTGAGTGTGCGTGCACGTGTGTGTGTACCTAGGAGGAATTTTGAGTCCGTTGTCAAGCTGCTTGAGCTCAGCTGCATGTTTGGACTCTTGCCTCACTTCTCCGTCCCACTGCTGCACCTGCAGAGCTTGTGATACAGAGTCTGCAGCCAGCAACCCCGCCATCGACAGGGACACCTGCAAGCACACGCGCGCACACACACACACACACACAGCGTCTAAGTTTGAACAATACTGTTATTTCTGTCTGCTATAAACAGCACTGTCTCAGGAAGACTGCTAAATAATTTTTCAGTACATCCACTACATATTAGAAAAAAAGTCTTTAAAAACTAAATTAAACCCGTTGAGTAATTAACAACAAACTGTTAAAACATCTACTACACTATATGATGACTATAAACATCAACATCAACTACACAAAGATATTGAAACACAAAAAAAAATGTAAAGGTTTAAAATGAATATGCACTTTAACATATGAATGCCCTAAAATGAATTATTAATACAAGTCTAAAATAAGAACTAATAAAAGCTTAATAATTAAATACTTCAGCACTGAGAAGACAGAGGCTGTCACTGTCTTTAGTTTTTAAAAAGAAGCACGTGCTTATAGAACATTAAGTAAAATAATAATTCTCTGATGCTTACTCGCTCTCTCACTACATCTGGCATAGTGGCCAGGTCCTCTGATGTCACTTCCTGTCTGTCTGGGAAAAGGACAACCTTGACCTCCTCCTCATACTGCTCCTGCTCCACGTCGAATCCGCCCTCGATCCCTAAAACACACGGTCATACAGAATGTGAGCACGTTTCACATCATTTAATCGATCCGTTAGGCAGGTGACTCTTGACTCCTCGATGAAAACAAACCACGCAAAACCCTAATTAGAAAGTTAAGTAAATGAAATGTACTACGTGTAATTGGTATTGTGTGTGTTGTGAGCTGAATAAATGAGATTTCTGTCCCACAGATATAATTCACTCACTGAGCACTTAATTAGAAACACTATAGTATTTCTAGAGGCGAGGGCCTCCCTTTGGCCTTAAAACAGCCTCAATTCTTCATGTCATGGATCCACAAGATGGTGGAAAGATTTCTGCTCCATGTTGACATGATTGCATCACACAATTCCTGAAGATTTTCAGGTGCACTTTCATGTTGTGAATCTCCTGTTCTACCACATCCCAAAGCTGTTCTACTGGGTTCAGATCCGGTGACTGTGAACGCCACTGAAGAGCACTCAACTCATTGTCATGTTCATGACACCAGTTTGAGACGACTTATGCTTTGTGACATGGTGCATTATCATGCTGGAAGTAGCCATTAGAAGATGGCATGAAGAATGGACATGGTCAGCAACAATACTCAAACAGGCTGTGGCATTCAAGCGATGATTTATTTGTATTAACAGGCCCAAAGTGTGCCAAGAAAACATTCCCCACAGCATTACACCACCTCCACCAGCCAGGACTGCTAACACAAGGCAGGATGGGGCCATGTGTTATAAGAATAGAACCTGCTTGCATTGAAAGTTGTCTATTTGTGTGTATACCAGTGGGGAGAACAAAAAAAAAAAAATTGTGTTAAAATAAAAAAAAAGGTTTGCTGTTCTCCATCTCCTTTCAGCTAAATTTACATGTTCAGGATAAGAATAGGGATTACAGACGTTTTACACCAAACACTGTAAATGTGTTTTAAGACCAGAGAATAAATATTCATGCATTTCATTTGTAGAAGGCTAAAGACTAGACAGGTTCAAGAACCAGTAGACATGTTAAACAGCTAGCCCATTTTGAGAGTCTTTATGTAAACAGGCTGAAGTTTCCTAAAGTATTAAGAACAGCTTACAAAGGATAAAACTTATCCAGTGTCTAAACACAGCACAGACCATTGCATGGTCATAAACGTTTGCTGAAATATCTAAAGAGTGCTGGTTCCTCACCGTTGCAATGTTTAAATTTCAGTCTTGTTTTTTTGTTTCCCAAAAAAAAAAAAAAAAAAGCACCAAACACACCTCTATAATGTGCGACTCTCATTTTATTGCTGGTTAGAACAACAACTTTGTCAGGCCTTGGCTGCAGCAGTTCTGCATTTCAGACCGTCAGCATTTCGGTGCTGGACCCGGACCAATTTTATCAGTCGAGAGCCAGCACTTCTCCGCCTCACTGCAGTGCAAAAGTGCAGAACGGTTCCACAACCAAAATCCAATCGGTGGAAACGACCATCTCAAACGTAGCTCAGGTTTGGACTTACCTATGGCCAGGCGAGTGGGTTTCTTCTTGGGAGGATCTCCTGACCCAGTACTGCCATCATCCTCTTTCTGAAAAATATGCACACATTAGCAGGTTTTCATTCACACAAAAGGTTGATCTAAAAACAACACACAAAACAGGACAAGTTTTAGAAACAAAGGCAAGCTTAAAGGAAGATAAAGTGCCTTTCAGGCCATTATAAAAGACTGCTGAACCCCATAGTGTTCATAGTTAGAAGGGGTGCTCATCTGTATGCTTGCGCTCAGGGGGATGAGAGAGAGAGACAGACAGACAGAGAGACAGAAAGAGAGAGAGACAGACAGAGAGACAGAAAGAGAGAGAGACAGACAGAGAGACAGAAAGAGAGAGAAACCAAGAGACAGAAAGAGAGAGAGACAGACAGAGAGACAGAAAGAGAGAGAGACAGACAGAGAGAGAGAGGACGACGCAGTACATCAGAAATTATACAGCAAGATGCTGTGCACGCGCACACGTTTCATTGCACCGGGTGTGGCTCGTATGCAGTGGAGTATGTCAAGACTTCTGTGTTTTCTTTCACTTTAGCAAATATAATGTAATAATATAATGCAAAAATCTGGACTGACCAGCAGCTTAATATTCATTACCACTGTACATGATGAAAGGTTTGTTGATTCAGTGAATATATATATAAATTTTTTTGCTTAATTGTAATAGAAGCCAGAGCATGTGCCCTACAGTCCTCTTTACTGGGAGCTGAAAACACTGAATAAGCATTCAGACTTGTACAAGAGCTATGGTTTTTTTTTTATCTTTTAGAAACTCACCTAGATTATGATAGATTCCTTTATTGTCGTGGCGCAGAGTACCGCGAAATTGGGTACTCGTGATTTTACTCTTTGGTTGTAAGACCTGCTTGATTTCAGTCATTGTGCTAGAATAAGCTTATTAAAAATAAAAGGAAACGCATATTTACTTGAGACAAATCCATGATCTGAATACGTAATTAACTGTATAGGACACTGTAGGTTTAATGAATTGTAACGCAGCTGGAATTTCAGTTCCAGGAGCCAGTCAGTGAGACAGGTGGACTACGAGATACAGGTTATGTGTGAGTGTGTGAGAGCGAACAGTTCACTCAAGGTTCAGCCAGTAAGATGAGCTCTCACTATATGATGGAGCAAAGAGGTGCATTTTCCCCTCATATTCTTAAAAGGACAATCAAAGCCAGAACCATTTGTTTTTTATTATTATTTGTTACTTGCATTTAGAAACCTGCAGAACGATCCATGTTTTCAAACGCATTTTGATGACGTAGCACCGCTTCAACCTTACCACCTACCATCAGAGTTAGACATGCGCAAACGCTGATCATCTGTACATTAAATGATATCTAATATCCATACACCATGCATCCTTCCATTCCTCAGACCAGCCCATGGATATTTCAGATCTGTGGGAAACACTGCCAGCCCATGCAACCTTAATGACTAGAGGAACTGCACAGCACATGTTTGTACTTTGCCAGTGGACTGGAAGGAGGACCGCTGTGTTCGGTCAGAAGCTGCTCATCAATGAGCTGCAGACTTATACGGCGTGCTTTCCCTATATGACATTATTGATCCTTAAACATCATGTGAGATTTTACTGAGGACACCGAGATGATGAAACACTAGTTTTACTCCTTACTAAGCAACGGCACGGTCTTCTTTCTGCTGTTGTGCATGGTCCCGTAAACATAACATAACATCCCTGAAAACAGTCCATGCTCAAGTTTCATTTCGGATGCAGTGGATAATTCACCTGAATACTGTAGACATGTACCTAAGAACTGCTGCGGTCATCAGAAAGACTAGAATTGCTAAACAGACTTCCTTCTCTCTTAGCATTGAGGAAGAGTAATGATTTATGATCACCCTCTCCACCAAGACGTCACCCGGTAATGCATCAAGGCTGCTTTGTCTTTCTTCATCGAGGTCTCCTCTGGTTTGCTCAGGATCTAAATCTACATCTGGATTTGTTTAAAGCTCCTTTTTGACAATGTATATCGTTACACAGAGGGAATGGGGGCCACGGTGGTGCAGTGGTTAGCACTGTTGCCTCACAGCAGGAAGGTTCTGGGTTCTGTGACAGTTTGGTGACCTGCCAGCTGAGGAGTCACCCTGTGACCCTGATGCATAAGATCAAAGGAAAGCATTATACTAAAACCAAGGATGAGTTGTTATCGTTTTGGGAAGTGCACCGATTAAAACAACCCTGCTAGATAAAAAGCAATGCTGTTTACCTGGGTGTGAGGCTTGCGAGTGCGCTTGATGTGCAGGTAAGCTCTCTGGCCGGTCCGGGCGTGATGCCACTCCACAAAGCGACTCCCAAAGCCCAGGAAAGAGTTCATGCAGACGTACAGACCTCCCTCACTCTCCTGAAGAGCAAAAACAGACAATATTAGCCTAGCCTAAAGTGCATCCTGCAGTCTGTCAGAACTGTACGGCTACAAACCAAACGTACTTAAATTAACTATAGCCATTAATGTTAGCATCAGACTGCACGGTCATGTCTTAGGTCTGTAAACAGAGCTTCACAGTTACAATGGGGAATATAAAGTGCACTCAAACTCCCATAATGAGCTAGGGTTGAAACTAGGTGGGGTAGAATACACTTCGCTGTTTGTAGGGAATAGGGTGTAGGGAGCACGGCAGCATTTCGGACACAGTTGTGATGCTGACCGATCATTACTCAGCGAACTTAGCTAGCAGGCTAACACCGCTAATCAAGCGCCAATGTTAGCTAGCTATGTGCTATAAAGGATTTCTGGTTAGGTAAGTTTAGTCATTTCTTTTTCATCTAAAAATCAGTGATCTGACCCAGACTGATATGCCTGGTAACTAACACTGAACTCTGGTTTGTTTTATAGTAAATCAATGCTGTATACTAACTTCTGAATGAAGCTAGCTAACACAACTAGCCATTCTGCTAACTTGCGAATCTCAGCATCAGTAGCAGCAACGCCAAAAACAGTTTACCGGTAAACTTGCCGGCTTAACGTAAATGAACCCCTTATCAAAAAGCAGAATGCGTAGTTTCCTGTATATAAGTGTAGAGGGTAAAGTGTGCAGTGTGTGAAGTAAAAGGCTCACCGGAGAGGCGAATGACAGCGCGCACTCGTCTTTATGAACGCGGTCTCCGGGCCTCGGCACCCGAATAGTGGACAACACCGACATCAAAACCTCGCTAACCTCCGCCATGTCCTCTCGATAACTCTGCCTTTCCTTCGCGCACTCGTCCCGTCTTGCTTTTGCTCCCAGACCACAACACTCCAACCCAAAATACTAGCGTGATGTGACAGCTCTGCTTACTCCCTTTTCTCTTTCCGTTTTGCTCAATAAACTGCTGCTCTCAGTGCCACCCAGTGCACTGGTTCTGTACTGCCAGCTTTTTCCCCCACCCGAATTCGGACAAGTCCCGCCTCCCTAAGGTGTTATTGGTCAGGATATCCGCGAGCGCAAATTTTTAGCCAATTATGACAAAGAAGCAGGATTTGCGTCATAGCCCGAGGTTGTCGGAATACAGGTGCGAGACGCGAGGCAGCGGAAGCACAGTTACCGTAAAGTGTCGCAAATTCGCGCTGACGCGTTTCAGATACCTGTAGCTGATGATGTGGTCAGGCTGCAGGCGGTATTAAATCTCTTTCTTTTGCTCACCTACAATGCCTAAACTAAAAAAAAAAAAAAAAATTTTTTGTATTATTTTATTCTGTCGACTATATACTTCACGCATACGTTTATAAAAGTAAAAGTATATTCCAATATACATTTTAATTGGAATCCATTTTTTTAATACAGAAACCAAAAAAGGGAGTCTATGTTATACCTTTCAAATGAAGAATGTTCCTATAAATGTATTAAATATCTTATAATTGCACGAAGTATTAAACTTATCCACAAAAGTTTATGCGCATGTATTCTGAACATTAAGGTCCTGTTAAAGAACAAGGCCTGTACCAGAGAGAAAAACTGGACACATCAAAGTGGAGAGAGAACAACACAGGATTTGCCTTTGAGGGGATAAAAGGGGGGCTTTGAAGAAAACATTCACGCAAAGATTTAAAGAAACCTAGGCTTTGGGTTACTGCTGTCGTTAGTTATTTACCTGCAAGTTGACAGATGCTATTTCTAAGGTTATATATTTGTATTCTGTAACATCATATAACATTTGGGTGGCATTACGGACTCTAGTCTTGACTTTCCTAAGCCTGTCTGAATCACACGCACAAACACGTTCCTAGTGCATCCCCACCCATCTCTTTCACTCCTCCCTTTTCTTTTCTCCTCTCCGTCCAACATCCCAGTCCCCTATTCCCCATTCCGCTGCGCGCTCTGCACCATGGCGCTGCGCCTGGAAGCGCGTGTACACGTGGCGCTGAGTTTGGCGTCTCTGTGCTCGCTATGCTGCGTGTATTTTGCAGGTTGCAGTGCGGGAGGCTCGACTTCTCTCTCCGGCCTGCTGCCGCCTTACGACGAGCTCTACTACCGCGGAGTGAGGGCTTATTTCACGTTGGACTGGGAGAAAGCGGCCGAGTACTTCGAGCTGTCCATATCGACCCGGGAAGCCCTGCGAAAGATCAGGCGAAAATGCCACGACGAGTGCTCAACTGCGGGGGACGAGATAGTGCCCAGACTAGGTAGCCTTCAGCACAGCTGCCAGTTCTATATCAGTAACATAGCCGCCAAAACCAGCCTCAGAACGTTGCTAATAACAGCATGCGCTCATTTGCATATGCGTATCACGTCATAATTATTTCCTTTTCAGAAGTGTTACATGGGGGAGTGTGCTGTGATTAAAGCTGATCACAGAGCCCCTCCAGTATATGCCTACCAAACTTCTTTTGCACATGCTTTTGCTTTGTCAATAGAAGAATCATCATTTTCAAATTATTGTAGCTTTGGTTAATAAGGGCATAACACTTGTAAAATAAAATTTAAAAAGGGTAGTATTGCTGTCTCACAGCTCCAGGGTCCCTAGCTCGTTCCTCAGCTGTCTGTACGGTGTTTCTTCCCACTGTCTAAAAATATTGGCTGCGCTACATTGTCCCTAGGTGTGAACGTAGAACGCCTGCGGTGGACTGGCATGTCATCCTGCATGAATTCATCCACCTTGCACCCAGTGATACCTGTGTACGCTCCAGACCCGCCATGACCAGGATTAAGCGCTTACTGAAGATGTGTGTATGAATAACAAAAAGTAAATACTAAAATGTATTACCAATAATCCACTAGTGTGTCCGCTTATAATTTTGGTGCACTAAGTAGTTTCTTATGTATATGGCCTCAAGAATCACCCCAGTTCTCATGATTGAAGACGTTATGTCCTTGATTCATTTACCACCCTGTTGATACTGTATTTCTGTTGCCCTAACATGCTGTTGTTTTGTCAGGGAAAGTGATCAACTTGAAGCTCCTTACATCAAACATCAGTGATGAATGAGGAACAATGTGAAAAAAATCTCAGTGACTTTGACCGTGAGTGCATGTTTGCTTATGTGTCTGTCTGTGTGTGTAGACATAGAAAAAGGCAGCACCTGGGACCTGTGGGCATTGGACTGGATCCAACGGCAAGCAGAGTGTATACGATTCTGTTTGGGCCGAACTGTCAGTCCTGCTGGTCAGCTTCCTGTATCATCGGATATCGAGTACGAATTCGGGTCACGGAATGCTTACAATTTCCTGCAGCTTACCTACTACCAGGTCTGCAGTACTATTGACAGATGCTATTTCTAAGGTTATATATTTGTATTCTGTAACATCATATAACATTTTTTGGCATTACAGACTCTAGTATTGACTTTCCAAAGCCTGTCTGAATCACACACACAAACACGCTCCTAGTGCATCTCAACCCATCTCTTTCACTCCTCCCTTTTCTTTTCTCCTCTCCTTCCAACATCCCCCTATTCCCTATTCCCCTGCGCGCTCTGCGCTATGGCGCAGATATAATACTGTGTAACCAATTATCCACACATGTCGACTAGACATCAGCATTATTTACACGTTCTGACTGATATTTTAAGATTAACAATCAAAGCGCATTTACTCTTTCTTTGCACAGTTGGATAAGCCGAGGAAGGCTGCCACTGCCGCGCACACGTTCTTCATGGCCAACCCGAGTCACCTAGAGATGAGGAACAACATTGAGAAGTACAGACGTATGCCTGGTGTTACAGAAGACGCCTTTCTGGACAGAGAGAGAGAACTGGAGAAACACTGGGTAAGGCAAAGGAGAGGACATAAGCGAGGCTGAGGTGAAAATGTGCACACTGTGAGTGCTAAGTGACAAGAAATATGTAGGAATAGCAGTGTCCATAAAAAAATCAACTACTACGTATTACAACAAATGTAGGACACAGGCATAATTCTCTACAGCTAACAAAACCCATGTGTTACGGTATATTCTGTTCAGCATTCAGCATCATTGCAAAGTTGATATATTTCTTCAGAAGCCGCATCTCATATGTACTTGAATTGCGGGATTTTTTGTGGATTTTTTTGCCGATATTTTTGTGTGTGATAGCAAGATCACGCAGGCCAAAAAATACTCATTATAAAGTCTCTTTCTCACAAATTTAAAGCTCCACTATTTTCAGTTCAATTAATTGCAACTAACTGAACACCCCTCCTTTTCCAAGCATGTATTTGAACATGCGGTGGCCATCAGGTGCCCGTAGATTACTTCTAAGTACTTACGTTCACATTCCCTTGCTTTTTCTTGCTATAAATAATAAATGTGATCCTCCATTTTTCACAGCCGGCACCAGAAAACACTGATTCCTCTTCTTTCTTCTTCCTCGTCTTCCTTTTTGTCATCCTTCCGGTGCTTCCTTCCTGATTCATGCTGTCACTTGTAAAAACGCAAAAATTCAGAAAGCACATTCTAGAGGTTTGTCCATTCTGGGCTACTGTAGCAGCACAACATGGCGGCTCCGTAGAGGTGGACCCGCTTCCCTTTATGTAAAGCTCATAAAGGGCTCATTCTAAGCTTATGGACACACAATCATTTGTAGTTACTCGTGATTATGCATTAATGAAAACATACTTAAAAATACTATACACCATTTTTGCTAATAGATCCCCCTAAATCCTACATAGCAGATCTTTAATTGAACCTTGTCCTTGTCTTTCAAAATCATCATCTATCAACCTTTATTTACGTTTAATATGGGTAGTCATACAAGATGTTTTTGCCCCATGTTTTTTAACATCAGTAGGCAAACAGTATGCCAAATCATTATCATCGTGTCAAGCTAATGAATAATTTTCTTAATCTGGGATATCTGATTCAGTGTGATTTCATGTTATCTGACATACAGTCAATGTATGTAAACAACATGCAGTATGTAGCCTTGTAGCTCCAGAACAGGATTCAAAAAAGAAAAAATTCAAACAACAAACTTGTCTTCACTGATGTAGAAGGAAAGTTACGTGAATTTTATAGCCTACATTATATAGCAGGTTCATCAATCGAGCTTCACTTTTCCTTTGTTCATTATCTATTTAATTTCTTATATTTACCCTTTAATTCTTTCCCTCATTCCCTTTCACCTGCACTTTCCTTTTCTTTAACTCTTTCTCCAGAGCACTGTCACTGCCTGATAGAGTATATGAACACTCACTTCGACAAATGTTTAGCTCTTTATCCCTCACACTTCATGCACCTGTTCTTCCATCTCATCTTCTGGGAAACGCAGGAGGTCTATGATGCTGCTGTCGCAGCTGAGAGCTCCTCTGACTGGGCCCGAGCAGTGGAGAGATGGAAGGAGTGTGTGAACGAGACACTGAAGCAGACCGATGAGTGCAGAGCTCAGTGTATGGTGACATCACAGCGCCTCCCAGAGGAGACAGACAACATAGAGGGAGCATACGAAAAGGCTGCAGGTGAGAGGAAAATGAATAAATAAATAATGAAATAAATTCAATTAATGTGTATAAAAATAGACATTTGTTCTCCGCATAAAAAAAAATCCATTTTACATTATGATGGAGGTTTTGTATGATTTTGTACATATATAATGGACAAGGGGAATTAACAAGGTTTGTTTTTTTTTTTTTTTGTTTTTTTTATCTATTCTCCACAGCCCTGTCTCTCTCTCTACTGGCATGCAAACAAGTATGTGTTTCTCTGGTGTCCCTACGGCCCGGACGGATCTCTCCTCAGGAGGACTTTCTTCCACTGCAGCTAGAGCATCTCCATATTGCCCAGTATAAAGGTCAGAGTTCACCACGGCATTCCATCCAGATGGCAGGACAACTTGTTGTACTCCGTATGGCATCACACTAGCTCCATAATAAAAGCTCTTTATTCAACAGTGCTGCTGAATGCTCCATTCTGATTGGTCAGAAATTGTTGGATAAAAATTTTCTATAGCATTGCAAGTCTTACAGTAATACAGCGACGCTTCATGTGATGTCTGTTTAGCTATTTTGGAAGGAGTCTCCAATTCCGTTTAGGACAGACGGATTACCGGTTTCTCTGTAACATGACAAGCTGGATCTTTTTATTCTTATAAACCTGAAGCTGAGGCTGGTGAGGGGACGACTCTTTATAGGTGTTATAATGTACGGGATATAAGTAACTAGCTTGTTCTGAAGAAGTTCCACAGCGTAACAGATAAATGTGCGACATGCCTTGCTGCACCATGACATTTTTTTGCACGAATGCCGCAAATGAGTTTCTCTGGTTATATTTTGTCTCAGTTTGCATATAGTTTAATTTTTCTGTGTATATACTCTTTATATAAGTTTTGCATAGGCGGCACGGTGGTGTAGCACTGTCGCCTCACAGCAAGAAGGTCCTGGGTTCGATCCCCGGGTCACCCAGGGTGCCATACTCTGTATGGAGTTTGCATGTTGTCCCCGTGCATGCGTGGGTTTCTTCCGGGTGCTCCGGTTTCCTCCCACAGTTCAAAGACATGCAGATTAGGTCAACTGGCTACACCATAGCGTGTGCGAATGCGAGCGTGTGTGGTTGTTTGTCTGTGTTGGCCCTGTGGTGGACTAGCGACCTGCTCCGCCTCTCGCCCGAAGTCTGCTGGGATTGGCTCCAGCTTCTCCCGCGATGTCCCAGATGGTATAGCTAATGGATGGATGGAATTTTTGCATAGTTTATTTTTAAATCTTCTGCTGTTATTATTGTCTTTTGTCTTATATTCTCTATTATCTTTTGTCTGCTGTTGTACCACTGGGATTAATAAGGTCTTGTCTTATTTTATTTTACCTTACTAATGCTTTTAATAATGTTAGTCTTAGAAAACTGCAGTAGTATAAGCAGAACACAACACTTCAGGACATGCTGTTATTGGAAAATAATCAACACCAGGCCACATCACTTCACCCCACTGATTATTTTCCTGTAACAGCATATCATGTTTTATTCCTTGCATGATACGTTCAAGAAATTGATCTTTCTGTGTTAACCAGTAGATCCTTTAGTCGGGCTTGTTGATGTACACTCACGAGCTTTTCTCTGTTGTAATGGTAGCGGGGGACCTGAAGGGGGCAGTGCAGACACTGCGCTCTCTGTTGCTGTTTTACCCAAAAGACACTGAGTCACTCAGTAACCTGCAGCTCTACATGGAGTCTCTGGAGGGCAACACTGAAGCGCAGGCCACAGGCCCCTCACAGGTAGGACTACTGCGTGATCACGTTAATGCGAATAGTAAAGGTAAAGGGTTAAACCATGGCTTCCTTTTTGGGATGTGTGAAACAAGCTGTTAAATTGTCATGCCAGAAACCACAATAAACAAATTACCATTTACTTAATAGAAGAAACATAAATGCATAATTTACATACATATAATAAGGCTATTAATAATAATCATCATAAGTAGAAGAATCTTACATTTTATTAGCATTTATTCATCCCAGAGTGTTTTACGTAAGCTCAAAACATTAATGAAACAATCTACAATCACTAATAAATTAACTATAAATCTATAAACTTTACAACAAACCTACATCTATCTAACAAGATAACCAAGAAGTCCTAAGAGCTATGAATGAATATATATATATATATATATAAATTTTTTTTTTTTTGGGCCAGGTTAAAGAAGGTTTAATTTGGATTTAAAAACACCTACAGAGCTTGTCGTCCTAACTTTCTCTGGAAAACTAGGACAGCCGGTATAATAACCTTTTCTCTACAGGAAATTTCCAAGTACATCAGCAGAGCTCTAGCAGAAAAGAAACTGCTTTACTTTGGAGTGGAAAATCTTGATTTCAAATTCTTTGACCCGGTAAAACACATCTCTCATTTTTCCATGTGTTTTTTTTTTTTTTTTTTTGCTGGGTTTTTCCTCTTAAAGTAATTAAACAACATTTTCCACTCTCTCTCTCTCTCAGGATCTGTGGACGCCAGAGGACATCATTCCTGAGTCACTGAGGGAGAGCTGGAGGTGAGGTTCATGGACAAACACACAGATATGTTAAGGAAGGATTACAGAGAGCACCTGACATGTCCACGTTCTCATTTTCAGAGCAGAGAGAGAGCAGATTAATGAGAAACTAAAGGAAGGAGAGAAGGCGTTAGAGGTGGATGACAGTGGATTCTATGCTGGTGAGTGTATAGAATCTGAATTTGTTAAACGTGTGCGCTGTCAATCAAAATCTCGTTCCACGTTTTCTCTCTCTCTCTCTGTCTTAGGAGGTCCGGTTCCTCTGGTTGGTGTGACCATTGCAATGGACGACGAGGCCCTGAACGGAACCAATCGTGTTGTACTCGACGGTGTTTTGTCCCAATCTGAATGTGACACTGTTCTGCAGCTGGCAAGTGTAAGCTGATGAAGCTATCTAACTAATAATACTGTTCTCACAGTTCTATTATCTACATCAACAGCAATATTTCCATGGTCAATGTGTGTATGAATGTCTTTTCATTCACCACAATCTTTGTCTGGGGAGTCCCTCAAGGATCACTACTACATCCCGTATTCTTTTCTTTATATTTGCTTATTAAGAATCTCACTGCAGTGTCACACTAAGTGACGAGAATATCCAAATCTGGATGCCGAATTATTGTCTTGCATTGAAGGAAATCTAGCATGTCACAGAACTTCAGGTCAGGAATCTTGAGGTATATTTTTTTTCATGTGCAAATCAACTCTGCTGTCAAGAGCAGCTTGAACCAACTCTGGGCATTTTCTATAATCAAGCTATTTTTTCCTTATGTTGATTTATTTAGACTACTGGTGTAAAAGTGATCACATCACCCTTTTAACTGACTCCTTGCCTATTAAAGGTCTAGCGAAGGGCTTTAAAAACAGGTTTCGGACGTTATTCTACCCCCATGGCCCTAACCTAAACTCGGCACCTATTGTACTTTTGCAGTTATTTTATATATTAGCTTTTCACCTTGTAAAGTAGATGTTCAACACGTCTGTTCTTATATATTTGGAGGTTGCAAGTTATTTTTTATTAATGTACAGCACTTTGCATTTAAATACACCCCATAAATTAAACTTAATTACATACTAACTAAAGATATCTAGAACTGGAAACCGAGATCAGCAGGGTCTTGCCTCACATCCTGTTGCATTGCTACAGATTGCTGCGTCAGTTGGTGATGGTTACAAGGGACGGCGTTCTCCACACACACCTCATGAGAAATTCGAGGGCCTTACTGTCTTAAGAGCCTTTAAGGTGAAAACTAATTGCACATTCATTAAATAACAATAATTATGCCTTTATCACCATTCTAAAGGGGCGTCGCTCTCTTTCAGTTGGCCCAGGATGGAATGTTGAACCAATCAGACGCCAAGCTGTTCCATGAAGTAGGCGAGAGAGCCAGAATCCTAATTCACTCCTATTTCAGGAGCCACTCTGCTCTCTATTTCTCCTACACACACCTTGTTTGCCGCTCCGCCATTCCAGGTACACAAACACTCCTTTGCGGTAACAGGCCTCACTCACATACGTAGATATATATCAAAGGTTTGATTGAAGAATGTGTATCTGTGTGTAGGGCATCAGGAGGGACGCTTGGATCTGTCTCACCCTGTTCATGTGGATAACTGTATACTGGAGCCAGAGACCAGGCAATGCTGGAGAGAAGCACCTGCATTCACACACAGAGACCTGAGGTGTACACACACACACACACACACACAGTTAATACACACTCATTTCTTTGCACAAACCAGCAATTGTAACACATGTTGCAAAATGTTGTTGCAGCGCAAGTCTCTACCTGAACGATGATTTTGAAGGTGGAGAGCTCTTTTTCACAGATAGAGATGCCAAAACAATCACAGTAAGTCGTCTCTTACGTCTACATGTGGGTTAAGGTTGCATCAGATTTCCAAGTAACACCAACAGCAAGCTTCAGCAAGTAGATCTGATCCAAAGATTCCTCTCAACATTACCGCAGTTTCTCTAATGGCCATAAAATCCTTTTCCAAAGTAACAAGGTGGAACAAATAAGTGCTTAAAGTCACAGTGACTTTATAGCACGTCAGCTAGCCGGCTAGCCAGCTCGCATTGATTTGTACATTCTCGTTAAAGGTGCTTCCAGTCGCTTCTTCCTTTTCATCTTTATCAGATATATTTTAAGCCAAAATTTATGTTTCTGAAAACTATCATTTGCCTCGTCCGCTGATGATCTCGCTAGCAATACTGTAGTAACCTCTTCGAACAAGGAAGTGGAATTTTCCATGCAGGACACTGACGAGCGGAGTGATGCGCACAGTGAAACGTCCCAGTGCGCTCTTGGAACACCGCTCAACCAATCGAATTAGAGGACCAGAACTAATTGTTTTATAAATTCAATCGCTGAGTAGTTAGGAGAAGATGAGGCCTACCGTGTCTCAGTGTCTTCACCCCCTTTCTCCTCTCTCTGTAGGCGAGGGTGAAGCCCAGCTGTGGGCGTCTTGTTGGTTTCACTTCAGGACCTGTGAACCCTCATGGAGTCACGGCGGTCACGGCAGGCCGCAGGTGCGCACTGGCACTCTGGTTCACCACGGAAAAACGTCACAGGGATATGGTAAGTGAATATTTTAAGGCCTGAACAGACCTGCTACAAGCTACTTGCTCGCTTTGGCTATTTTAAAGGTGCTTTCCTAACCAAGTCACATGATGAGGATAAATCTAAACTGTAAATTTCTTATCTTTCCCATGAAGTTAACATTTTAATCAGCTAAATATGCTATCCTATACCAAGACATGGCGCACCTGTCTCCAAGCTAAGCAGTTATGCTCCATTTAGTTCCTAAATAGTTCCTGTGTGGTACTCTATGACAGCGGGTTTCCTTTTTAGAAACGGTTCCATGTGGAACCTCATAAAATGGTAGAAGAATCCAAACGACCCTTTTTTTCTCCACTCCGTATAAAATTAAACAGTGGCATTTCTGTATCTTGAAGTAAACCCACCTATAAGTTTACACTACAGAATATCAATTTTAATTAATGTATTTAATAGTAATTTTTTAGCCTTCTTGTGTTCTGTTTTTGAGTCAATGCAAGCTAGTTACACGAGTGTGTTGCTTTTGTTTTTTCTTTTGCCTTTTGCACACTGTTGCTGCAATGAGTAGTGAAAGAGGGTGTGACATTCAAATCCACCAACACCGTGGTATTTTCAACTCCTACTGGTTCAAAATGTGCACACATTATTGCCCAACACCCGGTCTAATATTTAAATCCACGCTAACTAGGAGACGCATTGTAAAACCGTGCCTAAATAAAATATCACCTGTACAGGGAGTGCAGAATTATTAGGCAAGTTGTATTTTTGAGGAATAAATTTATTATTGAACAACAACCATGGTCTCAATGAACCCAAAAAACTCATTAATATCAAAGCTGAATATTTTTGGAAGTTTTAGCTATTTTAGGGGGATATCTGTGTGTGCAGGTGACTATTACTATGCATAATTATTAGGCAACTTAACAAAAAACAAATATATACCCATTTCAATTATTTATTTTTACCAGTGAAACCAAT
>JAQQZR010000033.1:7004432-7018678 GCA_030068235.1 Notoglanidium macrostoma
CACACACACACACACACACACACACACACACACACACACACACACACACACACACACACACACACACACAGCTGTTGGTAGCAGCACTATGGTTAAGGATCTATGCAAGTGTCTGGAAGGTTGTGAGTTTGAATCATTGCACTGCCTTTGAGCTTGACCAATAATTGCACATCTGCATGTCAGGAGTATGTTCTTATAGGTTACATCAGAAAAAGAATCCACTTATTGTAAATAAAAATAATTTCAGCAGAACTTTGATTCAGGCAAAGAGTTTTGCTTTTGTTGAATTCGTCAGCAAAGGTGTCTTTGTCACCGTATATTGAACTTATTCTCTGGCCCTTGACCTCCACAGGAGGCACGTAAATCAGTGAAGGACGCCACGCTGCAGGATAGCGTCTCAGGCACAGCAGCATTGGGAAAGATTCAGCTCAAATCCAGAAAGACACTCCGAGGACATCTGTCCAAGGTCTACGCCATGCAATGGGGCACCGATTCAAAGTACACACACACACACTCACACATACACATGTATATATAACTACAGACACCAGCTTACCACACACATGCAAATTCCCAGCAGTGCAGAGCTACTCCACTGAAGCGCAAACACATATCATGTAAGAGACACCTGCCTGTGTTACTGCAGCTGATTCTGATCAGACTCTCTGTAAGCAACATAATTATAGATGAGATTGAGTAACTGGAGTAATTCTCTGACGTCTTGACATGTGCGATCGGATCAGTCAACGTGCCTGGTGGACAATTAGCCTTTTTCAAGTGTAATAAATGAACACATACATTGTGAAATTCACTCTGTATCTTCTCTCACATTTTTGCCAACCTCTGTGACTCTGTGTTGATCTGTTAGACTCTGTGTGAGTGCGTCTCAGGACGGCAAACTGATCGTGTGGGACACCTTCAGCACCAACAAGGTACTCAACAGCTACCAAGTGATTTACTTGGTATATATATATATATATATATATATATTTATTAAAAATTTATGCATACATTTATCATCATGTACCTCTTACATTTTTTTAATTTCATTTCTATAAAACCTATGAAGCATGATAGATTCCTTATATACTATCAGCATTCAAAGGCACGTAGGAGACAGATTATGTAAAGATAAGCTGATAAACATACAGAATTCCAGGAAAGAGTAAATCTTGATGATGTAATATGAATCATTGCATCATATAATTAAATATAAATATGCATGAAATACATGGATCATGTTTAAGGAAACATATTGCCAAACACAATGTCAGTTCAATCAGTGAAAAAAAGAAATTGAACGTTTTGACCTTTGCCCTATGTACGTGTTCCAGGTGAACGCCATCCCGCTGAAGTCTTCGTGGGTGATGACGTGTGCATACGCCCCTTCAGGCAACTTTGTGGCATGTGGTGGCTTGGATAACATGTGCTCTATCTACAACCTGACACCAAAAGATGGCAATATTAAGGTCATTCGTGAGCTGGCTGCACATACAGGTGCAAACATCTGCCAAACACCTGAATAAGGCTTATTTTTGAGAATTTGCAGTAAAGTTCTTATATCTACAATAATATCTAAAGTATCTTTTTTACTTTCCAGCATATCTACAATATCTGTAATGTGCCGTGCATTTCAAATATAGAGAAAGGTTTTTTCTGTGTTATTTACATGTTACATCTAAATAGGGTTTTTTTTATGACTTAGGCTATTTGGCTTGCTGTCGCTTTCTGAATGACAACGAGATCATCACCTGCTCTGGAGACAACACCTGGTGAGCACCTCGGTCTTCTGCACTTCAGCACTACAACAACAAATAGGAATCAGACAGATGAAACAATGACATCCTTGCATTAGCAAGATATTTTTGCCATTATGGAAAGTCCAATACTAAGAAAAGAATCTTTCATTTTTCCTTAGCTGTCTCTGGGACATCGAGACTGGAGCACAGAAGACAATTTTTGCTGAACACATCGGAGACGCCATGACAATGGCTTTGTCTCCAGATTTTAATTTTTTTATTTCAGGATCATGCGACTACACAGCCAAACTGTGGGACATACGAGAAGGCCGGTGCAAACAGACATTCTACGGCCATGAGAGTGACATAAATGCTATTGGGGTGAGTCTTTTTATCTCAAACACACACATACAATTCTAATTATCTTACATTTCAAGCACATTTCAAACCACTTCTTCCTGTCTCTGCAGTTCTTCCCCAATGGCAATGCAGTGATCACTGGCTCAGACGACTCGTCCTGCAGGCTGTACGATCTCCGCAGTGATCAGGAGTTGACTACTTACAAGGACTCGAGCCTCATGAGCGGTGTCACCTCCCTCGCACCCTCGCTTTCTGGACGCCTCCTCCTGGCTGGATACGACGACTTCACCTGCAACATCTGGGACATGCTGAAGAATGAGAGAGTGGGTGAGTGAGGGGAAATGAAAGAGAAGCCAGGGGAGGAGGAAGGAGGAACAATGACAAAGGTTATGATGATTTCCTTGGCTTTGGGGCAAGACTCAGAGTTTTGCAAATTGGTAGGAAGTGACTCACAGAATCTGTAAATCCATAGAAACAAGCTAGGAACCAGAAAATATTGCTATCAGGAAAAAAAACACAAGGGCTAGGATTTGCATGTTCTCTGGTTTCCTCCCATCTACCAAAACATACCAGTTGGAGGATTGGCTATTCTAAATTGACGCCAGTTGTAAATGTGTGTGCACTGAACCCTGAGACAGACACGCATCACATCCTGCCTCTTCCTGTGATTGGCTACAGATCCATTGACACCCTGACAAGGATAAAGCGCTTACTGAAGATGAATGAACGCATACACAAGGGTTAGGATCAAGGAAATTGAAAATGCCTTGAAAGAAACTAGAAACTAGATCTAGACAAAGAAGGAAATCAGGATCTGGAGCACTATGATATAAGCGGATTCAGCTCAGTGCCACAAGAAAATAGAATGAAGGTTATGCTATTATCATTGCGCATAAATGCTGCATTTCTTTCCACAGGAACAGTGTCTGGCCACGATAACCGAGTGAGCTGCCTCGGTGTGTCGACTGACGGAAAGGCTTGCTGCACAGGATCCTGGGATAGCTTCCTGAAGATCTGGAACTGAAGTCGCATTCAAAGAAAAGAGAAAAAACACGATTCAGGGAAACCTGAGTGGGTTTAAAATTGGGTATGTGGGCAGAGAGAGAGATGTGTTTGCGCTTGAGAGCATCATCTCACATATAGGCACTTTTAATTCTTAAAGAAATTATGCAATAATCTACACAAATGACAAGCGATATATAGGATTGTTGAAGTCTTACAGGGACCACAGTGCTCTGAGTAACTGCAGCAGGCACTTTTCAGGAAAAGCAGTTAGAGTAATGTAGGTAAAATAGTGCTGGTTACTCTTTAATATTGCTACTAGTGTATAGTACTTTAAGAATGAACTGAAACATACCCAGTGGACTGAGTGATATAGTTAATGTGTAAATAATACAAACTGTTACTGGAGCTGCCATAATACATTTGGCATACACTATAAATCTCTTGCTTTATAGATTCATAATGAGTTATAATTTTGGGAAAATAATGTTCATTATTAAATTTTAGATATCTGTATTTACTTTATTCAAAGCATATATCGGATATATTTGTTTCTTTTGGCATTAGTCATTCTCATAAAGTATCATTATTCTTATATTATTACATATATATTTTGCCTACTTTATATATATATAATACTTTCTGGCATTATATCGCTATCCTTGGCTTTTCCATTACATGCCATTAATAAAAGAAAGCTAATCATGGTTATTCAATGTCTGATTTTTTATCCAGAAGAGCTCTATGACTTTTTTTTTTTTTTTTTAATCAAGGAAGACTGTCGCTCCTGGCTCGAGAATAACAAGCGCACAGAAAAACCGTTAAACATAACATCGAAAACACTCTATTCATTAAATGTTGATTAGAAAACCTAATAATAGCAACTGCCATAAATTTATCTTTATTTTAAGCTCAAACATGTTCAGATGACATTAAAAATATAGCAATACACCTTTTCTGAGGCTGAAGCTAGTTATTTTCCAGCTTCTATTTTACTGGACCAAATTGATTAATAGATGTTTGACAGTTTCTAATCACTTTACTGTAATTTGTCTGCAGTAGTAACAGTAATTCACAAAGTATTTCCATCTACTAGTGCTCATCAGATTGGCCTGTGCCTTGGAAGCTTGTCAGACCAAGTCAGATTATTTTAAAGTTTGTTCACTAACATTACTATGAGTCCTGGTTCCCCTGTACACTAAAACAGTGCACAGACTGTTGTCTCCGAACAGTGGTCACACCCAAGCCAAACTTTGGCTGTCAGTTGTGGTATCGGACTAAAGCATCTTCGTTTTTGCTTGACAAGTTGTGTTTAAATGTGAAGTGTTGGCACAGATTACTCATAATTTGAGTAGAGCTGAAAGTCTGCTTACAAACACGCCTCTGTTAAGGGTTTTCCCCTCTCACACAGGAGTCATACTTCCATACTCCTCACTAAAAGGAAATCAAAGTAATTCAATTTAACCACTAGGTCCTACTCTCTGCTGTGACAATGATTGTACTCCAGTGTGGCATAGTCCCTACACACGGATGAAAGTGGAAAACAATGCTAACGCATTTTTCAAAGTTTAATTTTTTAAAAAATAACAGCACTGATTTTAAATGACTTGGACCACTAAAGACAGACTCGGATTCTGATCTAGAGAGACATTACTCACTCCATCCATACAGCTTTAGCAAGATAAAGTACAAACACTTCTTCCATTAACGTCAAGCTCGACACCAACAAACGTTCTTGGTAATGATGCATTAACTAGAGACAAACTGAAAAATACATCATGAAAACCTTGGGTAATTTTATTAGTGTGTTACACTCAACATCAGAGCTCCTGAATAAGATCAAATTCTACTGATGCGGACATCAAACAGTAAAATTTAAATAATTTTAATTTTATTTACAACTTTTTAGGGAGAAAAAGACATCGACATGGCAGAAAAAGGAATGTAAAATTACATGCACACTTCTCACACACATGCACATAAAGTTCAAAATCACTGTACAGCTGTTTTCTGAGAGAGGAACAGTTCTATGTACAGAGTGCAATCCAGTCCATGGACATGCGGTCCTTCACTGGTTCTCTTTATTGAGAGAAAGAACCAGAGCTCTTCTGTCCATTTGGCTAAACCTTGGTTTCTCTGGAGTAGAAACCTTCAGCTTCATCTGTACAGGGGAAGGGGAAAAGAAAAAAGTTTGTAAACAAGTCAGATTATGGCTGGACGATAACCTAAAATAATATTAGGATATTACGAAAATGATATTTATCAGGATATATATTATGCTATGAAACTAAGGGTCAGGGAGAAAAGAACATGCAGCACATGCAGACTGGAGGCAGGGGGCACTCATGAGCACTTGTACACAGTAAGAGTGTAATAACAGGTCTGATATCTAAGGTCATGCTACATTACAGACTTTTCAACGATGTATTCATGGGGTAAACACACTGCAGCCAAGTTGATATTTTCGGTAAATCACGATATTCAGTTGGCTGACGTTATGAATGGTCATATCGTGATGATAATTTAGCAATACGTCGCCCAAACCCAAAGTCAGATTGCGGTGCACATTTTTTGTACAGTAAATAAAACATCACGTTCATTTACAACTGGATTCATCACTCTAGCAGAGCAAATAGTACGTCGGTGCTTAAAACTTTTCAGCAGAGATGTATGTATAAATTGGGGATGAATCATGCCAACAAGGACAGAATCTCAAAGGAATGTTCCTAACATCTTGTGGATCTGTGCCATGAAGAATTAAGGTTGTATTGAGAGCAAAGGCTGGCCCTACCCAGCCCTACCTACCTACAGTATTAGTACAATGTTTAAGAACATGCTCAGTAAGGCTATACTGTTAATACAAAGAATAAATGTCAAGTTAATGGCTTAAATATACTGCCTCCTTCGGCCATGTTTGACAAGAATTTGTTTAGATACCAACATCGTG
The DNA here is from genome assembly GCA_030068235.1 of Notoglanidium macrostoma. Classification (NCBI taxonomy): domain Eukaryota; kingdom Metazoa; phylum Chordata; class Actinopteri; order Siluriformes; family Auchenoglanididae; genus Notoglanidium; species Notoglanidium macrostoma. The sequence goes on from JAQQZR010000033.1 coordinate 7,010,481, forward strand.
TTTTCAGTCTGGGCCTACAATCTGCACATGATGACGTTCTCTGTTGGAGAGGCTGTATAATGCAGCCGTTACTGACTGACAGTGTGAGTGACAGATCCAAGGAATAGAGGTAAACCTGTGCAGTGTTTTTTCTGGGTGAATTGGTTTCGTTGAGGATCTGCAGAGGGGATCTGCCTTCACCAATTAGAGTTTTGCCTGCAACAGACAGGGGACAAAAACCATCAACTCACTGATGACAATCACAAAGCTAATGTAATAATCTTTGTAACAAACATACAGGAAAGAAAATCCACCATTCTGCATAAAGATGACGCACTCCTGTTAGCAAAATAAATCAAATAAGTAAATGTATGCATGACTAAAAGTATCATACCTCTCTGCTTCTGTTTGTTGAGCACAACCTTATTCTCATTCTCATCAGTAGCTGGTTTGTGGTTGGACAGTGGGGAGGAGGGGCCTCTCGCACGGCTCTGCACTCCTCTAGCACGGACGCCTGTCGCTCCAAATCCCACACCCAGCCACTGGGGCTTAAATACAGCCTGGCTCGGGCTGCTGGTATCAAACCTGGGGAACCTTATAGCAGGAGGTAAAACTTCACTCTTGGCTGGTTCAGCATTGGCCAGATTTGACTTCTCCGATGGTTTCGGATCTTGCTCTGGTAGTATAGCGCTTGCTTCCACGACGTTCTGTGCACAAAGGGAAGGTGTTCAAAATAGGTTTCAAAAATAATACAAAATATCCTGCTCTTGAGCAAAAACATACCTCCTGCTCAGGTGACTGTGGAGTGTCCGCAGTCCTTGGTGACCAGATGGCTTCTTGGACAGGAACAGTAGCAGACTGATCAGGCTCACAGGTGACACAATCTTGCCCGTCCTCCAAACGAGGAAGAGGAGTGGAAGGACGCTCCTCAGTAGAGGGGAAGAATTCTGGCGAGTAAACGCCTTCGCGGCAGCCGAGCATGCTGAGGCTGAGTTCCCGCTTAAGGGTAGACTCACCCGGAAGGACAGCCTCTTCAATCATGGTGTCAGCTTCTACCCCGACCTCCACCTTAGACTCACCAACCACCACAAATGGACTGCTGGAGAAGGAGCCGTAACCCATGGAAGAGCTGAAGTCTGCCGGTGTAGACGGACAGTCGACGGGCCCACTGACCGAATCGTGAGAATGACGTGGGAGGAGGGGCTCTTTGGAGTCCAGCTCATTCTGCTGCTCTACACTAGGCAGGCTGTGGCGTTTATTAAAGGACACAGGGTGGACTGGATTGGAGGCGGAGTCACCAACCATCACATCATTAAGGAAGAACGTGCTCAGCCGACGAGCCAGTGAGCTGACGGTTACTGCAAGAGATACAGGAAGACATGTTTTACAGCAAAGTCTAGCTCTGGTTTCCTCAGAGATCAAATGTTAAGAAGCATTGTCTTTTTTTTTTTTTTTTTTTTTTTTTTTTTTTTTTTTAAAAACATCAGACTGCCAAACAGCCAACAAGTGGGACAAGGCTGAAAGCACTAAGCAGTAATAACTGCCAAACATTACAGCTGTGAGGAGATGTACAGATTTAAGGAAACGATCTCAGATACAAAAGCCAAGACTCAATCTCCTTCACGATTGGCCAAGTCAGCGGCAGGGAGACTCGTTACTGCCTCTGAAGTGCTTTTTGCATAGGTTTTAAAAGGCTGTTCAGAAGATTGGATGAAGGCACAGACAGCTTTGCTACTTAATGTGCACCGCTTTCTATTAATCCATCCTCTTGCTAAGTATCTGCTGAGAGACCTTCTGCTCTGCGCAGCTGATGATCAGAAGTGTACTAGGAATTTAAACGACACTGTAGATTAAAATTGTAGTGGTATTGGCTTCACTGTAATGTGATGTCCCTTCAGCTTTACTTGGACCATATTCAATTACGTATTTGTGTTCTTTAGTACCACACTGAAGAAATAAAAACTATACCACCTTTTGTGATTTATTCAGACCCTTTGAGTTTTTTTTATTTATATTTAAATGGTGGAAGAGCACCCTGAGAGCCAACCACAGCATTGAAGGCAGGCTTAAAGCTGCACATCTTTACTATTCCTGAATGAGCCATTTTGTAAACCCCAGTCTCAATATTACATTCATAACACACACATATGCAGACCATTTATTTTGAGAATAAAGCCATCATTTGTTTTGCACATAACCTTTAGTGCAACAGGACTACAAAGCCATCAGCTGCTGCCATCAATGCACATATATTTAGACATTATTCACTTCATATAGGCATAAATGCAAGATCTCATCTTGTTTCCTCACATGAACATGTCCACTACTTTTGACGTGCAAAATCCATAGCATAAGAGGCACAACGAATCAACCACCATACTGCATTACTACTGTGCACCGTCTTTGGACATGTGACTAGATTCTTAATCCAACATAACATGATGCATTCCTTGATATATACCCAGTGGGTATTTGAGATTTGGAAGGGTGCTGAATAAACTGAATTAACTGATGGATTATGCCAACTCCAGTCTAGCTCATAGTAGAACAAACTACTTAACATCAGGCTCAACACGGTCTCAGAACCAGAAGTCATAGGCATTGGAAAAACAAATCTTAAAAACTTTTTCAAAAACTTGGTAGTGAATTTTGATGAAAACAAGAGCAAAAACACTACTACACTTCCCTGCAACAACTCAATGTAGTTTTCGGTAGTTTACCAATAGATGTCGGCTTGGCTTCAAAAACCCTAAAACCGAGTTTGTTCCTGCCCAATCGTCATCATCGAGCACATCCTTTTCAGTGCCATCATCAGATGTGTACTCTAGTCTTATAAATTCCGCGCAAACACCAAACATATTTGGGTTAAATGGAAACTAACAAATTTAAATATACCTTTTCATCATGTTCTCACCTTTCATACTGTCCTTTAGTGGAGTGCGAATAATGCCAACTGTAGGTGATCGTGGGTCAACATACACAGGTCCAACTGATTCTTTAACTTCTTGGACTGTAGCAGCTGCACCACTCACCTACAATACAAAATGGTACAAATGTTCACACAGCAACACAGGGATACAGAATTTCATTCATATACAAGTTCAGGAGAACAGTGAATATACAGGATGTTGTAGTGACTAAGTGGCTAGGTGTTACCTGTACAGGTGTGCGGTTGATGCCACAGGAGGGAGATCGAGGATCTGCAAGCTGAGCCAAGCGTTGAGTCTTAAGCTGATGGACTGGATTTGGCTTGGGCGTTGTCGCCACAGCCATCTTGCTCTCACTGGTACCCATGTTCAGCTACTGTTTGAAAGATAAGAAATAAAATAATGCATTTTCAAGCAGAACATAACTAGCTGACAAACAAGAGTCAAGAACTGAGTCATGAAATTTCTAAATTTGCTCATACTCGTGGAAGGTGCAAGAGAATACAAGTGTGTGGGGGGAATTATAAGAAAGATATCAACTTAGCCTAATAAATATGCATAAGATGCAAATCTGCTTGCCCTAAATTGCTGTTCACAAACTCACTTTCATGTACGGTGTCGTATGCGAATGAGTCGACTCCTTGAGCGGGTTCTTTTAGGTGAAGGTTGAGAACCGACTCGCACATTTACATATGTAAAGCCTCTTTTCTTTTAGTATTTTATAATAATTAAAAAGGGTTTTGTAAAACACAATGCACAGTAACGTTAGGAACAGAAATTTCAACGACTGTTTCGTGATTGGGGTGAGAAAGGAAAAAATAAAAAAAATAAATAAAAAATAAAAAAAGGGTCGACTCTAATTGGTGAGCTGAGCCAAGTGAGCCGACACACTGAAAAGAACCGAAATACCCATGACTACTTTCGTTAACCTACAGTTCGCAGCTAGCAAGCTAGATAAAAACAGGGATCAATCTAACCTGGCCTGGCATTAACTTGCATGTTTCTTACGGAGCAAGAACTTTACTTATTTTGTATACTTACAACAAACGAGGACGCGGAGAGGAATACGTGTAAAAATCCCGTACGGGTCTTTGCTAGCCACCTCATTGTTGAACTAAATTAACTAGCTCCTGAATTACCCAAGTAAATAAGCTGAATTGTGGGTATGAGCAACAAGTTAGCAACTGAATAATTAATACAAATCTACATACCTGAAAATAATGGTGTTCCACAGCCACTAAGTTTCTTCGGCAACTCTTTCCTCTTTTTGAAACTTCGGAATATAAATTGTAAAAAGCCGAGAGAGGGAAATATTCAGTCGTTTCAAACCCGCTACACTAAACCCAACTGCGCTGCTCTTAAACAAACAGCCACGGCGGCGATTTAACTCGCGTGCAGCGTATTTGTGGCAATTTTCAAACCAGCCAATGAAAGGCCGCGCACGTGCAGGCGTCCGCTTCACTGATTGGCTGAGAGTTTCCCATTCAGTGGCAGTTTTAAATGATTTGAAATACAACAACAGCACGCCTAGTGAGTGTAAATACAGGGAGGCTTGGTTGTAATTTTTTTTTTTCTCAAAACGATATATTTTCTTACAAAAGCATTTCCAAAATCTACGTCCTTCCATCCACATTAATATAACACAAATAAGTTCTTGCTGACTATCAATTATAATTACATAATCAATTACCTCACATCCCTTTATATTCTTACTGTATAATAAAGACACATGATCATTATTTCAAAGTTTTATTGCTTGGGTTACATATATAATCGTACAGTCGGATGGCTATATTCAAAACTGGCATCATCACCATCATCATAATAATAATACAATTATGGTACACAAGATGGCAGCATTTACAATTAAGCTAATTAATTTACAGCAGGATTATTTATCAAATTAGATAAGGAGAGAAGGAGAAACGGCAGGCATGCATCCTCAGGTTTCTCATCCTTTTTTTCATTATTTTCTTGCTGGCAATAACTACCATCTCAACACCGTGACTTACCGTGGTTATTAGTGCTTCGTAAAAGATCACACACACAGATGAGTCTCTTTAGTCTTTGTTCCTCCCAAAGTCATACACATGATCAGTATTTGAAATAGAGACACGCCTCGTTTTAGTGATATAATTGTCCTCAAGTAGCTGGAATGTAGCCAAGACATACCAGATCAATGATTAACAAAATGAGAAGAAACACAATGGAAGCTTGAATTCAGTTCTGTGGAGCTCTTAATAGTCTAATAACCATGTAGCGTTTTCAATGATACACCCATTTCTCAAGAATAGCCACTGATCATCACTACCCTATCTGTCCATGTAGTGCATGTGTTTCACACTCGGTGGTCGCCGTCCTTCCTCTTTGTTCTTGTCGTCCATCCCTAACAACTCTCTTTCTTCCTTAAACTACTCTTCTGTACTTCCAAAACACCTCTCTCCACACTCGCATGCTATCTGCCTCCACTCCTTTCCCCTTTCCCTCTTTCAGTCTGTCTCTCCTTCTCTCTGGCAAAAGTGCACCATCAGTGTGTCCAGATCTCGCCGGTCAGCAGCGGCGTACAACGAGCTCTCTCCCATCATGCTCAGTGCCATTCGCAGGGTGGACCAGATGTTGTCTGACATTATAGTAGTGGCGGAGCCTGGAGCCCGACTCGCACCTCCTTCCATGTCACCAGCAGCTTGCCTCTGAAGAGAGAGCGCCTCCAGGAAATGCTCCACCGCTTCCCTGAGACCGACACGGAGCACATGGAAATAAGGAGCAGGAAAGACAGTGAGTGCAAGAAGTAAAGACAGATTTGTAAGCATATAGTAGCATTCAGTAGAGTATGTTTACCTGTGAGCTCCCAGATTAACGCAGCTAATTCCCAGATTGTAACGGCTGCGAACGAACCCAGGCTGCAGCTCAAGCGCCCTTCTGTAGGCAGCAACGGCCTCCTCCGAGCGATTTCCATTAGCTAGAGTAGCTCCTAACTTATTCCACAGTAAATAATCCTGCAAGGAAATGAAAAGAGACATTGTAAACAAACAGTCTGGGAGACTCTGGCAGAGTAAAACACTGTACATATTCATTGTTCTATAAATGTGAGAAGTAGATTAACTCACAAAAAAAGAGTGAAAATGAGTGAAAAATCCCCAAAATGAGGACATTTCTCAGAATATTTCAATTGTATTTCCAAAATATGTAAAAGTGCCAGTAACAACTTTGTTAAATTTATTTAAACTTCTTAAACTAGTAGGCTAGCAACTACATCAGAGTGAGAGATTTTGGGCTCCATATTGGTGCAGACGCAGTGACTCAATATGACTTAGTGACATCCTGTTGTGATGCCAATTTGTTCGAGATTTTTTTTTTTCTTGATTGTGCTCGTTACTCGGCAGTTCAGTGGTTGTGGCTCTGGGTTTCTGATTGGAAGGTTTTGAGTTCAAATCCTGGTATTTTCACTGCCGAGTCCTTGAGCAAGGGCTTTAATTCTCATCTGCTCAGCTCAGTTTTAAGTCACGTTGGGTAAAAGTGCTTGCCAAATAGCGTAAACGTAAATCCAAGTTCTCTGGTTTCCTTCCACCTCCCATGAACATGCCAGAAGGTGGACTGGCTGCTCTAAACTGCCCCTTGGTGTGAATGTGCGTGTATAGTGTCCTACGATGAACTGCTGTTCCATCCAAAGTATCTCACACCCTGTGTGAAAATGGTAGTTGCAATTTGTCACACAGTCTGTTATTTCTAAGATTAAAAACGAAGGAAGTTAATGGAGCTTTTAGTTCATATGGTCCCCAAAAGTACTATAATACACGTGTGTGTGTGTGTATACCTGTGGAGTAACAGACAAGGCAGCAGTAAAACAGTCCACAGCCTTGTCATACTCTCCGCTCAAGTTGAAGAGAACTCCGAGACCACACTGAAGCTGAGGGTCGACCCGTGTAGGATCAGCGGCCGCCGCACTCAGAAACAATGTCTGCACCTCATTAAACAGAGCCCTGAGTGACAGACAAGAGAGAGAGAAAAACAGGAAGAAAACAGAGATTCAATATCCATTCTACACTTTATACAAGGAGTTTACTGTACTGTCATTTGGAAAAGACCAAAAAAAAAAGCATTAAAATCTCTGTACTCTGGCAGCAGCGATCCAAATCTCTCTCTCTCTTTCTCTCTCTCTTGAACTCCTTCCCTCTCCTTCTCCCTGTCCCTCTGCTCAAGGATATGCCGGTACTTTGGATTGTGTCCCAGCCAATCCCGAAGCGTCTCACAGGCTTGCCGGTGCAGGGATTCATTGGTGAAGCTGACCGCTAGAGCCATGAGAGCCGTTAAATTGTCTTTCTTCAGCTCAATACACCTGAAAACAAGATAATGGAAGGAATAAATAAAACAGTATAAACAGAACAAAAAAACCCATAAATTATGCAGTTAGAAAATGAAAGCCTGCAAACAGCATTTTGTAAAAGAGTGAGTATCCTTCACTGACCTGCGGAGGGCGCTGATGGCTGCAAACTCTTGCTCGTTCTCTGCTTGGCACGTTCCCAGATACTGCCAGGCCTGAGGCAGAACAGAAACACAAACATCTCACATGGACATGAGGATATACTGATGACAGATCCATTATGCTAATATCATTTATTAGTGCTGAAATAGCTATAGGACAAACCAGCTGGTTGTCTGGTTCTCTCTGCACTGCACTCTCAAACAGGCGCACGGCTCCGGGGATGTCCCCGGCTTCCATCCTCTTCACTCCTTCCGCCAGCGGGTCCTCGTGAGACAAGTACGGGTTCTCTTCCTCAAACTGATAGCCCTGAGAAAAAGACAGCAATCAAGCACACAGGTTAACAAACACAGCGTATTACATACTAGCTTTGAGCAAGTTTAGAAAACAGTGTCCAGAGTATCCATACCTCCATTTATGTCACAGACAAACAATATTACGTTATTAGGCAAAGCTAATAAGGATATTCATTTTTGGACCAAAGAAGATTAAAGCATTAAAGCAAATTTTATGTATATTAGGGTGGCCCAGGTCAAAAAATCTACTTCAAGCTACAGGCCAAGACACCTTCTACTTTTGTTACATTTATTAACAAAAGCTTACAGATAAATGTTTAACTCAAAAGCACAACAACTGTAGGTACTTTAAACTAATACTGATTAATTCTATGTAATCTATATATGTATATATCAGCAATAACTGTAGCCTAAATTACTATTTGTTACTATGAATCTACATCCATCCATTATCTATAGCGCTTTATCTGTCTGGGTCGCGGGGAAGCTGGAGCCAATCCCAGCATCTTCGGGTGA
>JAQQZR010000033.1:7018757-7029969 GCA_030068235.1 Notoglanidium macrostoma
CGCATTCACACCTATGGGCAATTTAGAGTAGCCAGTTGACCTAATCTGCATGTCTTTGGACTGTGGGAGGAAACCCAGGCAAGCACGGGGAGAACATGCAAACTACACAAAAAGGCACCCTGGATGACCGGGTGATCGAACCCAGGACCTTCTTGCTGTGATTCGACAGTGTTAACCACCACAAATGTACATTAATGTCCTCTGACTCCTCTTGCGGTGCAATGGCTGTGGCAGTGTTATTCAGAAGCATGCCATAATGCCTCAGTGGCAGATTTCTTTGTGGCCTGAGCACTGCATGTACGTGTTTTTAGCATTGTTGGGGTAGCAGCTTTAGCCCAGAACTCCAAAAGCTCATCTACAGTTGCATGGCTGGCATTCCTCACTGACTTATATTCCTCGAGATGAAAATGAAATCTCTGCGGGACCTTTTTGTTCGTTGGTAGTTGTTTCAAACTTGTCAGTGAATTCAGTTCGCATAAACCACTCAGAAATACGTCTTCTCTTAATCTGATGGATGCCATGGTAGATGATCTGAAGAATTTATTCACCAATAAACATCGGATCAGGCATACACTACTGTACCAGTGTGACTGGATGAAAAGCAAAATATAGACTTTGGAAGGGATGTCGGTGTTTTGAATTACATGGTAAAGTATACTTATCACAATATCACAAATATTGACGGTCTATTGAAGCTAATCGATCAGGAAAGAGAAATTGTTTGTCTGGGGTCCAAATTCTATACTTATGTTTATGTAAATAGATTTCCAGAATACTAAACACTGAAATCAGTTTAATATTATATACAGTATATATATATATATTGGTCAATAGCCTAAAGTTTAGTTTAGTTCAGGACCACCCTAACGTACATGCTTACATATTTCATGTGTACGTTGTTAGATATTTCCACTAGTAAAGTCTCAAAGCCTTACACTTTTAAATATGAACAGTCTATCCATATGAATTATGAGAAAAATCTATGCAAGATCTACATTTATGTATCTCCTGCATACACACAATGTATATAACACTCATTTATAATCAGTAACAACCAGCTTGTGCCAAACCACCCAGTAAAACTGTTCATATGGAATGATGCAAAGTGAAACAAGTGCCACACAGCTGGAAGATAACTACCCTTCTTCTAAGTGAACGGAGAAGTTCGTGTGTAGGTGTAGGCAGCTACCTTGTCATATGAAGTGCTGAGCAGCTGGTCAAAGTCAGACAGCCAAGGATGGGCTTCAGCGTCTCTCTTAGCCATCTCCTCCCACTCCTCTTGCAGCTTCTCCCAGAAATCGACATCACTCTGCATACACACACACGCAACTGTTAACACACCTTAACTGTTGCTATATTATTTATCAAAAATGAAATAAATGCATGTGTGTGCTCCAACACCTCCACGGCAGCTTTAGCCTGCTGAAAATCAGGGCCCGTTGCGGTAAACTCGTCTACCCAGGACTCGGCAGACTCTTCCGACACCTGAGGAAGGGAACCAGGCGGTCTTCATAATGCATTATAACCACCTCGGAGCACTTACACATGGGGATGATGGAAACAAAGGGCAAGAAAAAAAAGGAAGTGCCTAAAAGAGAAAGCATCTTTCCCTCATTAATCTTGCTTTCTACATATCTATAGAGGCACCTGCCCTTAAATGAAAAGTCAAGCAGCGTTATTATGCTTCGAGGAACTGAGTGGATCTAATGAAAGGCAGCCATTTTGTGCGGATTTGCTCTTACCGAAAGCAAGCAATAGCAAAATGGCTTGCTTCAAGGAAGCACAAAGAGTGAAGCGACGACAGCAGGAGTAGTAATTATATAAAACGGCAAAAATATAAAAAAAATATATATATATATATATATATATGCGTGTGTTGCAAAATGGACCCCAGCATATAAAAGAAAAATGAAAGGGCCACCGTATTTTGTGTTGCCAAGCAGCAGGGGTCCTACCTGAACCTGACTGACGAGATTAGCCAACTGTTCTGCCTGTTTAGCTTTAGCATGGTCATTCTTCTCTCTGCACTCTCGAGTTTCCACTTGTACAGTTCCTCCCCCTGACTGATCCAGGACCTGTGCAGCCGTTATGGGGGCAGGTTTGAGGGCCAGGTGTGTCATGGGTTTGGTATTGGGTTCAGTGAGGAGTTATATTTAGGTACGGATTGAGGTAAATGGGTCAAGAAGAAGCCAGACAGACAAAGCACATGTTACAGTAATAACACCTAAAACTCATGTCAGTGTATTACGGCAGATGGAGAATTTTAAGTAATAAACTACATTTATTACTTAAAAACCAGAGAAAGTTGTTATTCGTGGCTTTTTTTATTTGCACTTCGATGCACAAGGCAGGGTTTTTTCCGTCTAATCGTTTCCGTAATTGTCACTGCACAGCACGAGCTCAGATGGCTGCAGGCTACACATGCCCTCTTTATAAGAGGTGGTTAGGGCTCGTACCTGCTTGAAGCTGGACGCCCAGTTCTGTGCCTCCCTGGCCTGTGCTTTATCAGCGAGCTGCTTTGCTGCTCTGTCCTCCACAGTCACACTGCCCTCGCCAATCTGCCTAACAAACCGCAGGAACTGCACAACGACAACAACAACAATGGCCGTTACACACACCTACAGCTCGTTGTGCACACAAGTGAAATCAGTCAAGACGTGCTGAACAGACACACGTCCTGCTGTAATGATGCTGCCATGACAACGCTAATCACAGTAAAACAATACAAGCAGGACTCCAGATAAACGCTGAAATTGAAGTTAATATGAAAAGCAATAACTTAACGTGAAGTAAAATAGGGAAGGGAAATGAATTTGACATGAAACAAGGAGGGGGTCATAACAAGCGAGCTGCGATTTCACGAAAAAACGCAACACCTTAGCAGAAGGGTCCATTTACAAGCCACTCAGAAATAATAAGCAGCCTGGCAAATAACCATCATGGAAGATCTAAGGTTGTAATCAATTTTCCTCCATAGATTCAGCATCGTGCTTTGCAAATATACATGCAAACCAAAAAAGGGCTGAGAAGCTATGGTGCCATTATATTACTACTCTGGAAATGCATAAGTGGATCCATATAGCTGTGACGGGTTCGGCTGGACAAACTTGTCCTCCAAGATCAATAAAGTACACGATCAGTCAAAAGCCTGGACACTAGTACTTCTTGTTTTACTATTCTTCTCCATTTTCACTATTCTTCTGAACAGTATTCCTGATTAAGATTTGCATCCTCTTGGCATCAACTCATCCAGCTTCATGACAAAGCTTCACACAGGCTGTTGTTAAAACTCCAAAACACACACACCAAGCATTTGCTGGCTGCTTTGTCGAAGTTCTAAACGAACGGCGGAGGAAAAAATTAATCCTAAGCAAAACTGTATATTAAAAATACTTTTGAGCTCAGAAAAAAAAAAACAGGCACATTAACTTGCATTAACTTCACTGTTCATAATTGTCTTATATGAAAATGAAACATTTAGTCTTCTACCATTGTAGCCTATCTGCCTCAAGGCTCCTTGGGGTGTGCATTCTGAGATGCTTTTCTGCTCATCACGGTGGCAAAGGGTGGTTATTTGTAGTCTTCCTGTTAGCTCGAACCCGTCTAGCCCTTGTTCTTTGACCTCTCTCATTAACAAGCCATTTCAGCCCATAGAACAGAAGCTACTGGACGTTTTTTTTTTTTTTGGTGCAGTATTCTGTGTAAGCTCTGGAGACTGTTATGAGTGAAAGGTTTTCACATTTCCCCCCATTCGGTGAACATTAGCTGAAGCTCTTGACCTGTATCTGTATGATTTTATGGACAGGCGTTGCTTTCACATCACTGGCTGATTGGATAATGACGTGAATGTGTTTGTGTACCGGTGCGCTTATTGAAGTAGATGGATCGTACATATTCAATCCGATGTATCCAAACTTTTGACTGGTAGACTACATTCATCAATCCATCACGGTACCATGGGCTAAACATTTCCTGGTGTACGAGTATAACCTGCGGCTCTCAAATGGAGAGTTTATCCAGGCTTTGTCACCTTCAGAACGGTTTTAAAATTCAAAAAGTATTACTAAATACATGAAGGGTCCAGAAGAAGAAGCAGCAGCGTACAGCAAATGACCAGCAGCATAAAAGCACATACTCACCTCTGTGTTTTGAAGCTTGGGGTCATCGACCTTTGCAAGAAGTTCATTAGCTGTTTGCTTCAGATCCTCCCCTGGTTGGTACTCTTTTGTCCTGATCGGTTATAAAAAAAAAAAAAAGGTACATGTTTTAGAGAAAACTGGTCAATTCATGTGGGAAAATAATTCCTCGCACTCCCCGAACCACTCGTTCACAATTTCAGCCCAATTAATATTGGCATTGTCATCCTGGAGTATGCCCATGCCGTCAGGGAAGAAAAAAACCATTGCTGGTCATTCAGTACACTCAGGTGTTCAGCTGACTTCATTTTATTGTCACATAATGTTGCTGAACCCAGACCTGAACTATTGAAGCAACCTCAGATCATAGTGGCTTGTACAGTGGCCACTATGCATGATGGGTACATCCCTTCATGGGCTTCCCTTCCTACCCTGACACACCCATTACTCTGGAATAGGGTCAATTCGGACTCATCAGACCGCATGACCCTTTTCCATTTCTCCAGAATGTACCCTTTACGCTCCCTAGCAAACTGGAGCATGTTTTCAGATGAGCTTCACTAACAAGTGGTTTTCTTATGGCCGCACAGCTGTTTAGTCCCAGTCCTGAGACTTCATCGTCACGTTGTCAGTCTAGATTTTTTCCGACCACATTTCTATAATAATTTGACCCATCTGAAACACAGTCACATGTTTTCCATGGCCACGTCTTCTGACATGGTTAAGAAATGAGAAGAAGATCATTGCAGTAATTATACAATCAAAGGCTCTTTTCAAAGGATCAAATCCTTTGAAATCAAAGGATCAATCAAAGGATAAATTTGCTTATTTAAATCCAAACACTGGCTTTTTTTTTTGGCCAGGCAGTGTGTATCTGCAGATCATTAAACCTGATATTCGCAGCTACCTCAGGCATTCTGATAGACTAATACAGAACTCTGCTCCAGTACATTTTTCCCTTTATGCATGTTCCCAGCCATATTCAGTTACCAAGGACACGATCGACGCAACTACCAACAAAATGTTCTGTTCATATTTCTCCTCTAAATCTCAAGGTTACAATTCGATCATTCTTTTGAAAACAGCTCTGCGTTTAATTGTAAATGCCGTGTCATCTTATCTGACCTTGACTTACCGATTAACACCATCTAAACTTGACTACATTCGGTCAGCTTTCCACATATTTCCATTCAATCCAGTGTCTCACCATTCTCTCTCTTGCTCCTTCTCTCCCAGATCTCCCAACCATAGCTTCTCCTCCGACTGCTCCAGATACTCTTCGGCCCATCGCCCAGGGTCTGGGACAAACAAAGAAAGAGACAGAGAGTAGAGGTTGCATAAAAGGACATGACAGGAAGTGAGGAACCAAGTCAGAAGAGTCCTAATGGACAATTATATATGTCCACTCAAAAACATGCGCACTACATGTCCAAACGATTTGTCGCCATCTGACCCTCACACCCATTTGTGGACCTTTACCACAGTTACCACAACGTTTGAAAAACACAATTGTACAGGATGTCTTTGTAGGCTGTAGCTTTAGTTTCCCTTCACTGAAACTAAGGAGCCCAAACCTCTTCCAACAATGGCGCGGTGTACAAAGCGAGCTCCATGAAGCCAAGGTTGAAATAGAAGAACTGGAGTTTGAGATGAACCGGAACACAGATTGCACCCCAGGTCTCTTTAACATCAGTACCTGACCTCACTAATGCTCCTGTGACCGAATGGGTGAATCCCCACACCCACGCTTCCCACAAAATCTAGTGGGAAGCCTTCCTAGAAGAGCGGAGGTTATTTTAACAGCGAAAGGCTCTGAAACTGTAATGGGATCTTCAAAAAGCACATATGCGTATGATGGTCAGGTGTCCACAAACTTTTGGTGTCCATCCGCAATATAGCAGGACTTTCACAATGTGTTAACAAGTATAATTTATTCCTCTGTAGTGCACAACATGGTCTTATAGGTAAGAATATGCAATAAGTCACAGATAATGCACTTTAAAATACCCAGATGGAATATAGCAGCTACTGAAACTGTCATCACTGAAATTTTGTTACTAATTACTACTTAAAAATTTGCATTATTATGAACGTTGATTTTTTTGTTTGTTTGTTTTGTTTGATGCTAATGGTCAGTAATCATCATTTTGATTTCAGGTTTACTGAATAGTTCGAATCGTGGACTACGTGACGGTACGAAGATGTGTGAAAAGTTAAAGAGCAAAGAAACTGCAGTGTACTTCAGAAATTATAATGGCTAAATCATTAAAAATTAGGTGCAGTAAATATAGTTTCCATAGAAACAGGTCAGGAACATTTCAGACAGTTCTTCATAAGCTGCGTAAGCCATGTGCTTCTGAAGCCCTAGGAGGTGAAACCAGTGGCTGGTTGGCTCCTTGCCTGGTGCAGTTGCAGTTGCAGAGGACAAAAGTAACAATCTGACATGATTGATCTTGAGTTTTACTGCCTTTATATCACAGAAACCAGGTATATATAAAAACAAAGGTGTATAGCTTTTTATATCCACTGTATACACAAAGTCTACCTGTAAAAATGGCAGGTTTTTGTGAAGTAAAAAAATGAAACTAAGAACTTTTTTCACCCCCAGTGTGAAATTACAGTGTATAATAAAAAAAATAATAAATAAATAAAAAAAAACATTTTAGGGAAAGATAGGAAAAATAAAAAATAACCTAGCGGTGTAAGTGTGCACCCCTAAACTAATACTTCATTAAGCACCTTTTGATTTTATTACACCATCAGTGTTTATGGGTAAGAGTCTATCAGCATGGCACATCTTTACTTAGCAATATTCTCCCACACTTTCTTACGAAAACATTCTGGGGCCGTCAAATTGTGAGGTGCTTTCCTGTGCACAGCCTGCCTCAGGTCGCGCCACAGATCTTTACCTGGATTCAGGTCTGGGCTCCGGCTCGGCCATTTAAAAACACTGACCTTCTTTTGTTTAAGCCATTCCTTTGCTGACTTGGATGTGTGCTTTGGGTCATTGTTGTGCTGAAAGGTGAAGTTCCAACAACCTGCATGTTCTTCACTAAAAACAACTGGTATTTGTAGCTTTTCATGCTTCCCTCCACCTTGACAAAAGTCCCAGCTCAGGCTGAAGAAAAGCAGCCCTAAAGCCTGATGCTGCCACCGTCGTGCTTCACGTTGGGTATGATGTTCTTTTGGTGATGTGTTTTTTGTGCCAAGCATATTTTTTGGAATTATGGAATTTGTTTTATACCTTTTGGAATTGTCCTCATCAGACCATAACACATTTTGCTACAAGTAGTTTAGGGTGATTTAGTGGGACTTGCATGTTTTTTGTCAGAAAGGGCTCCTGTATAGCCACCCAACCCCACAGCCCAGACATGTGAAGAATACAAGAGAACGTTGTCACATGCACAGTGTAATCATTACTAGTCAGATGTTCCTGCAGCTCCTTTAATATTGCCGTAGGTCTCTTGGCAGCGTTCCTGGTAAGTTTTTATCTCGTTCTTTTATAAAATGTTGGAGGGATGTCCTGTTCTTGGTGATGTCACAGTGCTGCTCCATTTTCTCCACTTGTTGATGACGGTCTTCATGGTGTTCATGGTGTTCTAATGTCTTGGAAATTATTTTATACTCCTCTCCTGATTGTTATCTTTCAACAACTTCAGGCTTTGTAAGCTTAGAGGACCACGACTTCAGCTGTCACATGAAAGCAAGATGATGTTTAAAATAAAAAAATAAAAAAAGCCTACAAAACCAGCTGATCTTTATTTGCGGTTAATCACAATCATTTCATCGATGACAGCTTTCAGATAATTTCTCTTGAAAATGAGCTCTAATACGATGGGTTCATTTTGAACACAGCTGCATCCCTAATTATAAAAGAATGTGCACACTAATGCAACCAGGTTATTGTAACTCTTTTATGTTTCCCTAAAATGTTTGAGCGTTTTTCCACTCAATTTGTATACGATGCAGTTTCACACTGAGGGTGGAAAAAGTTCTGACATGATTTATCTTCGTTTCATTTTTTTACCTCACAAAAACCTGGCATTTTAACAGGGGGTGTAGACTTTTATATCCATTGTTCATACAGCAAGGCTGCATAAGGAAGACAATTGGGGTTGAGATCGAATGATGAACATGATACGATGGATCAGAATTTCAGATTTAATTTCCTAATATTTATATCTAGATGTACTAAACAACCTAGAACATGGCACTTTGGTGGCAGACCACCCAAACTGTAGCTAAACAAAAGTATTGGAACAGCCTTAAAGTAATTTTAAGTAGATAACACCTGATATTACTGCATATCCCTTGCTTGTAATAACGGAAACAACCTGGCAACCTACTGACTTTTAATTCTGACGCTTTTCCAGGCTTGCGCTGTAGCTTCTTTCAGTTCTTGTTTGTATTGGGGGTTTCTCTCTTAAGTCTCCTCTTCAGGAGGTGAAATACTGTGCAACCGGGTTAAGGTCTGGCGATTGAATTGGCCAGTCTAAAACCTTCCACTTTTTCTCCCCTAATGAAGTGCTTTGTTGTGTTGGCAGTGTGTCTTGGGTCTGGCTGCATGATGAAGTTCCTCCTATTAGACTGGATGACTTTGTCTCTAAACTGGCAGACAGAATGTTTCGGTAGACGTCTGAATTCATTCTGCTGCTACATTATGAGTTACAGAAGCATGCAAACCCAAACCATGACGCTACCTCTGCAGTTCTTGTCCGAGGAGTTTTGGATCATATGCAGATCCTTTCTTTCTTCATACTTTGGCCTTTCCATCACTTAGAGGTTAATCTTGGTTACAGATATTTGGGATTCTTGAAATCTCTTCATTTTTCCTTTTCCTTTCTGATTCTTACTGCAGACGAGATTGCTGACTGCTATATTGTGAACATTCACCTCTGCCCTTTGGAGGTTGTTGGTGTCACTAATGTCACTGACCACTGTTTTGGGGGTTTTCTTCACAGCTCTCACATTGTTTCTGTCATCGACCGCTGTTGTTTTCCTTGGCCAACGTGATGCCTGGTTGTTTGAACACCTGTGGTTTCTTTCTTTTTAGAACATTACAAATTGTTGTATTAGACATGCCCAACACTTTTTAACAACAAATGCATTCTTCACAGGCAGAACCCAGGTCTCAAAGCAAGAGTACACATTCAGAACTGTTCATACAATCAATCTACAAGGGCATACCTGGGCAACAGGTAACATCTATATGTGGGTAAGGAACCCAGAAACTTCTCGCCTGCTCTACTGGGTTCCATTCCATCTGCAACCTATACCGCCACGGGTTCATTTATCCACTGGCTTTCTAAGCATATTTTACATGTTATATTTGTGTATATCTTCTGTCATGTCTTTGAATTGTTTAATGTGTTCTGGCTCCATTACCCTCACTTTGCATCCCTTTTACAAAATAGAAGGTTAAATGAATATCCAGAGAGGGTTAAGTATAACTGCTAGACATAATTAAACTAATCTTCAGACAATAAACTATAAATCTCCTGTGCATTTGAAAATAAACCACTGACAAAGCAGAATATTTTTTCTATATGGTATATGTCCATCCATCCATCCATTATCTATACCGCTTTATCCATCTGGGTCGCGTGGAAGCCGGAGCCAATCCCAGCGTCTTTGGGCAGGTCGCCAGTCCACCACAGGGCCAACACAGACAAACAGTCACACACGCTCGCATTCACACCTATGGGCAATTTAGAGTAGTCAGTTGACCTAATCTGCATGTCTTTGGATTGTGGGAGGAAACCGGAGCACCCGGAGGAAACCCACGCATGCACGCCCTGACCTCAACCCCAATGAGCACGTTTGTTATGAACTGGAACGCTGACTGCACACCAGGTTTCCTCACCTTACATCAGTGTCTGACCTCACTAATGCTCATCTGACTGAATGAGTGCGAATCCCCACAGCCACGCTCCAAAATCAAGCGGAAAACCTTCCTATGGGGAATGGGGGCTGTTATAGCGGCAAAGCCAGGACAACATCTGGAATGGGATGTTCAACAAGCACATATGGGTGTGACAGTCAAGTGTCTAATAAACTAATAAATAATGTTTAACACGGCGTAGCAGAGTGACTATATTTATTGTCTCAAATCAGTTATGTTATCCCTGTAAACTGGAGTCAGATTCTTAAATTAATTATTAAATAATATGCACACATTTAATCTTCACCTGAGCCTACATCAATATAATAAAGCAAAGAGTTTTCATCTGACAAATGTAGGTCAGGATCCAAAAACAAGTTGTATAATGACTAACCTGCCACTTCGTTAATGAATTCTCTGGTCCAGTCAGCGTCTGCCGCATCAAACCCTGCCTGGGCTGGAGAGACTGCGGAGTCAGCGCCAGACAGGAATTCTGCTGCCCAGTCACCCGATAGTGCCAAAGCGGCTACGTCTGGAGCTGCAAGCAGAAACTTTGGGTACATCTCTTTCTAGTAGTACTATAATGGCAATCGAACTGAGCAGATGCTGAACCATGGCTTTTAACAGAGGACAAAATAATGCTGCCTTTTTTTGTTACTCACTTTACTATTAATAAGGGGTAGACAACAATGTGACCCCTACATCAGTTCATGGCATCAAATGACACACCGTGGCAACTTCTACTAAACCAGAAATCAGCCTGAGCTCAGAAATGTCAGGACGGTGATTTTGTGCAGGCTTTAATTTAGCCACGGACACTCCTGAGCTTTGGGTAAATCAGAGTGTTACCTCTTTGTGGGGCCTGTCTGTAGGTCTGCTGGTCAATTTGCTGCATTTCTTCCAAAAGCTGGCCCATGTCAAAACTGTGAGGAGGGCGCGGGGGCGCCTGTAGAAACTCATTCACCAGCTGTTATGATACAGAAATTCATTCAGTGCTGATTGTATTCACACACAATATCTTATGTTAAGAGTTCACCAAGAGTTCCTGTCCACTAGTTTCGTCTTATAAGCTATCCATCCATCCATTATCTACACCGTTTTATCCGTCTGGGTCGCGAGGAAGCTGGAGCCAATCCCAGCATCTTCGGGCGAGAGGTGGGGTACACCCTGGGCAGGTCGCCAGTCCACCACAGGG
>JAQQZR010000033.1:7030328-7040708 GCA_030068235.1 Notoglanidium macrostoma
AAAGGCACCCTGTGTGACCCGGGGATCGAACCCAGGACCTTCTTGCTGTGAGGCGACAGTGCTAACCACTGCACCACCGTCCCGCCCGTCTTATAAGCTATTCACAAAACAACTGAATACTAATGAATTCCTGAGCTAAGAGGAAAGTTGGGCATTGTCATGGATACCTGAAGGTTCCATGAATAAATATGGGCAGTGATGCGGTAGCTATCTGCAGTAATTTCACAAAATGAAATACAATAACGACGATATATCAGAATTCTACACAACTTGATTACATGTTTTTCACCGCAGTATCGATTTGCCCTCTATTAACAAGAAAACAAGACGTTTGGGATCGTTGTCATTCCATTTTACAAACATATTAACTTGACTGTGATGTTAAAAGTCTGCAGCACCCCTTTAGGTTTGTTTGTGATCCAGTCTCAATAGGACAAGAAGGACCTTCTTTCAGCAGTAAAATACTTATGATTAGGATATAATGAGGGTCGTAAAATAAGAACAGACACATATTTTTAAAGTCATTTCTCATTGCAATTATCACATCGTTTGTCACTGCAGACCCGTTTTAAAGATCGCTAAAAACAATACTGATTGTACTTTTAAGCTAGACCTGTCAACTCACAGCCTGCCCCCAGACCCAAAGCCAAATAACTGGTCAATAGAACATATAGATACCTCTTCCTCGGTGGTTATTTCAATCGGCGTGGGGGGGATCTAAGTGGAAAGAGTCACAAAGACACACAGAGAGGCATATAGTGAAGTGTTCATTATACCAGTTACAACCGTCAGTATTACATTAGTGTTTCTGTGCTTTCTGAGAATTGCCTAAAGCATACTTACAGGAATTCTACAAAATATTACAACTGTTCCTTTTTGTTTTAATGAATAATAATCACCATAAACATGGTAGGGGACCTCCAAAATGTTCTGTGGACATTGGGAAGCCTTGGAAACTTTTTTGTTTGTTTGTTTGTTCCATCATCACCAGACACTCAATTTCATCAAGGAATTAAAAAAATCAAAACCATGAAAATACGAGGAAATATATCTTTTAGTTGATGAAACTAAAAAAAGGTCGAAAATGATACTTCCATACTTCCCTATACTTTACACAGTATAGTATCAGTTTGAAATAAATACAAACTACTTACACTGGGTGTTGACCTATGTCTCCAAGCCCCGCCTTCTTGGGTCATGTGACTGGTCAATTTCATGAGGGGATTCGCTCCCCCACATTCCGCCTCTACCAGCTCCCGCATCGCCATGGCAACACAGGGTCAGGACGGCTCCTTGAATTGTCTGGGAAGGAACGCGGTGTTAAAAGGAAAACGCAGCTTTGCGTGTGTGAGACACGACAGCAGAATATCACACGGGATAAATGAGCTCATACTGCATATCCTTTATATAATATCTGATTATAAATGGTCACACAATCGTCTTCATCCCTGTTCATCACTTCATCCGCTGGATCTAAATTTCCACTGGCATGAACACACGCCGCGTAATCTGATTACACTGAACGCAAGGAATCAAACCTTTTAAAAGGTGGACGCTCGGCTGCAAAACAAAAGTTGGTGGAAGATGCACATTTGTTTCAGTGTATAGATAATAATCTGCTTCATGCTTAAGACATGAACCATGAATACGAGAACTGCATCAAGAAGTGCATAAAGGGAACGCGGCTGATTATGATGACTGTTTAAGGACCAGGAAAGTCATCGCTTACACCTCAAATCCCAGAAACATGTGCGTCAAAGCAACCACGTGCAAGAACGGTTTTCTTTCCAGAGGCCAGCCGTTCAACTCATTAATCATAAAGAACATTTATAGTGTATAGAACAGCAGCACACCTGATGCAACTTCTCTCCTGTTCTGTGCAATACAATTACCTACTGTATATACTATACATACCCTGAGCAACACCTCTGCAATACATGCTAAGCTTGAAAACTTTTACATATTTATTGTGATTTGCACTCGCATTCAGATGATGTTACTGCTTGCTACTACTTTGTTAGGTGTTTATTTACATAGTGAATATATGTGCAGAATGAAGTCACTTCCCTGGTGTGTTCAGGGATATTTGGCCACATCTATATATATATATATTTGGAGAATTAGCAACTGACAAAGATCAATATGGCGAATAAATATCAGATGCAAACAAAAACATTTTTGCATACTCTCATACTTTATGATCACCTGTGATCTGTAAAAACATCTGTGTTAGATACCTGACAGCCTTTGTTAAGATGCAGTGTGTCCTTACATCAGTTAGTTACAAACATACATACTGTTAAAGACAGATATACAGCTGCTAATATCAGCTACTGAACAGGTAAGTCACTGGCTCAGTGTCCATAGCTAGCTAATAATCAATAGGTGCATTAAAGAGTCAAGAGTTAGCAATGTTTCAAATCAGCAGCTAACGGTTTTAGCAGCACACGCTTGTTATTCCTGTTTGCTGACACACAGGAACCGTAATATAGGCTAGATATGAGCTAAGAGTAAAACACTCACATATATACATGTAGCTAGTCGGCTAGTTTATTGAGCTAGCTGATAGACTCACCGCTGCGAAGTAATCCAGGCGATGTGGTTGTTAACTCAGCTCCTTGCTTATTACTAGTAATACACAGCTCTGACTAACTGCTAATCTACGCAACAAAAATACCCGCTACTTCTAAAAGCAAAAATACGAACCTAAGGTGCAATATGTCCTTTTGTTAGGCATTAAATATTTTCTAAATGTATATGTTTACCTCCCCTTTGACCCAAGGAAAGAGGTGAAGCAGCTACATGAAGCAAACGCTCCAAGAAATGCTATTCACAAACACGAGGAGCGCCAGCGGTCATAATACAGGGAGTGTAGGATAGTGCGTAATTTACGCCGAGACTACGCAAACTTCCTAAAATGACAGCACACATGAAGCTCGTTGTAGTGTATATACGCGTATTAAAAAAAAATAAAGAGAGGGTACTGTTTATGTGATTTTCATAGTAATACAGAAATGTTGCATTGGGTATTACACATGAAAGAGTTGAAATTGAAAATTCTGTTGTTTTTTTTTAAGTAATTGTTGCTTTTTTTATGCAACTTGTAGCATAAAACTGTCACGTTGCGTAAAGACACAAAGTCCACTGTCATCCTGTGAGGTACTGACAAGTGACAGAGAAAATACATCTAGACATAAAGACGCACGGCTTTGTGCTCAGTCATGCTTAATGATATAGTCCAATTGCTGTGACAAGGAATCCCAGCTTTTTGTCTAGACACAGTGTGCCATATGCACCCGCCGGCCAGTTTATTAGGAACACCTTTAAACCTGGTCATTCATGCAGTTATCCAATCTTCTAACCAATGCAAATAATCCTGCAAACTACAGGTCAAGGGCTGTTTATAGCAAACATCAGAATGGGGAGAAAATGTAATCTCAGTGACTGACCATGGGATGATTGTTGATGACAGAAGGGTTGGTTTAAGAAATGGCTGATCTCCTGGGATTTTCATGCCAAGGAGTCTCTAGTGTTTATAAAATTCAGTGCAAATAAACCATAAAACATACAACAAGGATGGAAACGCTTGAAGACATCGGAAGAGACCGGCTCAAGCTGACAGGAAAGTTGTGGTCAAACAACCACTCTTTACAGCCGTGACGAGCAGAAAAGCATCTCACAATGCACAACACATCAAACGTTGAGGCAGATGAGCTACAAAATCAGAAGTCCACGTCTGGCTCCATTTCTGTCAGCAAAGAAGAGTAATTTGAGGCAACGGTGGGTACAAGCTCACAGATCTGATGAATCTCGATATCTGCTTAGGCACACTTAGGGTCAGACTTGAGCACCAACAACCTGAAGCAGGCTGGTGGAGGTGGTGTAATGATGTGGGGAATGTTTTCTTGGCATGCCATCTGAGCATTGTTGGAATACCACAACCTGTCTGATTATTGTTGCTGATCCCTTTAAGGCCACAATTTACCATTTTATAATGACTACCATGTCACAAAGGACATCATCTCAAACTGGTTCCATGAACATGGCACTGGGGTCCTCCCCAGTTTTGAATGCAGTACAGCATCTTTGTGATGTGGTAGAATGGGGCATTCACAGAATGAGTGTGCAGAATGTATTGTCTTGAATCTTAAGTCATCACCGACACCTCTCCGACGTCATCCGAGTGTTTTTATTATGAACTTTTCAACATAATCTCCTCTTCAGATGATTATCGGTAACAATCAGTCGACAATCCGTTACTGCATCAATAATAAATACAGTTAAGTGTTCCATTAGTGACCATAGTAACAGCATATAATAATGCAATTCTATCCATTCTTCATATCACATTGAAAAACAACAGGCTTTTATTAAGAGACAGGATTTGCACTGTACACCGACACAGACAGAAGAGTAAACACACAGGAGATAATTTGAGCAGAGGGTGGTTGGGAGATAACGGTTGGGAAAAGACATGGCTGCATATTCAGAAAACAAAAAGCAGCAGCATAATTAAAGACTGCCATACAGATGAAGGTGACAGTGGAAAGGTCTGATGAGGAGTGAGAGAGTTTGTGAATTTAACCGTAATGTGTTTGCTGAGATTTAAATGTTAACAAATTTTAATTTACACAATTTGACACACAAATAAATAGACACTCATCAAGCCAATCATGACTGTTATTACTAATACTATTATTATCATCACTATATACTGTCAGCATTTGTAATCATTATAGAGATAAATAGAAATAGAAAATAACAGCTAGCCCATCTCAAAGTGCAAAGACTAAATATGGATCAGACCAATGGAACGAACAAAAAAAACGATGATAGTCATAGAAGTAATTTGAATTTCTATACATTTAAATACAATCAAAACTGCCCAGGATGAGCTATCATTCTGGTGGTGGTAGTGCTGTGACACAGACTTACAACATGAGTGGGTTTTTAGAGAATACGTTCCTTGCAATTGTTGAGAGAAAAGGACTGATTATCTGCATATAGCTTATATTAATATCCACACACTCATTCTCTAAATCAGTGTATATGTACAGGAATGTTTTGAGAATAGAAAGAAAAGACAAACTGTGAATTATACTGTACATTGGGTGAAGGACAAGAGCCACGCTATGGCTGTGATACTGTAAAAATATGATTAACTTGTAACCTCGACTTCACTGTACTTACTGTAAGTGACTGTTTTCTACAGTAATGAAAATCACGTAGCTTACATTCGTCTGTAATAATACCCGGTGCTTGATACAGTGCAATGATCACATTCACTGAAGGTAATTACATCATTGTGCCATACATACATATTTTATAGAGTCTTGAGTGAAATGTGGACTAAGCACTGGACACTGGCGTGAGATGCTATGCACTGTGCATTGCATGTATGTGTCTGTTTAAGTGTGTGTGTGTATATATGTGTGGGTGAGCATACATTCCAGAGACAATGCATTCACAAAGGCTGATACAAATACATTTATGCTATGTGAATATATGCAAGTGTGTGGTTCTTATGTTTCACGTTTGTGGGCTTCATCACGTTTTTAGATGTGTGGCTGTTTAGATGCTCGACTCAGTAGCGACGGGGGACGGAATCTCTTCCTTCTTTCTTAATGATGATTCGCTGGTCGTCGGATGACTCATCGGGCGACTCAACCACTTCCTCTTCGTCATCTCCTTCCCCCTCCGTATCTGCCACAATGCCCATGCGGTTCTCGTAGGACTGACAGGGATGGAGAAAAGAAAGAGACATGCATTGCTTACATAACAGGCCAGTTTAACTACTCGGTCAATTCAAAGCACGCTCCTTGTCACGCTCACCTCCATGGGGTTGACGATGATGGTAAGGGCTGAATCATCCCATTGGTTGCTGCTCTCTTTGCCAGCTCCTCTGGCTCCCTCTCCACGGCGATGGATGGAGCGGATGCGGAACACGCCAAGGATTACCATGACGACCAAGAAGCCCACGCACACCATGATGATGACAGTGGCAGCCCCTGGAACCACTGCAGGAGAGAAGAGTTTGGAAACTTCACTTAATGTGCAGTGTGGGCACTAGGTGCCTGATTGTTGCACACTGCAGTGCGTGTTAAGTAGGTGATTTTGATGAGTCATTGTGTACCAGAGTTGCGGTGTGGGTTTGGCAGTGTATGTCCGCTGAGCTCTCCTGTGTGATGAGACGGATGGAGGAACTGCTGCTGAGAGGCCAGGAGGTGTGATGGGTGATACAGACTGTCCAAAGAGTGCAGGAAATTTACCTAAGATCAACAGAGAACACAGGATGAAAGGCCTATTTTTGGCATTTGATCAATTTTCATAGAGATGTGTTAATGCTAACCAAAGCAAATGCTGGCTAGTACTAATATTTTAAGCTGTGTTCTTGGTACCTCCAGTGTGAGCTCATTACTCGTGTACCGTCCGTTCATTTCTGAACAGGACAGTCTGAACCTCCTCTCGAAGCGGGCGGAGCCTTTTGCTAATCGGTAACGAACAGAACGCAGGATGTCCTCGTACACTGAAATGGACTCCGCCCCTAGAAATCAAACGGAATAATCAAGGAAAAAGAAAAGCTGAAGGTGCAGTTTGTAAAGACTGAATGTGTTTACACACTTACAGTAATTCAATAATTATAATCTAAAAAATAAAAATATATATAAAAAAAAAAAATCTGATTTGATAGCGCTTTCGAAATTTCTTGAAATTAAATGCTTGTCAGCATTGTCAAAACACGATAAACTGTGCATTACTTGACCTACATGGCATTTAATTTCATCAGCCTACATTAGCTGATGTGAAAATACAGGTAGGGAATATTTAAATTTGTGGAAAAATGACACAGGAAATTATACACAAAGGAAATCACCAGTGATGGCGATGTAGGCTGTTGTATTGATGATGTCCAGTCCTTTCTCTTTTAGTGCCTCCATGTCAACCAGAAGCTCCTCCTTCTCTGGGTTTAGCTCCTCACCTAACGGCTGAACTTCACAGCCATCCAGCGTGTGGGCCACTGCGTCTGACATGAGAGCTGATTAAGACGCAGGGAGTGCTCACAATTAGTAGAAGTAAAATACTTTAAAACCACAAGACAATGCCATATATTGATTGAAAAATCCACAGTAGCCAGAGGGAAACGGACATATAGTAAAGAGGATAAAGCGTTCTATCCTTCTTGCCGTGTTCCTCCTACAATAAGCGTGTAGGCCTGGTGACGCTAGAGTGCCATGACTCACTGATGGGTTTTGTCACCTCAGGTGTTTATAGTAATGGTTAAGTGAAAGTGTGTGGGTTTTTGTGGGAAATTATGCGAGTGCTGAGTTTCCTCACCCCCTCCCTCCATGTCCTGTGCGGCAGTGTTCACAGCATGAGAGAGCGAACAGACAATGCGGAGTTCAGGGAACAAAGGCACTCCATGAGCGGCCTCGAACTCAGGGGCGGGCCGGGCCAGGTGAGGTCCTACGCCTGAGAGAGAGATCTGAGGAGCGTCAGGCTGGAGCACTACCAGATAACCTTCCAGCTGCCGCAGAGACAGACAGCCTTCCTCACTAAAGCACCTGTGCAAAGAGAGTGACAGAGGGTGCACTTGCTGATGTATGTAGAGTAAGTATTAAGAACATCGAATAAATACTATGTTAAAGAGTAAATCAATCCTGAACACAAATATTTAACCTATCGCCATCTTAATTAAATTAATCACCACTTCCCACTTGTTGTGGATTAATTACATATATAATTCACCTGTTAAGTCTGTTTATTTCAACATTCATTAATTCTAATTTATGGCAAAAGCATGCGAGAACACCGAGAAAAGAATTTCTAACTGGAAACACACTTACTTAACATCACCTTGGACAACCTGTCTGTAATCTGTATTATTAACACTTGCGCATCAGTTTCCTTATGATTTGCATCATGTTTTGTCTTCAGCTAAACAGACTGTATAACATTAACAAGCACTGAAAAGGTTTGACTTTTCGATAATGCACCAGTGACCTACTGCTAAAATTATTACCACCCTATCTAGAGAACATATCTGTAAGGGTCATATTCAAATTGGACATGATGCACTATACAAGCATTTCTGAATATAGTACAAATAAGCATTGACTAAATAAGTAGCAGGTTTCCATTTCGATTAAAACATTCAACTTAATAACACAGTGTCTGGGTGATCCGTTCAGACTCTTGGCAGCACAGAATGAAATATAAGCTGTGAAGATGTCTTCGAATGCAACATAATAAAGCAGGGCTTTCGCTGGTGTGACTCACAAGCTGGCATGTCTAAAGCATGGGCTTTTCTTATTCTCTCGTTAGACCTTGTTCACACCTGGTATTAACATGTGACGAGGGGAGCGTGCCAAGTACAAGTGTGAAGCAACGACCACCTAATCGACTGCGTCATTGCACTAGCCAGAAAATACTGTCAGACTGGCTAATGGATAAAAACGGCTGCTTTTCATGGCTTCTCATCTCTCATTCATTTATAAGTTTCTTTTATAAAACTCTTTCATTTATAAAACTGGCTGAAACAGTCCAAACAGGTACACGAGATATGATTTGTTGGACATAACTGCCCACATAACTTAAAAGCAGCATTGAAGCTGTGTGACGGCCTTCCTCGTGCAGAAACGACGTATGAAATCCGATCACTGGAGTAAGGTATAAACGGCTGTGCGTCTCGGCCGTCCACTTATGATCCGGTCACTCGAAACGCATGTTAATGCCGGGTGTGAACAGAGCCCTAAACACTAACACAGCACTAAATGTGGATTTGAATCCTGCATTCCCTACTATTCAATTTCTATCCATCCATTATTTTATCGTTTCCCTGTTAAGGGTCATGGAGGAGCCAATCCCAGCGGACCTCGGTGTGCGGACTTCGGGGTACACCCTAGGCAGGTTGACAATCTATCACAGGGACGGTCTTTGGACTGTGGGACCCGGAGAGCCCGAAGGCAACCTCACAGGCAAACTCCACACAGAAAGGCTCCAGACGGCCACCAGGTTTGAACCCAGAACCTTCTTGCCGTGAGGCGACAGTGCTAATCACTGCAACCCTGTGCCACCTTACTACCATAGATCAACATCCCAATTGCCGATTTCTTTATGCCGGATTGAATCTAACTCGCTGTATCCATCCTCGTTGATTGTTTAAATGGATCTGCTGTATCTGAATTTCTGGCTTCCTTTTTTAAATTCGCGAGGAGTTCATTGTTTCACATTTCTCCATAGAGAGAACAACTACTCGATTATATCTTCCTTTCAGCTTCTAAAGCAGGACAACCCACTCCATTGTGAAGCCTAATTTAATGGAAAACCCAAATTAGCTATAGAAAAAAAATGTAATGTAATAAATAACATTACACCAGTTTTTCAGTGGAATTCACTAGAACCAAATACATTTCATGCATTTTTATATCTGAATGCTAAAATGAATACTTAAACATGATCTGTATTTGTAATTACCAACATCATCAGAAGATTTTAAGTGTACAGTGGAACCTTGGATTGCGAGTAACTTGGTCGGCGAGTGTTTTGCAAGACGAGCAAGAAATTTTAATAAGTTTTGACTTGAAGAACAAGCGAGGTCTTGCGATCAGAGTAGTACGTGTACGCTTCGTCTGCCGAGCCTCACGTGATCACAACTTCTCTCTCCCGCTCGCTCACTGCGGGATCGTGGCTCACTCGTATGGTCAACATCCGTGCTAGCATATACTGTTAGTGTTAGTGTAGTGAATCTGTTTAATGACAACGTCGCATTTCCACGAAATCCTCAAAAGGAGGCAAAAGCAGCAGTCACTGGATAGTTTCCATGTTAAAGTCGCACAAAAAGAAAAAGATTCCAACAGATTGCAGTGATTCCGTGAGTTGTAGTGAAAGTCATCCTACACAATAATCCTCCTCCTCCTCTCCCGTCTCCCTCACACCAGCCACGATTCTTTTCAAAGGTGAAGTGCAGGTCATTTGGTTTGATGTATTTAATTTATAATTTTGTATTCATCATTTATATATAAATATTTCTGGGTTGCGAAACTAATTATCTGAGATTTCCATTATTTCTTATGGGGAAATTCGCTTTGATATACGAGTGCTTTGGACTACAAGCACGTTTCTGGAAGGAATTATAGCTCTCCACTTTTATGAAATAGTCCAAACATTATTGGAGACATTAAAATAACATGCATGATATATAGATAGATAGAGAGAGAGAGAGAGAGAACAGATTATGGTCATTAAGACGAAATCTGGGTTGAGAGCTGTGTATTTTATGGTGTAATGTATTTTAAAGGGCAGCAGGGTGGTGCAGTGGTTAGCACTGTCGCCTCACAGCAAGAAGGTCCTGGGTTCGATCCCCGGGTCACCCAGGGTGCC